>CM052538.1:34943699-34985757 GCA_028533065.1 Trachops cirrhosus
CTAACATGAAGACATTGACATACTGCAGCAAGGTGATGTTCCACAGAGTGCCCAGGTGCCAGTTCCCTTTGGACTACACTCCAGCGGAAGCCAGTGGCAAGTCAACACAGCACTGGAGTGAGACTGGAAACATACTTGGTTGTCCAGTATGCTCACTGCAAACTGTGTGTGATTTCCTTTCTTCGTTGAAAAGTGTTTGGCACAGAATGTCATATATAAGTTAGACACACACATTAGCCCACAAACAAATCAACATATTAAATATGAACAGGCATTACTTTTGAGGTAAATATTTTGGAATGTGATTTAAAAAAATAACTGAAATATTTAAATCTAACTAAACATAAACACATTCACAAAACAAATCACCAAGTATAGAATACCTCTATGCCAACCAGTCACAAAGATTGTTTCATCAATGCATATTATATATGATTCTAATTTTTCAATTATTGTCATTTAATTCTGGACATTGTAATAAGTCATTTTCTGTGCCTTAGTTTAGCACAGGACATCAATTTGTACTTGAACACTTGTCTTAAATCTGAAATAGGTATGGCAGTTTAGCAAGCTGGAAACTAAGGCAGGATATGTTTGTTACAATCTCGAGGCAGTATTCTTTTACTCTGTGAAATCTGTTTTTATTCTCTTACCTCTTTTAACTGGAGGAGGTCCACCCATATTATGGAAGATAATCTCCTTACTTAAAATAATCTGATTATAAATGTTAGTTATATCTACAAAATATCTTCATGGCAATATTTAGATTATTGCTTGGGCAAACAAGTGGACACAAAAACCTAGTCAAATTGACATATCACTTCAATCCACACAGGGCAAATGAAGAGTAGGAAAAACCACTTGTGAATGAGTTGCATAAATAACAGTCACTGCGGTACCTTCTTCAGCCTTCAGGCCTTGAGGCTTATCTGGAGATTATATCAATCATGGTAGGCAGGAAATAGCCTCGGAGCTTAACGACTTTTCTGTTTTTCTTCTGTAATTTGCTATCACTTTGTTTTCCAAATGTATTGAAAATATGCTAAAAATAAATTCCTGGCTTTGTTTTCTATTTGGGAATCCTTAATAATCAATTAACACAATAATAAAATGGCAAGGTCCATAGCACATGAAGTAGTTTTCATGCTTATATTAATCTTATTTATATCATTTTTCTGCAAATAAATGTTTATTATATATAATAATCACAATACAGAGATGCTTATTTCAAATAACTTTAAGTTTAATAGCATTAATCTATTTTTCCTTAAAATGTTATTTTGCCCAATAACTTTAATGAATTTTATTTTAATTCTCAAATTATTCTCTGCTAATATTCCCATACAATAAGAAACTGTAAAATAGAGAATCAAAGAAAAATTACACAAAGCAGATATTTTGGTTATTTAAATTGTTGTTTTTCCAGAAATAGAAACATACAAAATATGTGGCTACAGGTTTGACAATTTTAATGCAAATGGTAGTAGTAACAGTCTCATTTTAAAGTGTTTCTCAGAGTAAATGATGCAACCTTGCACAGGGCAAGGTCTAGTTCTAGTTTCTTCTGCAGACATTAATTTCTAGATTTATAAGTTTGTGGTGTTTGCATTCAGAGCCTTGTGAGCTTCTTAGTTTCAGTATTGATTTTTTGTGGGGGCTGTGTTGTGCAGAGGCTTGGTAGCCTCCCTTGCTGCCCTTTGAGTATAGCAATGCTTTAAAAGTGCATTTAATGTTTGTGTGTTTTGTGAAGGGAAAGCTGTTAAATAACATTTAGTCAACCTTAATGCCTGAATCTCTATGAAAATCAGTACTGACAGATCCAAACCTATATTTCATGAGTTATTTAATTACAGAATATAAAATATCTCTTCTTTCAATCACATTAAACATTTTTTAGATCATCTGAACTGCCCATTTCCTCTATGTGGATATCTTCTAAAAATACACTAGTTAGCAAATAAAAATCCAAGACCCCAGGCCAATTGAATATGTAATAAAGAGCAGATGCATTTTTAGTACAAATATATCCCAAATAGTGCATATAACATATTTACACTAAAAGTGCATTTGTTGTATATCAGAAATTTAAATTTAACTGGGTGTCCTATATTTTGTATGGCAACCTATCCAACTATCAAATGCAGACTGTCTTCTGGTTTGCCATGTATTACTTGCTCCTCAGTAAAGCATCACCTGGTTCTCCCATCTGACTAGAATAAATGCATCCACCTCATTTGTCCCATAGAAGTTTGTTTGTACTTCTATAAAGACACTCACTATCATAATATCTGATTTTATTTGTGAGAATCCTACAGAGATAGTCTCATGTATCTGCACCCACAGTCCATACAAAGACCTTTACATTAAAGAGTGATTGGTTCATCTTTGTTGACTAGATCAGTATTTCGTTTGTTCCTCCTTTTGATTTAGGGCTAGCCTTTGAAAAAGGAGCACAATCACAGTAACAATAACTAATATTATTTGAGTGTTCTCCAAGTTCCAAGCATCATTACATGTCTTATTTCCATAATGTGATATATGAGTTGCAGGAAAACCCCAGATTTTGCAAAATCGTGTGTTTAGTATAAAGAGAACAGTAGAGAAATCAAATCATGTGTAGTTTTATAATCAGAGCACCAACAATAACAATTATAACCCTCAGAATTATACTAGTGCATATAAAAGAAAGATTATGTTCCTAATAAGTAACAAAATGTTACAGTAAATGTATACTTTACATTAAAATAAATAAAATAGGGGTGGGGCTTAATATAAAGGTTGTAAGGAAGTGTCATTATTGTTAATTATGGAGAGAGAAGAAAAGCATGCAAGTCCGGTGGGACTGGGGAATAAGCACATCCAGACATGAGTGTGGCATCAGACTGAACAATAAAGAAAAGCAGGAGGTAACTGGGCATCATGTATAATTCTGTGTTGTGTTATGATTTGCTGTTTCCTGTTGTGTATTTCACTTTGAGTATAGCTGCCTTTATCTGGAAGAACAAAAATTAAATTTTAAAATGTTGGGAAAAATTTAGTATGGATCCAAACAAATTCCTTGTTATATAAAAAACGTCCCTTGCCTACCAATTGCATATAAACTATTTACATTATGGAAACTCACTAAGGTGCTGCACTTCATGAGTTAATATTCTCAAAAAGCATACACACTTAAGAACAGGCTTTTATCTTTTTACAGAGAAAGTATCTGGGGGGCGGGAAGCCATAGCAAAGTTTTGTAATATGTCCATAGGAACACAACTAAGGGAGTGGGAGCTAAGTTTCCAAGGCAGGCCTTTGGAGCACATAATCTGCACTCTTGTATAGGAAAGCATGTTTGCATATTTGTAGGGTTGCTTTCCTATTGAAGTTGGGAATATTGGACTCTGTGTTTTAAAATTCACAATTCATAGACCTAGAAATATTTTAAAATTGTTACTTGGTGTCCTGCTACATACAGAATAGTAGAACACATAAAATTCAACATGTGAATTCTTTGTTTTTTAGGTATCTTTTCTTGAATTACATGATTTTAAACTCAAAATGCTAAAAAATGGTTTTTAACTTAATAATAGTGGTATGGCACACCTACTTCATTTTTCAAATTTTCAGACCTCAAGATATGTTCTCAGATCTATAGAGATAAGCCCTTGACATGTGTGTATAAATTTTATAAACTTTTATTCTCTGCCTCAAGCCAACTGGCCCATAGCTGCACACATTATTCAATAGAAACAATCATATATTCTCCCTTTGAAATTCAAAATTGTGATCCACGATTTCCACTTACTATTTGATATGATTATCAGTGTATTATAAAAATTTAAGCAAAGTGGAGCAATCATTTCTATCCCATGAATAAAAAAGCAATAATATCAATCTGCAATATTTAAAAAGAATAAGGCACATTTTTACAGAGATGAGATGACAAGAGACAATGCAACTGTATTTTCTCACTCATTAATAATTTCCTAGTTCTTGGTTTCATACAAGATTTAGCTAATCTTTTGCTCTTAGTTTATGAGAACCACCATACGTTATTAAGAAAAACTTTTTTATGTACAAAAGCAGTTATACAAAATTATTTGAATAACATTTTTGTTTAAATGTACATGCCATTTATTGGCCAAAGGTAATTTTAAATGATAAAATATGATAAAATTTTATAACAGATTAATAAGCATTAAATATCAATATCATAAAAGAAAAGTATTTTGTGTGAAGGTAAATGACATTATGTGAATTCAGCAGCTCATCTTTGACCAATTAAATTAAAAAAAAAAAACTTTCATGCTATATTTCCAATGACTTTTATTAAATTTTTACAGTAATTCTGCATAATAGTGGGTAATAAAAAGTGACTCTCCTTTTGGAAAAGGAACATGATAATTAAGTATTTTTATTTAAAGTTCAGCTGTAGAACCCATCAAGACTGAACATTTTAAACAGATTATGTCCAGTATTAAAAATAGCACTTATCTTGAGAGAAATCTGGCACTGCTCATTTCTAGTAGTGTGGAAATGTTTTGTTTTAGAATTTGTTTTTTCTGTCTCAAATAATGTCATGACTGTTATTGAGAATTTCCATTAAAAATAAAATCCTTAGATGTTCCTTGAAACTCTATTGTTGTATCATCTCAAAAATTATATACTGAGGTTTTTCAGCATTTACACTCTTGGTTATTTTTATTTATTTATCTTAAAACAAAGCAATCCATATTATGATCAAGATTTGAATGTAGTTTTCTTCTAATATCAAGTTCAAATCTGCTGATTTCTGTCTCATTATAAGATAAAAAAAGCCAGAGAGAAGGTAAGAGGTAAGAATGCATGATGTATTACAACACAAATAAAAAAAAGAACATGACATCTACAGAGTTGACGAGGACGTTTTTCAACAGCAGTAGGCAGTCGGTACCTGTCAGAAGCAGTGTTCCAGCAGTCCCAGTGCCTTCCTCAAGACACTGTTTACAAAGTACAATGAATCAACGAATTCAACCAGACATGTTATTATCCTGCTTTGTTTAAACTGTCTTTCTACAGGAAGTGTGATTCTCAAGAAGCTCTATAAGCTAATAAGAGCTTTAAGCAATTCAGAACCAAATTTGTATTAGGATACAATGAACTCCTATTCTTGGTTGTAAATAATAAAATTATTATTATAACTCCCAAAGTATAGTACGTGTAGCTTTGCTTTACAGAAAGCTTTTCTTTTGCATAGTGTGGGAGAAACTCCAGACAGCAGAATCCTCTCAGCCACCTAGGATGGTAAATAAATCATCCCGGATACAATCTTGCTGTTCTGGCGGGAAAAGGGGTGGCAATTCCCTCTAGTAGAGAATGCCCCGAACCCTTCTCCCAAATGGCTTTTATTGGGAATGGTATGTGTAGGTGTATACATCATACCTGCATAGTTCATCAATAATGTCACAAAGGCTCTAGTCATACAAAAACAGGTATTATTTATAGATAACAATCGAAGGAACACAGAGATCTGTCATAGGTCAGGGCTTGTTAGTCATACTGACGTCAGAGGGTCTTTAAGATGTATTTCATAAGATAGGGAGTTTACTCCTTATGCCTTTAAACATCCAATTTATATCACCAGGGCTATACAAAACAAAGCAGAGCAAGCTTTAAAGGATAGCTTTGTAGTTATCAGGCCTGGTTCCCATGGGAACCCTTGGTATTAGAGTCCAGTCATGGCTGCCACTTGCATTTTCACCTGTTTTTCCAGGGAGACTTACTAGCCCCTTTCAGGGCTACAGCCCTGCAAACCACACAGAGTGGTCCCCAACAGCATAGAAGTGCATGTATTATATCTTCCAAAAATATGCAAACTCGTGGTAGATATAGCACAGTTTTATTTCTTAAAAGTTTTGTTTCTATGATTAGTAGCCTTTTATTCTACCTAGGGAGGATGGCCTATATTAAATGTAAACATTTCAGTGGCTGGTCATGCCATTCATTTGAAAGCCTCTTTTATGCAAAGTATGTGTGAACTAATTTGCATATGAATCCATTATTTTTATAGCTAAAAACATAAAATAATTTTCCCAGTCTTCACCAGTCTTTCCCAGAGGACAACCAAGACTATTTTTACTGATTTGAAAACCCCAGATAATTTTGAGTGAAAGAATCTGTAAATTAAACTAGAGCCTCTCTAGGCTTTTTTGCATGGTGTATGCTGCTGAAATGCTTTGTAGATGACACATTTTCTAATGGTAAATTGTTATTAAAGTAATTAAAAAAGAAACAGGAAAATCAACATAAATTCTGTAAGTACTGATAAGGTTCAAGTGTAGTGGTATGGTATCTATATTTACAGTTCTTAATTTTTCATGTCATTATCAAATAAATACATTTAGTCAACAAATTTCAATATATTTTATTAATTTGTTCATCGATTGGTATTTATTCAACACAATTGTGTGCCAGACACTCTTTTAGTACCTAGGGAAATAGCATTAACTGAAAAACAGTTAACAACGCCTCATGGAGCTTATAGTCTAGTGGGAGATATAACAATGCACAAAAATAAAGTATGTGGCCCTGGCTGGTTGTAGCTCAGTGGATTGAGCGCAGGCCTGCGAACCAAAGGATCCAGGTTTGATTCCCAGTCAGGACACATGCCTGGGTTGCAGGCCAGTATTCAACAGGGGACACATGAGAAGCAACCACACATTGATATTTCTCTCCCTCTCTCCTTCCCTTCGCCTCTAAAGATAAATAAATAAAATTAAAAAAAATATGTGTAGTGTTAAGTGTTGAGTGCTCTGGAGAAGACTGATGTGGAAAGTTATAAATTTGATAAGAAATACCAGGATAGGACCTATTTAATATTAAGTATGGAGATAAAGAAGTTTTCACTGAAAAAATGTAAATTTTGGGTAAAGACTAAATGGAGATAAGGGAAAAAATTTTGAAATGCAATCTTTTAATAAAGGAAACAGCACTAGGAAAGTGGAGTATCTGAAATGTCCTCAGAGCAGGGAAGAGATCAGGACGGCCCAAGGAGAGGGCAGGTCAAGTACCAAAAATTGAGGTCAGTTGGGTGGTGGGGGAAGATGGGTAAGATTGCACTGGTACTTGTAGGGAGTTGGGCTTTTCTTTAAGTGAAATGTGGGGTTTTGCTGGGTTTAGTAAATGAGGGTGGTACATTTTGTAAGGATCACTAAAGCTGTGTTGTGTCTGGACTGATGGTGGGCAGGGCTGAAGTAAGAAGTCCAGTTAGGAGGCCATTAACACAAGGCGAGTGAAAGTTGATATGACATACCAATAATGATAGTAAATTATAGGTATGTTCTGAAGCTAGAGTCCACCAAATTTGCTAACAGATGAAATGGGAAATATATATTAAAGAAATAAGTAAAAAAATACTCTAAGGTTTTGGACTTAATTACAGGTACACATTACTTGCTAATAATAATGACAGTTGAAACTGTGGAAATAAAATTTTTCACAGGAGTGAGAGGAGATGAGAGAAAAAAGAGTTTAGTTTTAAACACGTTAAGTTTGAAGGCTTATTTTATATCCAGATAACAGCCTAAGTTAGATGGGAAACCTTTTAAGTGTGAGACAATCCAACTCATATTTTATTTAATGGCATTAATCACGCTACTTTGTTAAGAATAGACAAAAGTGAAAGGGAGCAGTCCAGGCCAATCAAGTTGGAAGTAAGAAATTGACCATTACAAACATAAATATTATACATACAACATAATGGATACATCATCCATGTTTCAACTAAACTGCAAGGATCATACATATATTAGTTATTAATGGGACCTGTAAAAATAACCAATAAATAAAAAGTCTTGAACTAAAGGCTTTTCAAGCTGTGGACTTTGCCTGAAGTCACTTCTCCAGGAAGCAAATAGCACTCAAAAACACCAAGCCCGACCGTTGCTCATTTGCAATCCTGCTTGGCATTCAGAGCAATATGTTTTGCCAGCACACATAATAATTTTGAAGTTTGCTCAGAGTTGTACAAGAAGGTGCAGAACATCCAGTTTATTACCGTTTAGAAGTTGGGTTTGCTTAAAGCAAATTGTTGTTTAATCCATTTGAATTCTCTAGTGAATTTTTAAGAGACTGCATGAAAATAAATATCATTGTAATAGTGAAAATGTTTGAAAGAAATTTGTTCTTGGAAGCTCATTATTGATTTATGACTGTTTATTATCCTAGATAAAATCAAGTTTTGCAGATTGTTTAGGCATCAGTAATACTGGGCAATACACCAGATAAGGGAATTTCTTAAACTATCTCTAATCTACATGAATTTTTATTTTACTATAATTTTATAACTGTTACAACTAGTTTAGTGACTTATGTTGGTCTAGTAATAAACTGGGGAAAGTCAGCCAAGAATTCTATATAAATAGATTTACTCTTACCCATTTAAAAACAATTGGTTTCAAATGACACTCTGTAAAGGCCAACAATACAGACCTGAAGGACAGTCAGTAGATTCAGCATGTTTAGAATTCATTCTGGCTAGATTGGTCTCCCAGACTGCTTAATTGCCTTTAATCTATTCCCAGACTGGGTAAGCAAACCCAGGTGTCGGGCTGCTAAAAGATTTTGCAAGAATTCATACTCTTATTCTTCTTGTGATGCTTCAGAAAATTTTGCCAAAGGATTGTACTGGATTACTTAAAAAGAAACTAATGTAATATGTTTCAAGTAAATAAATTAAACTAATGTAATATGTTTCAAGTAAATAAATTCTATTAACTTGTACAAGTGCTATTATGACAAATTTGGAAGACCTGAGAGATCTATGAGTGGGAAGGATAACAATGCTGATAGGGGGGAAGTGGTATTAGATAATGCCCTCACTGTGCTGATGGTGAAGGTCTGTTTCCACACTTTCTGAACACACCAGATTATCCAACTCATCTGGCTCTCATTTCATAGCCATTCCTCAGCAGTGGGAGTTGGTATCATTTCCACGGCTTTGCCTTCACTTTGAAGAACTGGAATCTCTTGAAACAGACTGTTACCTGACATAAGAATTCTAGGCAAAAAATTGTCAAAACCAAAGCCCCACACATCTCCCTAACCTTGCCCATTAATCCACAAACATCCATGTATACCAACATTTGAGCCTTACCATGGAAGAAAAGAATAATTGTTAAATATTGCTCTCAAATTAATAAAATATATATCATTAAGCAGTTTCTAGGTACTCAATCACTCCCAGTTTTCCATTCGTTTTCAGTGGAGGGGGCTGCAGTCAGAAGCACATGTGGAACTGGGGGATCCAAGAGCACCAGTCAGGGGTGAAAGGGGGCCTGGTACGATTAGCTGGGCAAGAACTTTTCCTTAATTCAAGTTAAATGGTAATTTATACTATTTTCTGTAAAATAATATAACTACATTAACTAATTTTTTAAATTTGTGAATGTGTTACACAAACACTTGGGGTAATAATAAATGCAGCTACACGGGAGAACTTTAATTCCTGACCATGTCTCTATTACATTGGGTCATATGCACAGTAGGTGAATCAACCTCAGTTTGGTCTGAAAAACAGACCACTACTTGTGTTAGGGGAATAACAGGAATATGGACAGCACACATGCAGGCAAAGCCTAATTGGAGGAGATGGGTGTCTATTCACACAATCCTTCCCCAGACCTCCTCATCATCTTGCCTTGCTTGTTTTCCACAGTGATGACCTTTTATATTTTAAGATGAAAATAGTTTATATATCTCAAATTTTTTAGTTTCTCGTCTATGACATTAATGTATTTTCAAGGCATGTGCCGTGATTTTTCTCAGTGTTTGCAAGTAAGTGGATAATACTAGTGGTTTTGATGAGACTCCACAGGCTTCAGTCACGTCTCTGAAAAATGAGGGTGATAGATGGCATCGAGGTCTCTCCTATCGATCACTTCCTCACTTACTAGTGTCTATAAATCCCATTTACTGTTTTCAAATGCTTGGGGTATGGTTTTGTCTTCAGAAGGACTGGATTCATGTGTTTTTTGTGTTTTTTTTTTTGGCAGCCATCCATATTTGTTGTATGGTTCTGTGATTCAGAACCTATGACAGAACATAAATCTCTCCAGCATCATGGAAGGCCCTTAATCCCCACCTGACATGCCCTTTCTCTGAGAGAGGCCTCTTCTCTTACCTAAAACTGGATCCACTATGTAAGTGTGCAGCCCATAGCAAGAATCTAGGCAGGGTCAATCTATTGAAGTTATGAACTCGGATGATGTGGGAGTGTCTCCTGCTCCATTACTTGTTTGTCAGAGTTTGAGAAGCACTTATTCATAGACTAGGTACAGGGAGGTAGAACTACTACCCAGGGTGTACAGCTTCTAGGAATCTTTTAGTCTCCAGTTATTGCTATATTCCACAAGCATATATTTTCTTCCAATCATTGACAATGTAGAGATTAGCATTACTATTTTCTAAATAGATTCTTCCTAACAAAAGTTGAGGTTGCTAGTAATTATATTCTAGTGAGTCTAGTGGGTGTGTATCTGTGTGTATACACACACACACACACACACACATATATATATATATATATATATATATATATATATATATATATATATATATGACTGGATCCAAGTAAATGGAGGCTTTTCATTTCCAACCTAAGGTGAAAAAATGGAATGCAATGCAAAGTGTATCCTTTTCCTTAACTTTCTAATTATTTTTCTTCTTTCTGGTATTGAATGCAAAATATGTAGCTATGCTCTTTATTGTTTTGCCTATTCTAGTAGCATTGTATAATGTAGCAATTAGTCCCATATTGTAGCATAACTCAGACTCTTTCCTATAGCCATACATTTTTTATTTGTTTTAGTTTTGGCAAGTTTTCAAGGATGATTTAAGGAGAGAAGTGAAACAAGAGATAGTAGTTTACAATTTAGTCTGGAAATCTACCTGATTTTGACAAGCTAACATTTGTGCTTGTGGCAGGTGTCCAGAATTTCAGCATAAGTCCATCTGTCTATTGCCACAAATGGTGTTGTGCAGGTTACCAGTAAGAAAAAGCAGATGAACAAAACCAGATTTACCCAACAGTACTACAAATGCTAGGTGCCATATGATCCTAGAATGAATAGTATTAACTACTCCAGGAGCATTTCAATTTTTCAGAATGAACCTAATATCACAGAATGAGTGCTAATTGTTAATTTCTGTAGTGGAAGTTAGGTATTTGTGAGTTGTGGCTGCCTACAATGTGCAATTTCTGTGTCTGAGTTTAAGGAGACCACTAAATATTATCATCTTATAAGAAAACAAATTTTGGGGCCTTAATAGATGATACAAGTTTATTTTACCTTTGGATAGTGCAGCAAGATAAATTGTCCAGACTCCCAAGAACTTCAGAATGATGTAAGTCTTGGCTGTGCATTTCTTTCTTTCTTTTTTTTTAATTTTAAAATATTTTGTTTATTTTTAGAGAGAGGGGAAGGGAGGGAGAAAGGGAAGGAGGGAAACATCGACATGTGACAGAAACATCCATCAGCAGCCTCTTCTGGCAGCCCCGCTGATGACTGATCCTAAGCATGTGCCCTGACCCGGAATCAAACTGGGGACCTTTTTTGGCTTTGCAGGATGATGCCCAACCAACTGAGACTCATTAGACAGGGCTCCGCTGTACATTTCTTTTGAGAAGTGATTGGGGAAATTAACTTCATTATTGCAGTTACCATTTGCAAAATTAGAATATCTACTTTTGAATTTGTTTTTCAAACTAAAGTAAATCATAGATGGTGTTGAATATTTTATAAATCAAAATATAGTCTTTAAATGTGTATCAGTAGTAGAAAAAAGATTTTTGCCAATATTAAATATATTAGTCCTAAAATTAAAATTAACAATGTGTCTGACCTATTTTCTCATAATGTAATCTTAGAAATCTGGGTTTGAATACTAGACATAATATGCCACAAATTCTACTATTACATACAGTTCCTAACATTATAAATTTTTTAAAATTTGGAGATCTTCTGAATATTTTTCAACTTATATCTAAATCATAGAGTGTTTTAAGGAAGCTGTAAAGGGAGGAAGGAGTGACTAAAAAATAATATGTTAAATAAGAATGATGTTTTCTATAAATTTAGATTGTTATTTGTGTTTAGTGAAAAAATACTTGAAAATGCATTAAAATAAAAAATACTTGAAAATGCATTAAATTAAAATAAAAAAGATAATATATAATAATTTTCTAAATTATAGTCCATATTCTAAGTACTAGTTATATAAAAAGTTAAACTTTTTAATGAAAAGAAGTAACAAATATATTTAGAAAAAAAAAGTCTCTCTTGGAAAGATAAGACAGAAACAAAAAATGTTTTTTGTAAGACATTGGAAAATGCTTTAATGAGAATCATTTTGAAAACTTATTTAGTTTCTAAAAGAAAACTAAACATTAAAAGGCATTTCCAAATCATTACTTTTGTTTTTTAAATAAAAATTATATTTACTGTTAGTGGTCATGTGGCACTAATTAAAGTAGATGGAATAATACATATTCAGGATTATTTTGATCTCCTGAAAACTATTATATATATAAAATTAATTCAGTTTGATTTTCATTCTAGTCAAATTATTTTATAATTTAAATAACAAAGTAGTCCTTAATATTTTCACATATGGAATATATATTAATACATTATTATTTAGTCCAAGGGTAAGCAAACTACAGCTCACAAACTAAATCCAGGCATACACTGATTTTTGTAAATAAAGTTTTATTGGAACACATGCACATCTCTCCTTTAAGTATTGTTGATGGCTGCTCTCCTGTTACAATGGCAGAATTGAGTAAATGTCAAAGACTTCATGGCCCATACAGTCTAAATCATTTACTACCCTTTTGCAGGAAAAGTTCCCTAAAATATGACTTAGGATATTGTTTAGAACAGAGGTATCCAAGCTGAGGCCCAAGGGCCGCATGTGGCTCAGGATGGCTATGAATGTGGCCCAATACAAAATTGTAAATTTACTTAAAACATGAGATTTTTCTGTGCTTATGTGTCTCAATGTATTTAATGTGTGGCCCAAGACAACTCTTCTTCCAGGGTGACCCAGAGATGCCAAAAGGCTGTACACACCTGGTAGAACACAGTAGAAATTCAGAATTATTTACTGCTGTCAAATATATTCAATGAGGTAAAATATCATTATATAGAGTTTGATAATCGGACTTAACAAAAAGCTTTCATAAAATGTTGTAGAATAAAAAAATTTTAAGAAAAGCAATATTATACTACATATCAATTGTGGTAGAAATGTGCAAACATTTTGTTATAATAATTATTCCTTGGAACATCTATTATTAAAAAAACATGAAATGTGTTAAAAATTTATAATACTATTTTTATACTTACAAAAAAGTTCAAAAATAAAACATATTTTCTTCCATGCATGAACTATTAATATAACCATATGAGTTATACTCAATAATACATAATAACTAAATATATTATTAATCTAAACAACCATTATATATGATGGTTCTTATGTATTTAATAATTTTATATAACTCAATTACTATAATTATGAAAACAAATACAATAGCATGATTATGTTACTTATGGGTTAGATGATTTTGTGGATGATTATTTTTCTGCTTCCAAAAGTTCTGTTTTATACTTAAGATTACTCCTAAAATGAATGAGATATATCATTATGTTCTGAGGCTTCATATTTTTTATATGTAATATATATAAATGTATTGACATTTGAACTCTATTACAGTAAATACCACAGTATTTTGGTGGTAGAAATATATTTGTATATTAACTACTCTAACTTCCAACCTATTTTAAAACTTTTGGTAGAAAAAAATCTTGTAAAGTAGTTTTTCATCCTCTTCATCATTTCAGTGACAAGAACATTGTAATCAAATACTGGGATCTTAAGCCACAAAATAGATATGTCTTCCATATAACTGTTACTTAAATCTTATGTTGCTTATTTTCCATAGTGATGACCTTTACATTATGAGATCAAAATAGTTTATATACTTCAAACTTTTCAGTTTCTTATCTATGTCATTAATATATTTCAAAACATGTGCCATGATTTTTCTCAGAGCTTATAAGTGGATAATACTAGTGGTTTTGATGAGACTCCACAGGCTTCAGTCACATCTCTGAAAAATGAGGGTGATAGATGGCATTGAGGTGTCTCTACTATCCATAACTTCCTCACACTTACTTGTGTCTATAAATCCCATTTACTGCTTTGGGGTGCTTGGGATATGGTTTTGTCTTCAGAAGGACTGGATTCAAGTCCTTTGTATCTATCTATAATTTTACGGTTCTGTAACTTAGAATATAATTTCATTTTCTTTTTTTTTCTTTTTCTTTGATATCTGAGCCCACCCTAAAATACTTGATGGGCAAGAAAAACATCTGGATCATTATAAATTACAGAAATAGTATTTTCACTGCAAGTATCAGATATATCTACTTATTTTAGATATATGTCTTTTATATTTTTGAGGGTATTACTTTAAATCAGAGATTTTTGTGAGAGAAAATAATTGAGAATCAAACCCATAGTATACAATAAACTTACTTCAAATTACCAGAAGTTAATATAGGCATATAGACATAGAACAAATAATTAAAAACAACTTAGAAATTATTGTGTATCTATTTTTCACTCCTGTTGCTTCATTGCCATGACAGTGAAGAAACCGCTTGCAGTTAATCTCTGAGTTTGCTTCTTTCTCAATCTTGTCCTTTTTAAAAACCCACACAACTCAGTGTACAGAGATAATATATCATAGAATGGTACACTTGAAACCTATATAATTTTAACAAATGTCACCCCAATAAATTTAGTTAATAACAAATGAAAATCATAGGTGCATGCTTTCGCTTCTGCTTGTGCAATGATATAGCCAAACTTGTGTGCTTGTGTGTTTTAATATAAGACCTGTTAAAGAACTATCAAGAGTTTTTATCCTTTCGTTTGAAGTTAGTTAGTGTTGAGTTTTTAAGTGTGCTTATTTTGCCTTATTTAAAAAGGTTCAACCCTATCACCACAGCACTATTGTCACTTGTGTCAAAGTTGTTAGACGTTCAATTTAAAGAGATATAATGAAGATGTGAAGTTACACTGCATATGCACCAATTCTCTTGTTTACATTTTATTAAGAAAATGTATTATTGACTTTTGGAGATGGTGGGGAAAACTATCTGCACTACAATTTGTTAACAATAAATGGATTTTTAAATGAACCTTAATGTACTAGTTGGGTAAAAATGTACCTTAACAAGCCAAGTGTTATTACATATATTGACTATGTATGTATTTGTTATATATTGATGCATTTTGTTTTATTAACATGGACAGTGAAGACATTGTAGTTTTCCCAATAGCATTAAATGTGCAGTAAATATTATCTACAGTCTCTTTCTACTTACATAGGTATATAAATAAAGTCTATATAGAGAGTGACAGTTTTAGTTCTCTGTGTTAAAATTGTGTTTTCATTATAGAAATAAAACATTACTTTATTCTTTAAAAATAGATATGAAAATACTAAATGTGAAAAAATGTAATTTTTAAAAATAAGAAAACACAGTTTTACATGCTTTAAATCTACATACATGCTTTATTAAGTGTGGAGAATATATGCCAAATAATTTTGTAAAATATGAAAAATGCCAAAATATATATTGAGTTGTCTGCTTAAGAAAGCAAATGGCGCACATATGTTCAGAACAGATTATTACTTACTTTTGGTTAAAGTCTGCTCTGTATAGACAATATAAAACAGTATAAGACAGTATGTCAATGAGGTTATAAATTGAATCAGAAACAGATAAGATCATTCCAATATTAGAGATATGCTAAACAGAAGAAAAATAAATAAAGCAAGCAAAATATCAAACACTTGGGGCTCTGGATTAGTTTAGAGGAAAGTATAAGTAAATATTATAATTCATCAACACTGGGTTTAAATGGAAAAATCATGTTTCCCTATTACCAATTTAGCAAAATAGTCAAACTTATAAACATTATAGAAAGCATTATAGGAAAGTATAAAATTATGCAATGGATACTTTCTTTTCTATATAACTCATACCTAAAAATTTAAGGTAGGGAATTTTTCTTTGTGTTGGGTATATGGTTAAAGGCAGTAAAAGTTTTATTTCTTAAATCATACCTAAATCACTGAAATTACCAGTACTTGGCTACTTGCCGCTCCTAAAAATGTTTTTTTCTGGCTTAATTTTTATACATTTTATTGAAAATAGAAACTTGTTCTCTCCAAAATACCTTTAAAATTTTCTTCATTATGTATGCTTGTACATATCAATTAATAATAGTATTAATATCTTAGATTAAGATAATATACAGATAAATATATCCAACTACTTTCCTTCATCATAGAGAACTCTGAACACTATGTTTTCATTATTGCTTTCTAATGATATCCAAATTTATATCTTAAAATGTTGTATATTTAATTGCTTAAATGTAATAACATTGTAATGACTGATAGCATTTAATGAGTGCTAACTATGTGTTCAGGCTCTTGGTTATATAAATATTAGTTAACTTCATTAGTCTTCACAGACATTCAATGGAGGAGCAAATGTCTGCATTTAGGATTTCCCAGATGATGGAACTAAGAATTAAAATGAAAAGTCAATTGATTCGAATTAACATAGTTTGTAATTAATGGTGCTGAATTTCAAACTGAGACTGAAAAACTCAGTGCGTCCCCTGCTAAATGCCATGAAATTTGCTCTCTCACGTAAGTTTTGATGACAACTGAAGGCTAGAAAATGCATGAAAGTGTTGTTTCACTGCTCAAACATCGTGATGGAAGAGAAGGAATTCCAGTGTATAAATGGTCTTTTTATGTTACAGTTTCTTTAGAGAAATCTTTCCTCAGCTCCTTCCTTCACCTACAACTATTAAAGTTATGTTTCTTTTCCCCTTGAATTCTTGGACTAAAAGCATAGTTCACAGCACAGTTGACAGGAAGATTCATCAGATAACTCAAATATTTTGATTCTCACTGCAAGTCACCTAATGATTGAAAACCAAACAAACATTATCATCATCATCATCATTAATTATTTCCCCTGTTTCTTATTCATGGTCCCTTGTGCCAAGTACATGTTTTTAAGTTCTTCTTACCTGGTAATGAGCGTATAGTATATTCATGAATTAACTTATTTTTCTCTTCATCCAGTGTACTTAATCATGATGAGTGATATATATTTTTTAATTTTATTTTAATCATTGCTCAAGTACAGTTTTCTGTCCTTTACTCCCATCCCAGCCCCTCCCCACCTCCCTCCCATTTCCACCCCCATCTAGTTTTTGTCCATGTGTCCTTTATACTTGTTCCTGTAAACCCTTCCCTTTTTCCCCTGAAATTCCCTCCCCTCTCCCCTCTGGTCACTGTCAGCCTGTTCTATATTTCAGTGTCTTAGGTTATATTTTGCTTGTTTGTTTGTTTTGTTGATTAGGTTCCTATTAAAAGTGAGATCATATGGTATTTGTCTTTCTGATATTTTAATAAACTTTAAAAGGAAGTGCATTACAGAGTGTTGGAAACATCATGTATGTTCAATTATTTGCAAAGTGAACTTACATGTAGCATTTCTTATAATAATAATATTCATGCAGTTACATAATATTTACACACATTTATTATCATCTTTCCTAATAAGTGCATTTTTAGCTGAAAAATCAAAACCTTTCTGAACTATATAATTGAAAAGTACAGAGCACTTATGCATATTTATCTAATACCCTTTTGGACAAACCATACATTTTAAATTAGTGTCAAATTTCTCTATAGATTATACATAGTTGAAATAACTTTTTCAAAAAATCAGTATTTTATGAAAACATATGCTCTTTAATGTCAACTGTGTTGTCTCGGATACTGAACCATGGTTCAGTTGAAACCACACTAAAATTAGACTTCAATTCTCTTAATGATTACATATGAAATTAACTCTGTTATTTATAATGTACAGTGACTTGAAGGGTATAATGTAACATTTTGAATAACAGTAAATTTAAGTAATTCAGTCTCAAAATTATGATTCAATAAACAATATGATTCAAAATATGTAACATCAGGTATAGAAATGGAAATATTCAGATTTTTTTAAAATATAGAAATGGAATGCATTATACTAATATTTATGATATCATAGAGGCTTTTCTCAGGACAAAAATTCCATTTTGTAAGTAAGTAAATGGGAACTATCTAAAATTCATGGTAGAGTTATAATAGTGGCAATGGAAATGAGCAAATGAAACACTTCTTAAAAAAAAAAGCCTTTAACAAAGTAAAATCAATTGAGCCAATCCTCAGATGAACAGAAATAAATTCGGGTGCATCACAAAATGACCGAAGAACAAAGACTCTAAAGTCAACATGATAATAATATACTTTCTATTTTTATAAATTTCCTGATAACTTGTCAGTCTTAGTAAGAACAGTGTACAAATATCTCTGTATTACACAGAAACATCACTCCTATACCTGAAGCAAGTTACGTTGAGCCAAAACAGTTTTAAAAAGAACTCAAGGAAAGATCAGAAGCTTTAGTCACATTGAATCTTAAGATTTAATTTTAAAGGACTTGCCTATAATAGAGTGTTCAAACTCTAAGAAACAAGCAAGAAAATTTTAAGGCTCAGGGATATTATATTTTCAGAATATTTATTATTTTGGTCAACTGAAATTTCAATAAAGTATGAGCTGGGCAATTGCTCCTAGCTATATCTCAGTACAAGCATATAAAATTTTACTTCAATAATTCAAAAATGCTACATATTGGATTAAATTCTCAGAAGAAGAAAATAATATTTTTATTATAGTACCAATAGAATTACAAATGAATAAATATTTAGAAAGAGAAGTCCTGCTTATATATGTTTTACAAAATACTGGTGTGGGGATAATATGTATTTTGACAAGTTAGGTGTTATTCTGATGATTGCAGAAACTATGACTCATAAATATTCTGAAGTCAGATTTTATTAATTATTAAATGTACCTGGTTTCTGAAATATTCTAAATGGGTTGTTTTTGAATTATTACTTTTTATCTGTACTCTCAAAATACTGACTCTATCATTATCTATTCATGATTCTCAAAAATATAATATTATTAAAACTCAATATAGTTTCTATTAGGCTAACATATGTAGATTATACTTTTAAAATGTTTCATAAAATTCTAATATGACTCTTGACTAAGTACCAGCCTTTACCATAGAATTATGTATCAATTAATTGAGTCCAATAAGGTAATGCTGGCCGCATGAAATCCGTTCTCTACCATGTCACTGGTGAAAATAAAAAAAGAAATTGTGCAAAACACATGAACACATATATCAAAAAAGAAGATATTCAATCACTTATTTCATGTGAGTTAAACCAAAGTGAGACATTACTATGTAGTCATCAGAATGGTTAAAAGGAAAACAAATAGGCAATGATAAACATTATTAAGAATTTTCAGAAACTGGTACTTTCCTACAGCATTTGAGAGAGAATAAATTGGATTAATTTGTTTGGTAAACTGTTTGGCAGTATATACAGAAGTTGACCACATGTACACTTGGCCCAGGAAAGTCCCTTGTTTGCATATGCTAAAATGGGTTCTTACATTAACAAAAAGATGGCAGCGTTATTGTAAACAGCAGAACTATAAAGCACTCAGTTACAGTTTGTGGATAGATCAATTTCACAATAATGATATGCTGAGATATTATACACTTGAAAAATGAATGTGATACAACTATATAAGAAACATGGGTGGATCTTTTCAACAGAAATCAGATACAAATTTATTAATGGTGTGAGATGTAGATGTACAGACATCTATGACCATCTTGTGTAATGTTCATGAAACATGCATGACTAAACCGTGATGTTCAATGTCTGGAAACTGGTTAACCTATGGTGTGTAATGATTAGAAGAGTCATGAAGAGTCTTCAGAGTTGCTTGTAGTGTTATTTTTCTTGACATGTGTGATAATTACCTGGCAGTGTATATTTTGTGAAATTTGGTAAGTTCTATATTTGTCATTTCCTTTTATAAGTGTTTGTTATATGTAAATTAAGTTTTACTGCAATAATGCATGTAAAACTTTCAAATCATCAATCTATGTGTAGGAGTCATTTCCTATTGTTTTCATAAACATCACCCATACTTTACCTCCAACAAACCCACTCAATAAGAAATGTTAGAGGACACATGGACTAAACTAGGGGGGTTGGAAAGGGGAGGGAGGAGGGGAGGAATGGGTGGGTGGGCTGGAATGGGATTAAAGGATAGAAACTGTAATGAATAAACTAAAATAAAAAAAATAAAAAAAAAGAAAATTCTTCAGGCAGATAGAAAATGATATAGATGGAAATATGTATCTGTACCAAATTTTTTAAAACCACAGGAAATAGTAAAGTACATAGATTACTATATTTGTTTCCTTTCTAAAAAGTTAAACATCTTTGAAATGTAATTGTTTGAACAAAAGCAATCATTATATAGTGTGGGCTCACTACATGTGTGTAAATAACATGCATGATACCAATAGTACAAAGGATGGGAGGGAGGAACTGAAAGATATTATTGTAAGATTTGTATCTATATGTAAAGTAATCTAATATAACTTAGTGACAGACAGAGAAATGTTAAAGATGCATATTTCCAACAGTAAAGTAACAGCTAATACAACAAAAATTATAATTAATAAGCCTGTGAATGAGTTAAAAAGAAATGAAAATACACAATTTTTCAGTAAAGGAAGAAAATAAAAACTACTCAAAAGAACATAATACAAGTAAAAAAATCAATATAAGACTACCTATAGCAATAATCATATTAAATGTAATAGATCAAAACATCCCATTTAGCAGTAAGTTATTGGATCAGAGAAAGAACAATATCCATACATGACTAAAAAAACCACTTTAATAATGAAAACATAAACAGATTAAAAGTAATAGACTGGTTAAAGATTTACCATGCTAAAACAAAGATGAAATGGCTAGATTAATTTCAGACATAGTAGATTTTAGTAAGAAAAAGTAATAGGATAATGAATACATTTATAAATATTTATGCCCATAGCAACAAAGCTTCAAAATATAAGAAACAAAATCTGGTAAAACTACAAAAAATCAATAAACCCACAATTATAGTTGAAAATTTCAAAAGCTTTCTCACCGTAATACATATAGACCAAATAAACAAAAAATCAAATAAGGTTATAGAAGACTTAAGCAACATTACTAGCCAACTTTGCTTAATTGAGTTTGTTGAAGACACCAACCAACAATAGCAGAAAACAATTATTTTCAATTGAATGAACAACTCTTACCATATTCTCAACCATAAAATAAGTTTCAATAAATTTTAAAGTATTTAAAAATCATAAAACAAATGTTCTGAGACAGTGATTTGATTAAATTAGAAATAACATTAGAACTTAGAAATACATCACAGATATATCACTGAAAAACTTCCAAGGGTACAGAATCTAAATGAAACACGTCTAAATAAGTCAACATTTTTTTTATCCATGGGCAATGAAGAAAACAAAAGAAAATTAGAAAAAAATTGAATTGAATGAAAATAAAAAATATATCCAAATTTGCAGAACATGAAAGCTGGTAAATTGTACATTATCAAACATAAGACTTTTGGTATTCACAAAGCACTGTTAAGTGAGTTAAAAAGCAAGTCAGTGACTAGTAGAAACTATTTGTAAATTATATTTATATGTGATAAAGTTCATGGACCCATGGTACATAAAACAACCAACTCTTAAAGCTCAATAATAAGAAAACATAATTTTAAAAAAACAGGAAAATATTTAGACAGTTATTTCTCCAAAGACACACAGATGGCAAATAACCACACAGGAATTTTCTTAGTATTGGTAGTTATTATGGAAATGCAAATTAAAACCCAACCCCTATTAGAAATCCTATTATTAAAAGCACTGACCCCCAAGTGTTTATGAGGACACGGAGCAGCTTGAACTCTCATAATACTGCTAGTGGGGATGTAAAACGATGCAACCACTTTGGAAAACAGTTGGTAGTATCTTAAAAATTTAAATATATATGCTTACTATTCATTCAGCCATTCTATTGTTAGGTATTTACACCCCACCACTACCACAGCTGCAATACATAAGTTGACACAAAGACCAGAGATGTCTCAAGCTCAGCTGTCATTATTGTGTTGTGATCGAGGAAGCTAATTGAGTACCAGGTGGTGAGTTCCTGTCTATTTTGGGACTAGAATCCCTCAACATTCATTTTGAATATGCAGAAGTGGTTCATGCAGATTTTTATTCCAAATGAACAAGTTTAAAAGTGCCTGAAATAAGACTGCCGACAGCCATGTGAATGTGATTCTGTAGCAAAAACACAAAACAGGTCATTTAATTGCAGAAAACGAGATCCTCTGTGACTTCTGAATGTTAAAAACCAACACTTTTTTAATCCTCTTTTACTGTTTTTAATACTACAATCTGCAGAAATAAAGTGGGAATCTTCAAGGTGGGAATGAACTTATAAATCTGACATTTTAGAGCCTGTGAGAAGTTCTCTTGAGAATTAAATAGTTGGGTTGTTGATTTTTTTGTACCTTTGAAATACCGAAGTCACTTCTTTTCCTGCATAAATTCTTGACTAGAATGAAATCACATCTCCATCCAAAACATGTCTTCAGGCATCTACTCTTGTGTAAGGAACTTCTGATTCCCATCAGCATTACTTGAATAAAAATGGGTTACCCATTCTCCATAAGTTTGGCAACAGAATGAGATGTTTATTCTATAATCAATTAGCAATATGTTAAAATTCACTGTTTGTAATATTATAAGTGAGAATTATATAGTTTTTACCAAGTTGTTACACTTACTCTCCAGGCTGCCAACTCCTGGTGTCTGTATCTGTGGAACCAAATTAACTTTTGCCCATATGGAATTATTCATACACCCCTTTAGGTGTTTAGGTGTTTAACATACACACATTAGTTGCATAAATTTTAGTGTTATTCTATCTTTGGAGGTTGCAATATAACATAAAGGATGAATAGAAATGCCTGTTATGGTCACCTACCAAAGCAACTAGTTGGGTCTGGGACTTAGTAAATGAAAAGGACAATTTAATCCACAAGGAGGTGGGGAAAATTCCAAGCGAAGTCAGGTCTTCAGATTCAGAAAAAGGCAGAGTCAAACTAACCCGAAGTGTCACAAACTCAACAGATCATGTAAACGAGTGAAACAGATCACCCAGCCAATGGGAGTAAGACAGCTGGGAGTAGTAGGAGCCGCAGCAAACCGGAGTCCTCAAGCCCCATTGAAAAGGTCCATCCACTTCAGTTCAGCTTCACCTGCTTGTTGGATTCTAGATCAGGGTTACCAACTCCTCAAATTTTTATAAAATCCAAATTTTTACGAGAAACATTTTCATCTTTAAATATCAAGAACTGATTAATTATTTACAGCAACTTTATTTGTAATAGCCTCAAAATGAAAACAACCAAATTGTCACCAGTTGGTAAATGAATAAAGTGTGGGATATTTATACAATCAAATGCTTCTCAGCAATAAAAAGGAATAATTGCCATCCTCAATGATACATGTACATCTCAAAATAACCATACCGAGTGAAATAAAACAGTTTTCTAGAATTTTATAATATAAAATTTTGTTTTTTTTCCAAATCATTATACATTATGTATCCCCTACATGAATGTGTTAGTCTCTTTTAATGAGAATAAAAGTGAAAATGAGAAAATTCAAGATGTAGATATAAATATAGTGACTTTTCTTTTTTTATTCTTTTTAATTTTTTTATTGTTGTTCATTACAGTTGTCCCCATTTTCCCCCATTACTCTCCCCCACCCTACTCACCCCCCACCTTCCACATTCAATCCTTAAATGGCAAAAATCAATGTAGGTATTAATGTATTTACATTATGATTATAAAAATAGGAAGAGAGCTATGGAAATATTTACAATAGGTTGTTAATAGTTGTCTTGTAGCTGAGGAAATCATAGTTCAATGATAACAAAAAAACCAGAGGGGTGGTAGGGAGGAGTAACGGGGGACAGAAGGGGAAGGGACAAGTCAAGGGACATGTCCCTTGCACCCACAGACAAGGACAATGGCAGGGGGATTGAATGTGGGAGGTGGGTGTGGGTAGGGCAGGGGAGAGTAATATGGGAAAATGGGGACAACTGTAATTGAACATCAATAAAAAATGTAAATTTTTTTTCATAGAGATATAATTCCTTTGCGATAAATTTAAAATAAAACTTGGATACATGCTAAAAAATTCAAGAGAAAGAATAAATTAGAAAGAAAGGTGAAGTAATGGTTAGTTATGTCTCCTTTCTAATACTAACAGATGTTTTAAAGTTAACTTCATACTAATTTATATGTTGTTACAACCCCAGTGCATTGTGGATTCTCCGAGAAAAGGTCTATCTAAGCTGTATATAAGTTTTACCTAAAGGATATAGACATGTTTTATAAATTTTCAACCCATACACTCCTGCCAGTTCTTACCTTGATAGCCTCATTCTATCAATATTTACGGTCTAGCATTTCGTGATTGGGAGTGAAAGCTGCCATCACAGGTGTCTCCTCACCTTGGCTGTTCTGGAGCATTGACGCTTTCCCGTCACCACATTCAGTCTCCTCTCTCTCCACTCACACACATGTTCGTGCACACACATACCACTTAGGACAACATTTCGTCCCTTCAATCTAGTGATTCCATTGCTCTATAAGTGAGCACTTTATATGTTTTGCTTTAAAATAATGTTTTCTTTCCAAGTAAAATTGTTGATGATGCAATGAAAGAATGTTTAGAATTTAAACATGAACTTAATTAACTAATATTTCAAATATCACTTAAAATAGACAATGAATAGAATTTAGAATCCTTGATATTTTACATTTTATGTTTATTTTTTCCCTGACACTTTTAGTAGAGAATCATGTTGTTCATAATAAGAATGAAGGGAGCTATTTAACTTTGAGTGACAAAATGTGCAGTTTAAATTTCTGGCCCAACTTATCCTATCAATAATAGATCTAATTAATGCAAAAAAGAAATTAAATATATGACACTATTAAAATTATATATGTATATGTGTGTGCATACAGATATATTTTATGGTGTTTTCCCTTTCTTTCACTTTTTATATTTATCTTTCTCATCAAATCCTTCTCCTTTTTCTTGTGTGAAAACCATACTAGAAAGACTTTACTCTGAAGGACTAAGTATATTTTAGCACATTTCCCAACATCTTCAAACATGAAAAAACATTATTTTCTATCATTATTTAAACAAAATGTTACAGATTTGACATGTCAAACATTTTTGAAATAATGCACGAATCATGCATGACTTAAACGTAGGCACTAGTGAAGATCCCTACAGTTTTTTAATCTCTCATGTCTGTCTCTAGAGACACTCCCTTAAACAGGAGTATGCAAAGCAGTCAAAATGTTGATTTTTAAACTAAAATGTATTTTAAAATATAATATTATCCTAAAAATAGTGTTTATATCAATATCACCATTATTCAGTTAAAGACTTTATAACAGCACACACACACAAAACCTAACAATCAAGATATTATTCCTAAAACAAATGTATTCCAATTCAGATTTTTAACTTAAAATCAAAATTTCCTCATACTGAAAAGAAGGAATAGAAATTTAAAATCTCATGTTTGCATCTGTGAAAATCATGCACCTTGAAGTGTTGCTTTGTAATTTTCTAAAAAAACTTTAGTGTTGGGTTAATAGGTGCAGGTTATTGCTCATATCAATTTTCAAGGAATTGTAAACAAAAACTATCAGCACCAAATAATTATGATTGTTCTAACACACTAATTTTCCCTGTATTTTAAAGTAAATTACAGAAAAGTTTTGCATCGTGTTTTAGAATCAAGCAAATCGCATATGGTTTTATCAGCAAAGTAAAACTATTGCACAGGATAGCTTTTTTTAATGCATAACTGATGGATAAATTCCAGTATCCTATACAGGTGAGAAAGAAGGCTCATAAATAACAACAGTAGGTTTGTAAATAAGCATCTAAAGTTGTTACTCTGCTGGAAAATGTTCTCCAGCCTACCCAGCAATGATATATGACAAAGAGATGCTGCATAATGGCTAGGGGATCAGTACTTGAGGAAGCATGAGGATGTAGTAGATCATTTCCATTTTTATTAGAGACATTTTTTTTCCTGAGCATCATTCCTTGCAGCATTAGCCAAGTTGTTTTGGAGCTGTAGTCCCTTGAGCAGATATAATTTCCTTGTCATCAGTGTTCCATTTGTGAATTTTTATAAAATTTAATCCAGGAATCTTTTTTTTAATTTTTATTATTTTTATTTTTATTTTAATTGTTCAAGTAGAGTTTTCTGTCTTTTACTTCCATCCCAGCCCATCCCCCCAGTGCTCCACCTCCCTCCCATTTCTACCCGCCCTTAGTTTTTGTCCATGTGTCCTTTACACTTGTTCCTGCAAACCCTTCCTCTTTTCACCTGAAATTTACCTTTTTAAAGTGCTGCTTTTTTTCCCTACACCGATCATGGGCGAAGACCAAAGTGTAAATGCAAATTCTCTCGAAATGCAAAATGCATTATAGGTCATATTCACATCGATTGAAATAATTGTCTACATTTGAAAACATATCAGAGAATGTCATCTTATGATCCCTATTCTATTCTATCCTATTTATTTATATTCATTATTTATTTATTATTGGTCAGTTCAATAATTTATCTATTCATTAATTTATTCATTATTCCATTCACTAGATATAATTAAATAATGAAGTAATTATTTTGGAAAAAGTAATTTATAATCTGGCATGAAATAAATGGCAATAAGCAGATGGGAATCATTTTTCCCCACTTACTTCAACACCTGAGAACCCGTCTCATGCTTCCTCCGTCTTGCCAGGAACTGCCCAATTCAAATGAACCAAGAACTGATTTCCAGGTTATAGTTTTCAGCTCCTCTGTGTACAGTTATGATATTGGTTCACTGAGATGCTCTTATAATTCTTACTAGCCTTAAAATTAAAAGAATTTATGAACATTTTATTAGACCAGGGACCATTTTCCTAGCATTAACCTGCTGCGTATATGCAGTGTATTCCTGGAATGAGCACGGTTCTATATTGCTTCTTTTCCTTAGTGTGACTAAAAACAAGCATGAAGCTACATCATAACAGGGTTTACACATTAACTCTATGATTGTGTAGATAAATAACATTTGGAAAATTCTTTGACTTTGTATTTTTCTCATATATAAAATGTCCATTATAATACCTAATTGCAGGAATGTTGAAAGGATTAAACGTGATTATGTATGTAAATTGCCTAACATGCTCTGAAGTGCAATGAATCCATTATTCCACAGCCAGGCAGGTCGCCTCATAAAACCGTACTGAAACTGCCTACCGAGGGTTAGAATTGAGTGTGATTGTGTATGGACAGGTGATATTCAGTCTAAAAATTGCTATATAAATGTTGATCATTGTGATTCTAAGAAAGAGCAGTGTGACCTGAATGTTAAAATTGTCCATTTTCTTTTCTTTTATTTATGTAAATTCTTTATATAAATTCAAGGAGGACAATTGCTTAAATATGATAACTTTCTGTGTATTTAAAACAAAAAATTGATACTGTTGTAAATACATGCCATGAATTTATTGACTACTTATTACCACCTAATCTAATTTCTAGGCTTATCAGTATTAGATATCAATAATATTAGATTCTAATAATTTTTAAATCACATTTGATAGCTTTTGAGTTGTTGCTTTTAGCACATAAATGAATAGCCTGTTGTTATAAACATCAAATTTCACTTTTTTTTGCTATAATAAGTTCTTTCAAAATGACATATTTAACAAAAAGCTTTTGATAGTAGATTTCTTTACTAGCACATATACTCGCTGATTCCTTTATTTCTTCAAGGCATTAATGGTTCAAACATGTATATAGCAAAGGAGAGGCAATACCATCTCTTGTTAAAATGTTCTTAGAATGCCTGGTAAGGCATAGCCTTAATCATTGAGGTGAACAAATAACAAGGATATTTTGGTAATTATGTGCTTACATTTTTTTCAGAGGATTAGGATGCACTTGCCTTAGACTGCTCTCTACATTATATTGGCTGATACACAGGTTTGAATGCAGCTTTGTCTTCTACATAATTTATTATTCTTAGTTATAAATTATGGCCTGATTTGTTCTCATATGACCATATTTTAAGTAAAGGCTTGAACTAATGGTTTTCCTTGATTTTCCTCTTTGGTTTTCAACTTGTGGTGGTAAATAGAAGTAGAAGAACAAATTGATCTCTCTCTCTCTCTCTGTCTTTAAAAATCAAGAAATAAAAATTTTAAAAAAGAATGGAAGTTTTTTTTTGTATAAGTAAATGAGACAAAACGTTATTTTAAGATATATCACAGAGAGTGCAAACGTGAAAAATTTTAAATATATAAGAAAATATTCTACAAATGAAAACATTAATAATTACTCATAAACCAAAATAAATTATTGACTATCTAAAGTTGAATTATGTATGATCACAATTGAACTAGCCAGAACACCCTCTTAAAAAGATGAGGGATCCTATGGGACCTATATCATTATTAATCTCAGTGTACCACATATTGAAATACATATATCTCCAATGAACAAGGGTGTCATATATTCAAACAATATTACTTTGTACTGCCTATAATATACCACAATGGAAAACATATCATCTTTAATGACATTCAAGGTTAAAATACACATTCTGGAACCCACAAAAGCTCAACACTTAAAAAATACTGTTCATGATTTGAAAGCTAAATACATCGCATAGAATGCCATTGTGCTTCTAAATAAATATAAAATCCCATTTTTATAAATATGTAGTATGAGACCTAGAACAATATCATTAAGTAATGAAGTTTGCATTTTTCACATATTTATCTAAATATTTGTATAAATACTAAAAAATATATATAATAGTACAAGTCTAAATATTTTTACAATCCTGTGTTGATCAAGGTTTTCCAGAAACACAGAATCAGTAGAATATTTATACATAAGGAGATTTGAAAAAGAAATTGAGTTTCATGGTTTCGAGGGCTAGCAAGTCTGAAATCTGTAGAATAGTCAGAGAGCCTGGAAAATAGTTGGAGGTAATGGTTCAAGTTTTTTTTTTTCTTTTTAGTTTTTTTAATGTGGTAAAATATACCACATGCTTTTTTATACATAACATGAAATTTACTATTTTAACAATGTTTAATGTATGTATTATAGTTCAGTGGCATCAAGTACATCCACACTGCTGTGTAACCTTTCATTTCTTAAAGAAGTATTTCATAAAATGCAATTTTCAAAAGTATTTGCCAAGTTTCAAAAGAATTTTTCTTTAAAAAAGTGTGTATATTACTCAAGATAAGAATTATTATTGAGGAATGTTTCTTTTACAATATAGTATTTTCTCTTGATAAATGAGTATGTTGTTTTTCTTTAGGTAATGAGAATGATATATCATTATGATTTTCCCTGGAAACACAGAGTAAAATTCAATAGTTGATTGCATTAGCCATTTTTCTGTTCTCAGTGTAATCATTTGCCATATGCTTATCTTCCTTTAATTATAAATTATTCTGTTTTACATGTTTTATATTGTATCTTGCTTCAGATTCTCTTTAGGAAGTAGGTACTATCTAAGTTTCAAATTCTGCACAACAAAAACATCCCAAAGTAGTAATTTGTTTACTAAATAAATTATTCAATCAAATTATAGAAACTCCTTTCTTCAAAAACAGCAACTAATATATTTAAAGTACTTAAAAAATACTGGGGCATTGTGCTAACCATTTTACATTAATATTTCTAGTAAAACACTACATAGACCTGAGAACTATTATTACCCTCAATTTACATAAATTCAAAGAAATTTGGAAGTATCTTCCAGAAGGTCAAGAAATGGGCCTGTCAGGACTAAAATCTGCCTGAATCCAAGCTCAGGCTTCTAACCGTAATGTGTGTTGTTACCCAAGTTGCATATTCTGTTTTGTATTTTTTTCCTTAGAATTCTTTGTGGGAAAATATTCTGTGCTATCTTCAACATTAGGGAACCCTATTTCAACACATTTTGCTCTTCCCCTGGGTCTGCTGGCACATTACCAATCCTCCAACCTTGGTTCCACTCAGACCCCTCATCCTGGACAGAAGCCCTTCCCCTTGTGCCCGGTTTCCCTCAGCAGCTTGTGCAGTCACACCTGGGTTCCCCAGCAGGATCTCCGCTCTTAGACCCTGAGCTCCTAGCAGGGCATCAACCATTCAGACTGGTGATTCCTGTAGAGGCTCTTTCTCTTGTCCCTGGAAAAAACTTCAGACTCTGCATTCTCAGCAAATTTGCCATTCTTATATCCCAGCCAAAAGCAATACTCTTCAGAAAATGTTCATAGAGACTCCTTACAAAGGTCCCATTCCAGACTGCAATTAAGGCACCTCTATACCTGGCTCCTTCCCAGCCTTCTCTCAGAATGGTGTTTTTTTCCTTCCTTCCTATTGTCTTCTTGTCCACTTCTTACTCACCCTTCTACAATCTCTTGGCGTGGTTTCAGTTCTTGAACTCTACCCAAAACACCCAAGACCATCCTTTCCACTGAGTTGCCAAACTGCACAGTGTTTTACCTTGCAGCTTCTGATGCTGCCCTACTGAGACAAAATTTATTCTTCTTCAGGGAAGCCTAAGTTTTGCTCTTAAGGCCTTTCAACTGACTGGTTGAGGTTGGCCACATTATCTAGATAATCAGCTTTACTTAAAGTCATCTTATTGTAGATGTTAACCACACGTTAACATATCAACCATGAGTTTTATAAAAATACCTTATAGCAACAACTGGATTGTGTTTAATTGAATAACTGGTGATTGTGTTGGTAAATATAGCATATTTATTGTATTTAAATTTCTTTAAGATAATTAGCTTCCAAAATCAAAAGTAATAATATATTTAGTGACTAATAAAAAATGAAGGCAGCATGACAGCAAAAAAGAAAGGCCAATAGCAATGAAAAGAAAGTAAACTCCTGTAAATTTACTTTTATAATAAACTTGAAGCACTATAATATAATTAAATTTAAATTGTGCAAAGTTAAAGAATAAATGAAGTTAAACAATTATAGTATAAACACATTTTGACATTGCAAGCTGGGATTGTTCTGTGTCTGTAATTTAAAATATTTGTACTAGCACAGCTAGGACATTTTGGAAAAATAGATTTTTGTTAGAGGTAAGAAAAAATAAAATGCTGTGATTTGCACACATATAAAAGTAACTAGACTTTTTAAAATTATGCCATTTTCTACATTCTTATAGTAGCTTGAGTGATATAAATTGATACCCAGTACAATTATTTTGAAGATTTTGTGTTGAGCAAGTTTAAAAAGAGATTTAATTTTTCAGAAAACTATTATAAAAGAGCATACAAAACAATGTAAGAGAAAAATAAAGGCTTTAGAATTGTGTGTGTATAGTGTTTTTTAATCTGGCTCTATCATGCATCAATATTGTTACTTCTGTGGCCTTGGGTGTCCCAGCACCATGAACTACCTTGCTGTGCACGGAATGGTTTTGTATCCCTGTAAATATTTTTGAGTTTTTATCAAGCTAATTTACTTGACAACAATTGGATTGTGCTGAGATCTTGTGCATAAGTTCTATTAGACAGAACCAGAACAGCATGTACTTTTAGGGCTAACAGCAGAAACACAGAAGCAGAACCATTCATTCTGAACTCTCTATCTGAGACCCCATTTGAATTATGAGTTTTTTCACTTTCACTCATAGAAAACAAACTGTCCCTTTCTTGTGTAATGCCGGTGCATTGTCCCCTGCAGTCATTCTCATGTCGTTTCTCTTCTAGTTTCCTCTCTTCAATATCATTTTCAGCTACAGAGTCAAGGAGGTTCCTTTTCAGACCACCAGAGTAGGCATGTTTCTCATATGTTTCTCTCCCATCTCTTCCTCAACCGCTCTTATCTCTTTTCTGTTTGATATCCTCACCATATGAGTTATAGCTTCCACTTTGTCATCAGAGTCTCAGTTTTATTTTATTTTATTTTTTTGCAGAGCAATTCTGGACTCTACCTATGGTCTTCCTAAATCATAGCTTGGAAACTTTCTTCAGAAGATAAGCCGAGGTACTTGCTGGGTATTTACTCTTTCGTTTCTCCCTTTTCAGGGATCACTGCCATTGACATATCCATCTTGAATATAACTGACATACATTTGTCTCTGGCTTTTTTTTCTTTTAGTTCTCTTAGGTGGGAAGGGAAATTTATTGTCCATTACTCTATTTTGGTCATATGAATTTATTTCTGGTTTGTACAGCTTTTCATAAAAATAATCTGTGTAATCAATTTAGAAGAGCTTTAGTATTACATTTCATTATGACATCTAAAATTATTATTCTGTTCAACATCACTAATCATGAAGAAATGCAAATTAAAACCACAAGGAGATATCACCTCATACCTGTCAGAATGGTCATCATCAGAAAATCAACAATCAACAAATGCTGCCAAAGATGTGGAGAAAGGGAAACATTTTTTGCACTGTTGGTGGGAGTGCAGATTGGTGTGGACATTGTAGAAAGCAGTGTGGAGATACCTCAAAAAATTAAAAATGGATCTGCCTTTTGATTCAGTGATCCCAATTCTTGGTATCTATTCAAAGAAACCCAAAACACTAATTCGAAAGAACATAAGCACCCTAATATTCCTTGCAGTGTTATTTGCAATCATCAAGATATGGAAGCAGCCCAAGTGTTCACCAGTAGATGATCGAATAAAAGAATTATGACATGTTTACACAATGGTACATTACTCAGCCATAAAAAAGAAGAGTTTTATCCCTTGTGAGAGTATGGAAGGACCTGGAGAACATTATTGCTAAGTGAAATAAGCCAGTCAGAGAAAAACAATCGCCATATGATTTCACGCATACGTGGAATCTAATCAACAAACTGAACTAAGAAGCAAAATAAAGACAGACTCATAGACAGAGAGAAGGATGAAGCTAAGGGGGAAGTGGTTAGGAGATGGAGGGACTGAGCAAAAAAGAAAAAAGGACTCATGGACATGGGAAACAGTGTGATGATTGCTGGTGGGGGGGCGTTGGGTGCGCTGTATACAAGGGGACTAAATGGCAAGAAAAAATATGATAAACATATTGAAAGAAAAAACAAAAACTAAATAAAATTATTATTCTGCAATATATAGATATCTATATGTTAAGAATCCACAAGTTATCCTTATAGGAATCAATACATTTTTAACATGAACTAAGCAAAGTTTGGTTTCTTACACAAATGAGCATTTTCTATATGTATTCTACTTTTAGAACAAGATTATTCTTAAATGTCCCTTTAAACTTTTAAGTTTCACATTATGAATATAAGCAAAAGTTCAAACTGTTGAACTGTGTTTAATAGTCACTCCAAAATATGTGCTTGTAACTCTATTGATCTATTTTTACTTTGAGCCTACATTAACATTACTCAGATTCTGTTGCATAAGAACCAATTGGAGAGTAGTGGTCTATGTAAATTACATAACACCCTATAAGTAAAAAAGTAATAATTTGAGGGAAATTCGTATGAATGGTGCTTTATTAAAAATAGGTTATTTTGTATTTTCTGGATATTATTCTCTTCCAGTACTTATAAAACTTGTTCTGTTAGCTATTAATTCATAGCACAAATTACAGGATATAAATTATTGTTCATGTAGCATGGAAATATCTGTTGCTTATTAAATAACAATTGAACCTGACAGAATTTAGTTCTCCTTTGTAAAGTTCATCATAAAAAATGTTTGTATGATCTACTCAGAACCTTCTGCACTATATTTCATTAGGTTCTAAAATTATGCTTACCAAATGTACTTTTTTTCTTCTTTAGGATTTTAAGAGTATTTTTTTAGTGTTTGACATTAAAAATAAATAAAGTTATTAAAACCACTAGTCATTCTTCATGAAAGCTGATTTTATTTGTATTTACCTTTACTATGAAAACAAAATAATACTGTAGAGCAAGTGTTAGAACACTTAGTTCCCTGTAGAATATTTGGTTACTTTGTGTTGGTGAGAAAACTGATTACCCATTGGGTGGCTTAAGTTACCATTCTGGTTGATAACTTTGAACTCCTGTTTACAATATCAATATGTTTCTATATTTTATAAATTAATTTTAAATAAATTTATAATTAAATGTCTATAATGAAATATTCAAAAGCATCAACATGCTTTGTTCAATATCCTTATATGTTGGAACTTAGATATAAATATAAAATATTAATAAATGCTATATAAATGCTAGTTATTACTGTATACTTGTATCAGATTTATTCTTAAGAAATAAAGTGTTTGTGTATTTGTTAATGAACTATTTTGAAAAATTAAAATTTAATTCAAAAAAAGAAAAAGAGAAAAAAAAGACAAAGGAAAGAAAGAGAAAAGAAGGTGGAAGCTCCTGGACATTTATCGCAAAAGAATTAGGACTTAAATTCACACAAAAATTGTATAACAATTTTTATAGGAGCTTTCTTTGAAATAGCCAAATGCTGGAAACAGCCCAGTTGTGCTTAAATAGGTAGGTGACTGCTTGTTAAATTGGCCAGTTTGGATGCCACCTTCTCCTGAGGGCTTCTAAAGCCCATGTTACACAAAATATGTTTATAGTCTTCCTCTATTTACATTCAAAACACACCATGATTAGTCTTCATAGAATTTACTTATAGGTAATACACTTTTATTTACTTTTTTCAGTTTCTTCTAGACCACAGTTTCCTTGAAATTATGGTCTATGTCATTCACACACATGATCCACAGTAGAAACTCAAAACATTCTTACCAAATAAGTGTTTAAGCCTAAAGTATGGTAATCATTGTTGTCACATATTCTGTTCCATTACTACAACTTTGTATCACTTATTGTTTTCTGGTAGTGTCTCCCTGTATCATAAGATATGTTCTGATATACCTCTCTAGAAATCTTTGGTAGCAATCTCTGGCAACTTTCTCAAATTCCAGGTAATTCATTTATAAGTGAGAATGAATCAAGAAAAATTAGCTCAAATATAATTTATAAATCACTGTGTAAAGATGTAACAAAGGACTTTATCAAAATCAAATATCCTCCTATGATATTCTCTATAACACAACTTACCTTAATTATAATCTAGTAAACATATGTTATTATTTTCCAATTTACAAGTGTGTTCTATAAATTCTTTATCTGAGTTTATCACCAACATTAAGAGAGAAAGAAAAGCCATTAGAAAGTGACTCAAGGATTTCATTATCAATAAAAAATCATTAAAACTAAGAATATATGTGTTATGCTGTGTTTTTGCTTTTTTCCCAGTAACTTATTTACTGAGATGAGTTGTTTTCCCTTCAGCTATTTAGAATAATAACAATTATAATTTCCTTTGTTCTAAGCAACCATCAAATTAGACAGACTAAAAAGCAATTTTTGTTATTGCTTATTTTGAGTGATTTATCAATCCATTTTGCATTTTAACTAATATATCCCATTTACAGAGCAATCAATATTCCATAACTTAACATAACAAGTATGGTAATTTTAATTTCCTTTATTTTTATGTTTGCTGTTATGAAATGCCATTCAAAACCAACTCTAGATGTGATTTACATACAGTTAAATAAAGTATGCTTTCTTTTCTCCTTTTGGATAACAAGGACTTGAGGTTCTATAATTTTAAAACAATGCAGAGTACAAAAAACACTAGATAAACAGTAAAATCAATAAGCAATTGGTTCAATATCAGCTGCTGGTCAAAGTCACTTACACTGTTGTAATTTTCAATACATAGACTAGTTTCCCATGGCTCTTGCCCACTTCGTGTATGGTTTTCCTCCCTGATTGCCAGCTCAGCTGATTTATGGATGCACTGGTTCAATATTAGCTGCCAATGAAACGGCCTTACATAGATTTCTCCACCAACTCCTGCAATTGCTTAAAGTCTAAATCTTACAATAAATCACTTATTTGATATTAATGTCAATATCTATATCAATAAATCACTTTTTATCATGTATTCTTTTTCCATTTCTTGGATAAAACACTAACTGATATATGGCTGAGATATATGGCATAATTTTCCAATCAATATGCTTTCATTTATTTATACATAAACTACAAATACATGAAAGTAACACAATAAAAAACCCCTAAGGATTTCAACAGTCATCTAGCCTGAGTCTTGTCAATGGAACAGTATTAAATGTTGATGCAATTTACAAAATGATATCATAACCATATTTTAAATAATTTGTCAATTAAATTTTGGATTAGAAGTCTTTTTTCAAGTTAAACACATATGGAACAAAGACACAATATATTTAATTATGTTAATTAAATTTATAGTAGTAAAAGTGGGTATAATTAAATAATGAATCAAACAATGACTTATGTAGCCTTACCTTGAAAAAACATTGTATTTACAAAACAATTTATGATTAGTAATGGTGAGGTCTTTGAAAATGCAAATGGTTTATTCTTAGTAATCCAGTACCCCCATAGACATATATATGTAAAAAAGCTTTAAACCATATAAATGATATAAAATCTTAATATTATTATAACAGAAAGATATAGAAATATGGATAATTACCCGTAAGTAAATGTACCAGTAAAAAATTGTATTAATAAAAAAGTTAATGACTGGTGAATTTGAAAACATTGAAATTTTAAAATCTTTGTATAAAATGTCGCTGTAAACAAAGTTCAAATATTACTGCCAACAAAAAAGAGAAGTCATCATTTAGGGGACACAATGAAAATTTCAGAGGGGCATTAAGAAGCTTTAAAGAAACAATAGAACATCTTTTTAAAAACAATATTTATAGTAAAATGCTATCAAAGAAATGCTGGTGAATCATCCAATTTATCTATTTTATAAGACCAGTGTTACCACAACTTGTCAAGTTCAGCAAAACTAAAACCTGAATATTTTAACTTCCATGGGGACTTAGTGGTGAGTCATTGTGCTGATTCTTGTATATCAAGCCGTCAGCTTGTGTATTACTTTTGCTAGGACAGTAAATTTTTGCTGTGTTCTTTATCTGTCATCTGATCTGAGATATATTACATCTTAGTTTCATCATCCCACTCTGTAATATCTACTGTTTTTCAGGTCCACTGTTTTCTGGCATTATTTGGATCTTCAAGGAATTTTTTATTTTTATCCTTACCGCATGGAAATCAAGGCTATGTGAAAAACTCAATGTGACTGTCAATTTTCCATTTAAGTAGCAACTCTGTAGGCTACTGTGGCAACAGCATACAAGGTCACTTCCTTCCTGGGGTCTCAAAGAATGAAAAGGTAAATCCATGGGCTGTGGCATTTTCATTATTTTTTCTAACATACTTCATTTTCTCTACACTATTTGGGATACCAGGGACTTCATGTATTATCTCCACTATTTTTGTCTCTTTTTTTCCCGTTTTTTAACCTAATAATTTCCATGATTGGCTGTATGGGAATCTTCGCTAACAAAGCATAAACCACCAAGCATACCTTAGTACTCAAGTAGTCAGTCACTAATTAAACTATTTAAATATTACTTTATAGTTTTCAAAGGACAGTAATATAAGTCCTCAATAATGTTACTTATAATGTTTGGTATGAATTAAACATTTATTAGTCATATGAATGTAAGAGGTAAATGAACATATATTCAGGCATGAAACCATTTATTCAGAACTTATACCAGGTGGCTTATAGATTGGTAAGAACAAACAAATGCTTTAAAATAAATACTAATATCAATTTTTAATTACTAGAAAATATGTTTAAAATATAAAAGAAAGCATTATCTTAATGAGTAACTGGATAGAGAACTTCTGCAGATCAACTGAAAGTGTACTAATTGTAATGTAACAACCAAATGGACATTCAAGAAATACAATAAAGTGAAAAATATATCAAGTGAGCATTGCAGATGACTGGAGACAGAGATGTAAAGGGTTATATAGCTCAAAGACAAGGTAGTGGAATGTGGTGTTAAATTTGTAAAATTTAGGGAAAACAGGATTAAAGAAAACAAAACATAACTTCAAAAACAGATTGGCAGTTTCAGGACAGCTTTTTACAAAGTTACAAACAGAAGTTAATAAAACTAACACAATGTCATTTCTACCATGTTTTATTAGATGAAGTGAATTTTAAAGACAACCCATATCAAATTAGCTAAATCAATTGATTCCTGCAGTGAAAGAGAAGTTTTAAAAATTTAGAATGAAACAGGGAGTGTCATACTATGGTTAAAATAACATGTGGCCAGTAAATAAACACTACCTGGACCTATCTTTACAGTAATTATAGAGATGGTATTACCTCATCGAAACTAATGTGTCCGCCAAACCATACTAAGAGTCAATAGTATATAACCCATTAATTTTATCAATTCTTCCTTATGACAAACTTATTATCAATGCTTTCTTTTAAAATAGTATTTAGTACGACCCATTGTCTTTTAATTTAATGTAAACAAATAAAAACAGATACATCTTCACAGAGTCTCAGGAAATGCTTTTTTCCCTGTACATTAAAGAAATGATTGGTTTCCAGTAAAGGTAATGAAGACTTTCTAGAAAGCAAAACATATAGTCTTTAACACACAACTGCTTTAGATTTAGAGTCATAAGGGGTATTGAGCCCAGAAATCAGGGTGATTACTTTCCTGAAAGAAAATGTATGTAACAATCAACACATGTTCTAAAACTAAACAAAAAATTCTAAGGTTATTTAGACAGAACAGTAAGCCATGAACTAGGACTTATTTATTCTCTAGAGCAATATCTAATACCAGATAGCAGAAGAAAAAAAATGCCTTTGAAGTCCCGAGGGGGGAAAATAAACTAACATTAGAGTATTTTATAAGACTTTTTTTTCATGAACTATCAGGTCTGCTTGAGTATTCCAAAACATAGATAATATAGCACCTTTAACCCTGTGTAGGTCATCTGAGAGATGCAAATAAACTATTTTGTTTTTTAAATTTTTTTACTTTTTATTGTTGTCCAAGTACAGTTGTCTCTATTTTCTCTCAACCATTCCTCCCAACCCCAGCCATCCCCACCTCCCACCTTTATATTACCCTCCTTTGGCTTTGTCCATGTGTTCTTTACACATGTTCCTGAAAACCCTTCCTCCTTTTGCCCCCATTATGCCCTTCCCTTCCCCTCTGGTTACTGTCAGTTTGTACTTAATTTCAATGTCTCTGGTTCTATTTTGCTTGCTCATTTGTTTTGTTGATTAGGTTCCACTTCTTATAGGTGAGATTTTATGGCATTTGTCTTTTACCACCTGGCTTATTTCACTTAGCATAATGCTTTCCAGTTCCATCCATGCTGTTGTGAAGAGTAGGAGCTCCTTCTTTCTTTCTGCTGCATAGTATTTCATCATATAAATGTTCTATAGTTTTTTGATCTACTTATTTACTGATGGGCACTTAGTTTCTTCCAGTACATGGCTATTGTAAATTGTGCTGCTATGAGTATTGGGATGCATAGGTTCTTTTGACCTAGACACAGGAATCAGATAAGAAAAAGAAATAAAGGCATCCAAATTGGAAAGGAGGAAGCAAAATTGTCATTGTTTTCAAATAACATGATAGTGTACATAGAAAATCCTATGGACCCTACCAAAAAACTACTCGACCTAATAAGCGAATTTAGCAAAACAACAAGATACAAAAGCAGTATTCAGAAATCGAAGGCATTTTGTATACCAACAATGAAATGTCAGAAACAGAAATCAGGAAAGAAATCCCATTTGATACGGCAACAAGAAAAACAAAGTACCTAGGAATAAACTTAACCAAGGAGGTATAAGACCTGTACTCAGAAAACTAAACAACACTGAAGAAAAAAATCAAAGAAGACACAAACAAATGGAAGCATGTACTCTTTTCATGGATTGGAAAAAGTAACATCACCAAAATGTCCATACTACCCAAAGCAATTTATAGATTCAGTGCAATCCCTATTAAAATACCAATGCCATGTTTCACAGATATAGAACAAACATTTGAACAATTTATATTGAGCCTTAAATGACTTCAAACAGCTGCAGCAATTTTGAGAAAGAAGAACAAAGTAGGAGGGATAACAATACCTGATAAACTATAATATAAGGCCACTATAATCAAAACAGCCTGGTACTGGCATAAGAACAGATACATAGGTCAGTGTAACAAAACAGAGAGCCCAGGAATAAACCTAAGTCTCTATGGTCAATTAATATTTGACAAAGGGGATAGAAGCATAAATGGAGTAAAAATAGCCTCTTCAACAAATGGTGTTGAGAGATCTATACAGCTACAGGCAAAAAAAAAAAAAAATGAAACTCGATCAGCAACTTATACCATATAAAAAAGTAAACTCAAGATAGATAAAAAACTTAAATATGAGTCACTACACCATAAAAGTCCTAAAGGAGAACATAGGGAGGGAAATCTCAGGTATTCCATGCAGTGATATTTTCACTGATATGTTCCCTAGAGCAAGGGACTTAAAAGAAAGAATAAACAAATAAAGTAAATGGGACTTTATCAGAATAAAAAGCTTCTTCATGGCTAAAGAAAACATCAGGAAAATGAAAAGGGAGCCAACTGTATGAGAAAATATATTTGCAAATGATATATTTGCACTCAGTCCCCCAGCTGCTGGGAATATCTGTGGCTGATGGCTCTCCACTGCGTCCCTTGCCGGGAATTTCCTTTGGTCACAAGAGGACACCTTCCCCTAAGTTTTTGTCCTCTTCTGTGGAAGTCCAGTGATTTGTTGATGAGGATATAAATGGCCTGGCTCCTCATCCAAATTAGACAAAGCTGAAGTGCCATTATACCTCCATAGCTCCCCATCTATCACATAGGCCGAGATCTTTTTGCAACTGCACTGTTGTTCACATTCTTGCTCTTCCTGAGGCTACTACTCCATTTGCTCAAAGTCTTTGACCTGAGTCTCTCCAGTAAATTTATTGAATACAAGCCTACATCTCAAAGGTTGATTCAAGAGAAGCCAGATCTATTACTATTAGTTCAAAGACTTGTCAGATGAAAGCAGTTAAAACAACACAGACTGTAAAATGCAATTTTGGCCCTGGCTGGTGTGGCTCAGTGGATTGGGTGCTAGCCTGCGAACCAAAGGGTCACTGGTTCCATTCCCAGTTAGGGCATAGACCTGGGTTGGGGGCCTGGTACTCAGTGGGGCGGGGGGCCGTGTGAGAGGCAAACACAAATTGATGTTTCTCTCCTTCTTTTTCTCCCCAGGTTCCTCTCTGTTTAAAAATAAATAAATAAAATGAAATAAAAATAAAATGCAATTTTTAACTAGTTTACTCAATACCTGACTAGTCATGAAACCCTCACCAGTAGTGAGAGGTGGATCATACAATAGTAGTATATTTGTTAAACTTTCATTAGTGAGTACCTGGAATTGTGTACCAGTGGTAGAGGATGTCATTAATGGTAAAACATGTCAAGCATTTGAGAAACTGGAGGCATGATAATTATATAGCATTGGGTGTTTGAGAAATTCATGTTTTTTAGGGAAAGGCAAAGAATAAGGATAAGTAATCATCCATTAGAAATTAAATTAAAATGCTAGAACATCTCTTCAGTAAAATATAGAAAGACTCCAATCCCCTGAATCAGGAGTCAGAAAAAAATGAGAAGGTGAAGGATTAAATTATTAAAGAAGCAACCTAAAGGATGCAGGGATGGTGAGACCTTATTATATCTCCTATTTAATTCACCAGTCTATTCACCCAAAACACCTAATAGATCGTGAAGGATGTCAATAGATTATGGAAAAGCTATCAAACTCTTTCCCATTGAGGCTACAGTGCCAGATGTTCTTTCTCTCTTTGTTAGAAGATCACTACAGCCTTGTGATGCATTCATTCACTCGTAAAATGCATT
>CM052538.1:34985857-35089395 GCA_028533065.1 Trachops cirrhosus
GAAGAAAGGAAATCACACACAGTTTGCAGTGAGCATACTGGACAACCAAGTATGTTTCCAGTCTCACTCCAGTGCTGTGTTGACTTGCCACTGGCTTCCGCTGGAGTGTAGTCCAAAGGGAACTGGCACCTGGGCACTCTGTGGAACATCACCTTGCTGCAGTATGTCAATGTCTTCATGTTAGTCAGATTAGATCATCAAAAAGTGACAATACAGTTGTGGCCATGGCAAGGCAAATGCCTTGGAAACAGTGGGAAATTGTTATAGATTCAGGCATCCAGTGTTCTGGATTTATAGAGACATTACCAAAAATGCCAAAGATCCATTATTGCATCTGATCCCTCCCAGCACTAAGAAGTAAGCACAATGCCTATGGGGCTTCTTTGGGTTCTGGAGGCAGCATGTGCCACAGGTAGGGCTAGTAATTTGAACCATGTACCAGATGACACAAAATGCTGGCGTGGGGTGGGGTAGGTGTAAGCTGCAAGGTGGTCTAGCACCCCATCCCATTTCCCCCACAGTTGTACTGGCACTGGTAGGTGTCCCTTATGATCAGCAAATAGAGAAGGAATGTGTAAGCTTTTTTAGCAGATAAATTCACTGAGAATGTGGTAAATAAAAAGGATCGCAGCTGCACGACAGCCCCACCTAGAGGCGGCCCTGAAAGGTAGCAGTGGAGGGAAACATCAGGACAGACCTGCGTGGTTAGTACAGCCCATCACCCACTGGTGGAAGGATAAACGATTCCAACTAAGAATATATGCAATTCATTTAAAACTTAAACGACTGTCAGATTTTTTTTTCCAATCTTAGGAAAATTTTTGGAGGTTGTGCTTGTGAAGATAAAATGTCTTCAGTTTTGATTTGTTGGAAATTGGATATACAATAAAATAGCACTAAACTAACTCAAATATCTAGACTTTTCAGAATTCATAATTTTATATATCAAATCTTTGTCATATGAACTTCAGTGTTTTATCCCCATCTCTGTAGAAGTAACTCACTCATAGATGCCCAACCTTAATTTTAGCATATACAATATAAAATATTTTCCTCCTACAAGTTCATATCCATGACTAGATTGTTCATATCTCCCCAAAGGCAGTATATTTTCCAGATGACTGATATTAAAACTTTCCACAAAATAGTGGGGTTTTTGTGTTATCTTTTAACTTGTAGTATTTATTACATATTTCCTTCTTCTTCTTCTTAATATCGATGATCCCTAAACCTCTCTGATCGTCAAGAAATTGTCGATTGGAACTTTAGGGACAGCTAGATTTGTTTCCCAACCCTGTAGAGATTACCTTAGAAATGCAATTTCAGTGATGAGTTGTAGGTAACCATATGCAAATCCCCAGTGGAAACTACTCTCAGAGAAAACTAGCATTTATGAATTAGTGCAGAATTGGGAAATGATCTTGCTCATAAGGAAACATTGTGAGGCCTGTAAATGAAATTTTACATATCACTCACATTAATTCTTCCTTGATTGAATTCTGACATATAAAAATCAGGTATATTCTGTATATAAACAAATGTATAAAACAAATTACTTATAAAACAGAATAGGTGATAATACTAGAAAACAGAAAAGGCAGATCAGACAAAGCAAACAGTATACAATTGGAGACTGTACTCTTGACACCAGGCAAAGGATGCGCAGGCCCAAAGTACATATCCAAGTGAAGTGCACATAGCCTTTTCAAAAAAATTGATAATGTACAGGACCACAACTGAAAATTTAACAAATTCATACAATAAAAAACATTACAAATAAAACTCAGACTTGTGGAAGAAAGTGAGCTACATAATGACCTGACCAGCTCCGGAGGCCTGTGTAGAGGCCTTACGAACTCAGAGATCTACAGTAAGCACAAAGGATGGTCAGAAATTAAAATTTTAACTAAAAGCAGTTTATGGTAGGTAGTCATGCCCTAGGCTTGGATCTTCCTAGATGAAAGTCGATCTTGACCTTAATTGAGCCTATTTTTTTTGCCTCTACAATAACATACTTTTGGAATATCAAAGTAATGTCCTTTTTCCAGACCCCTGAAGCACAGGCACAGCACCTGGAGGAGACCCAGAAACCCCTCACTGTCCTTGTTATCTTGTTAATTATTGACTGTTAACAATCCTGTCCTGTACCCATCTATTATAGGTGAAAGAGCTACATGGCTATCATTTTACTTTTTATCCAATCCAAAAGGTTTTCCCCTGTTTGCTTTCTCCTGTCTCCCTACTCTATTACCAATGAATTTCATATGACCTACTTATATTTTCCCTTTTGATTGTAATGTACAAAGTAAGGTGCACAACTGCCATTTTCTGCAACATTTTTTCAATGTGTTGAGATTTTGCTTTTCAGCAATTGTCATCACTTTCACTCAAATAGCTTGCAAAAATTCTCTACAGATTTGAATATTTCTTACCTTGACAGACCACAAATAAAATATTAAAACTATTATAAAAACAAAAAAATCCCACTTGTGTTTTCATTTGTTTATCACATTGTAATATAGCACTCAGAGGAAGAATGAAATAAAAAAAAAGTGGTAGAGTTTCTAAAAAAATAGTGATAATGAAAATTCTACATATACAAGTCTAAAAATAAAAAAAGATATTTTTTAAAGTAAAATAAGATAAGGAAATAAAAGATTTTTAAAAGCATATGTTAATGAATTATTAAATATAAAACTGGAACTAATCAAGCTTTTTTTAAATGGGAAAGAAAGCACAAATGCACAAAATAAGACACATCCACGAGAAAATAGTTATTGATGTAAAGAAAAAAATTGAAAAGAGACAATTATTTGCAAAATTAGGCAAGTAAACCACTAATTTAGATTGTAAGACAGAAAACTTTTTCTAAAGGTCCAGATAATAAATATTTTCAGCTACCTGAGTCAGTACTACCTCAACTATTCAACAGCCACATTAGTGTGAAGGCAGCCACAGACAAGCACAAATGCGTGGACAAGGCCACGTGTGACCTGGGCCATAGTTTGCTGACAAAATCCTAGATGATGTAGAAAATTTCCAATTCAAGTTAATGTATCATACATGAGCCTTATAGAGAAAGGTAGTTTAATTAAATATATTTTCATTAAAAACATAGAAAATATTATTTTATCTACCCTTATAATGAAACAAGTCTTAATGATCACAGATAAACTCTAGGAAAATGTGAAAGGCCAGATCATCACAATGCTGTTTGACTTGTACTTTAATTGTCTGGAGCATGCAGAAAGAAGTACAATTAAAATGTTATTTTAATGAAGCAAGCTAGACATTGATTTATTGATTTAAATAATAAAATATTTATAAAATTATCCCAAAATACACTAAAATTATATAAATGGTCTGACCCAAATAATGCCCCTTTTTATTTCAAAATATTTTATTGCAAAATCATAAGCATGTGATTCTGTAACATAACAACACCATACTCAAGCATATCATGACATTTTAGGTGAAATATTCAAATTAAAACTATAAATTATTACACATATATTATTACCCTACCAATCACACTCAAGCAAACCTTACTTCTGAGAGATCATGTATTTTAATTAAGTGGAGTTTAATCCAAAAATGTAAGAATTATTCATATAATCGTGGTTATCTTCAGTATGCTAATTGGCATTATATGAATTTAATAACCATTCTTGCCTTGGTCACATCTGTTTATGCACTTATTTGCATTTACTTACACATCTAGCCACCTTCCATTCAGCTCATTATGTAGCTAGCCAGTAAGCCATTGTCTTACTTGATGGGACAACACTAATATCATTCTTACTAAAGTAAAAAATAAGGTAAAACTACTGTTTCTATTCAATCCCATTTAAAATATGTATATAGTATGTCAGCCAATGCAATTTCAAAGCAAATGATAGAGATAAAGAAGAAATATAGATATCTATATTTATAAATAATAGCATGGAATACAAATAAAATTGGTGCTGAAATTAAAATTTAAAAAAGAGCATTTAATAATCTAGAAGGATATAAAATTGACACACTAAAATAACCTTTTTCATATACTCATGATAATAATTTAAAAGGCATAATTGAATAAAAATATTAACATTAGCCCTTGCTGGTACAGCTCAGTGGATTTGGTGTCAGCCTACCAACTGAAAGGTTGCTGGTTCAATTCCCAGTCAGGAAAATGCCTGGCTTGCAGGCTAAGTCCCCATTTAAGGGTGTGCAAGAGGCAACCCAGTTGATGTTTCCCTCACACATTGATGTTTCTCTCCCTCTCTCTCTCCTTCCTTTTTCTCTAAAAATAAATACATAATTTTTTAAAAAATATATATATTTACATTAGTAATGAGAAGATATAGAATACAGAAATAAACTTGGCAAGTGTATGAAAATCTATTTGAGGAAAACATTTAAAAATTTTAGAAGTTATTTATATAGATTTTCATAAGATTGAAGACACCTTCGTCTCACTCTCTCCATGGTGGGGGTAGTTGAGCAAGAAAGAATAGAGATTTTCTTATTGCAGAGAAAAGAATTTGGATTTTATTGGTATATGAGGTAGCATTAGACAATGTCGTTAAGAGGCTGTGATTTTGTAGGTGGTGACTGAGATGGGGTAAAATTGATCATAAGAAATCAATTATTTAAATATTCACGATAACAAGACTAGAGAAGGTCCATTCAAATGAACACTGAAGTCATTCAGATGTCGGGAATATGAATGAAAAGAAATAAAATGACCAGGAGTGCATATCGTCAGTGCATAAAGGGGAGTATATCAGAACACAGAGATATCTACACGAGTATGACTTTGAGAGACTAATGCTACCCGTTAAAATATGTCCTCAGATAAACTGCTTTTTCCTCAGTGTTCCATAGTACTTTATTGCTTGAGTAAAACATATGTTTTAATTACCATTGTTTGCTATTATATTCTCCTTATCTAAGGGACTGTGTTGAAATTTGTGGGTCCTGATCTTTTTTATGGGTTGATAGTCTCTGAAGAGTGAAATTTTATATTGAATCTAAGAGAACAATTTCTGTAAGGATAGCAAGGATGTTTTACATGTAATTGAAAAATGCAAATAAGAGACTGAAAATTAGAATGGTATATCCTTACTTGTTTTGTGTAAAGAATAAAAGATGATAGTTTGATTCTTTCTTAAACGAGTAACTGTGATTTCAGGATGCAGGACTACAAGTGCCATTAAGTCCCAGTAGGATTTGCCTTTGAGTTATGAATCTCAAATTTTAAGATATTTAACATGCTGCTCTTCAAAAGGTCATGATGACAACTCATTTAAAATAAATGAATGGATATTATAAAATGCTTACACCCCAAGAATAACTCTCCAAAGAGCAAAAGTATGTGTTATTCTAATTTTAAATGTTGCATGCTTTCAAAGAGTTTCTTCATAAAAATGTATAAAAACTTTTTTGATTAAAATTGAAGGGAAAGTCAGTTAATATTAATTATTGATACAACTTATATTTTGTAAAACTTAAATGTTGAATTTTGGTATACCAGTATCTTCCACTAAGATTAATTTCAGTCATGTTCTAAATATAAGCAATCATTGATTATTTCTATATTCTAAATGTCATTTATATGACCAGGACTATAGATATTTATAGACACTTTCAGTGACTCATAGAATCCTCTTTACCTATAAAATGTATACATATCTTATAGTATTATATATAAAATATATATACATATTTTTGAAATTTTAGTTTTTTTAATTTTATTTTTTCCACACTTTATTGTTGTTCAAGTACAGTTGTCTCCATTTTCCTCCCACCACTCCCCCCACCCTAACCATCTCTACTTCCCACCCTTGATCCTACCCCCTTTGGTTTTGTCCATGTGTCCTTCATACATGTTCCTGACAACCCTTTCCCCCTTTCCCTTTGTAAGATATTGGCAATAGATATAGAATTTTATATTATAGCATATATGAAGGGAATGGAAACTACAAAGGACTCAGAAAGCCAAAGAAATCCTGAAAAAGTAAAGTAAGGCTGGTGGCATTACAATTCCTGATATCAAACATTATTACAAAGGTGCAGAAATCAAAACAGTATGATGTTTACATAAAAATAGACACATAGATGAATGGAACAGGTTCAGGAGCCCAGAAACAAACCAACTCGCATATGGTAAACTAATGTTTGTCCAGGGAGCCGAGAAGATGCAATGGAGAAAGGATATTTTTTATCATTAAATGTGGTTGAGAACAATGGAAAACCACATCCAAAAGAATAATACTGGACCCCCTATCTTAAATAACTCATAAAATTTTACTCAAAGTGAATTAAAGACTTAAATGAATGACTGGAAAATACAAAACTACTACTGGAAACCATAGGGAAAGAGCTCCTTGATGTTGATCTTGGCAGAGAATATTTTGGATATGACATCAAAATAACATGCAACAAAAGCAAAAATCAATGATTGGAACTGTAGCAAAGTAAAAAGCCTTTGTACAGCAAGAGAAACAATCAACAAAAATTAAAAGACAGCCTACTTAATGGGAGAAAACACTTGCAAACCATCTAGCTGGTAAGAAGTTAATATCCAAAATATGTAAGGAACTCATATAACATAGCGAAAAAAACCCCAATCTGATTTTTAAAAGTGGGGGAACTATTAGAAGAGACATTTTTCCAAAGAAGACACATAAGTGGCCAACAGGAACATGAAAAGATGTTCTATATCACTAACCATCAAGGAAATGCATACCAAAACCACAATGAAATGCCATCTCATACTCATTAGAATGGCTATTATTTTTAAAAAAGACAAAAAATACCAATGTTGGCAAACTGTGGAGAAAATCAAACCTTGTGCACAGTTAGTGGGAATGTAAATAGGTACAGTCATTATAGAAAATATTAAAAATAGCACTACCACGTTGTCTAGCAATATTACTTCCAAGACATTCGAAGAAAATAAAACACTGTCTTGAAGAAATCATTATACCTCCATATTTATTGCAGTATTATTCACCCAAGATATGGGAACTGCCTGTGATCATCAACAGATGAATAAATAAAAACATGAATGGATAGAGAAGTCATGCTGTATATAAAAATATTTGTAATATAGTATACATGGATAAGGAAATAATACTACATAATATATATTATGCATTACACATATCACATATTATATTACATATATTATATGTAATATACCACATACATACTACAATATACTACATATGTAATATATCATAGATTGTATTTCACATATATTGCATAAAATATATATGCACAGTTACACTTATAAGTGAACTTTCATTGACCAACTCAGTTCAAATCACAGCAGTTCACTTCAGCTGTGTAGTTCTGAGCAGCGTGGATTAAGTGTCAAATATATATACATACATATATATATATGCACAAAAAAGGAAATTTTGCCTCTTGCAACAACATTAATGGACTTTGAGAGTGTTGTGCTAAGTGAAATATACCAGGGAGAAAAAACAAATACTGTATGTTCTTACTTATATGCTGAATCTTAAAAAAAAGAGGAAAAAAAAAGCCAAACTCATAGAAATAGGGAGTAGAGTGGTGGTTATCAGGGGCTGCAAGGTGGCAAAACTGGGCAGCCATTGTCACAGAGTAAAACTCCCAGCTGTAAGATAAGTAAGATTCGGGGTTCTAATGCATAACATGGTGATTATAATTAACACTGTTGTGTTATTAGAGATTAAATCTTAAATGTTATCATCACACAGAAATCATAATTATGTGAGTGGATGGTGGTAGTAACTAACCAACAACATTGCAGTAATCATTTTGCAATATACACATGTATCTAATCATCACATTGTATTCGTTAAACTTACATGTTATGTGTTAATAACATCTCAATAAAGCTGGAAATATTATAATAAACTTAAAAGAAATGTAGTTGAGTGTATTTTAATATTCTTTGATAACTTTATTTTAATGTATGGGTATGCACATGTATCATATAATAATAACTTTAAATAACTGCAATTCTTTCTTTCACTTTAAAACCACGAAATAAAGAAGATTATGGAAAATTAGAATTCATTATGTGATTATACTTGGTAATATTGAAAGGTTTTTTTGCATATACTAATTCATCTAGATTTTACAACAATTATGGGTTAGACACAATTGTTAGCCACATTTTATAGATGAAGAAACAGAGGCACAAACAGAATTACTTTTCTGCGACATAACTAGTTAGTGGCAAGGCCAAGAGTTAAAGCTAGGCCTTCTGGCTCCAAACAATGCATGCTTATCTCCCACCGCCTTACCGGGGCTTAATTCCACAGGGTATTATGTTTCTTTGTTCATAGAGGTTATGTTACAATTAAAGTAATACAATGCTTTACTTTTTAGCTTAGAAGTTTTTACTTGCTTTCAAACATGAAGTAGCATCTGAAATAAGCTGGATACCAAAATTTTAGTGCATTACTTTAAAGAACAAATTTCACTTGAGATAAATATATATTACTATTGGCATCATCATGAGCAAAAATGAGCTCACAGTATCACAGTATTTTGCAAATATCTTTTCTTCTTAAGAAAAGTGAATTGTATTCAAAATAAATTCCAAGTCATATGGTTTTAATTTTATTAAAGTTTACACTAAATATTTGTCAAAATATTACAAATTAATAATAAAATCCATTCAGAATGCTTGTTTGTCAAATATATATTAGCAGAATTCTTTATACAAATCATTGCACTGGATGATTTACAGGAGATATGAATTACTGAGAGGGTTAAACAGAAACACGTGGTGAGTTAAAAAATAGCGGGAAACATTAACATCCTGAGAAAGATGGAGGAGGAAAATTATCAAATGCAAGATGTGATTTATAAAAGCAGCTATAAAATAGTCATGGGGATGTAACATACAGCATAGAAAATTCAGTAGGTAATATTATAGTAGCTATGTATGGAGCCAGGTGGGTACTGGAAATATCAGGGGGAACACTTTATTAAAGTATATGATTGCTTAATGACTATGTTTTATACCTGAAACTGATACAAAATAACATTGAATGTAAAGGTATAATTGAAAAAATAAAAATAAAATAATGCCAAAATTATTTCTATCAGACATCTAAATATAAAAATGATAGATCTTTAGAATTATATAGCTTATTATAGCTAATTTAGCTGTCTGTATTTTGAGTTGTGTAATTCCCAAAGATTCACAGCACCCAAAATATCCATAACATTTTTCTCATAATAATTAAAAAAAAAACTTTTGACTAGCTGCATTTACAAGAAATTCAATATATTTGAATACAGTCTATTTTATCTTTGCGATTACTAAAAGATATTCTACCTTAAACGTGTCTTCTAAATTACTTTATTTAGTCATTCTATTTTCTCCTCAGAGATAAAAAGTATACAAGATTAATGGTTCTTTAAATTGACACTCTTACACTCTCATAAGATATGCAGTCAAGAAAAGCACTGGGTGCATTATAAAACATGCCTCTAAATATCTTTGCCAGCTAACATGAAGGAACAAGGACGGAAAAATAATTTCAACATGAAACTGCACACTTAGCATAACTTAAAGGCAGATAATGCTAAATTGCAAATAGGAGTGAGTAAAAAGTGAAATATCTCCAAATTTGTGTGTGTAGCATCTTGATCTGCCACGCTACCTCAGCCCAGCTGCAGGGCTTTGGGAAGAGCAAATGTAAACAGACTATTTGCAGGGATGATGGAAAAAGAGACTAGTGAGGAGCTGTGAGCATGATTTGGAATAAATACCAAGACGATTAAACCCGCTCTAGATGAAAACATTGCAAACGTGTCTAGACAGAGTAGAGCATGCTCTACAGGGAAAGGATTCAAAGTATCAGCTACTTGAAAAGACACAATTTAAGCTACAGGTCCTATTTAAAGAAGCTAGTCAAATTTTAAAGGGTGGCATGATGTATAGGCCTGCTGTTCTAACACATAGATGCTGTGGGAGAAAAATCAAAGAACTACCAGAACATTAAAAGTATCCTTTAGAAACTGGGGGAAAGAAAAGGGGAAATTTTGTCTCAATGAGAGACAAAAGTAAATCATCAGTTTGGGTTTCTTATAGAACCTCCCACAGCAACATTTTTTAAAACATGCTAAGGTACTTGGACTTTGCTATCCTAACAGAAGAGGGCACCATTAAACTAATAATCTTTGACACACTCTATTATAAAAATCAATAAGATAAAAATAAAGGCTTTACATTGTTAACACAGAAAATCTAGAGAGAAAATTCCAAATGCATCAGAATGAGGAAGGTCACCCAGTGAAAAACAATTCTCTTTTCTTCGCATCCTCACTGGCTCTTGCTATTTGTTGATTTGTTAATGATGGCTATTCTGACCCGTGTGAGGTGATATCTCATTGTAGTTTTAATTTGCATCTCTCTGAATGCTAATGATGTTAAGCATTTTTTCATATGCTCATAGGCCATCTATATATACAAGTGCCTTTTCAGGTCCTCTGCCCACTTTTTATTTAGGCTGTTTGTCATCCTGATGTTAAGTCATGAGTTCTTTATATATTTTGGAGATTAAACCCTTGTCCAATGTGTCATTGGCAAATATGTTTTTTCATAGAGTTGGTTCTCATTTCATTTTTATTACAATTTATTGATTATGCTATTACAGGTATCCCCATTTTCCTGTTTTGCCCCCCTCTACCCAGCAGCTCCCACTACCTCAGGCAATCACCACACCACTGTTCATGTCTATGGGTCATGCTATAAATTCTTTGGCTATTCCATTTCCTTTAGTGTACTATAGAATAGTCATCCCCATGACTATTCTGTAATGACCTATTTGTATTTCTTAATCTTATCATTAATAAAATGAGAACAGTATACGAATCATTGATGTAACCTGGCAGCCAAGAAGAGTGGACTGGAATGCACATTAGTAAGCAGTGATGACTTCACAGTACTAGCCAGTGGGAAGGTAAACACCATTGAGTGAGCATTTGTACTGTGTAGCCATCTCATTCAAAATGATTGCATGAGTAGAACAAAGAATCTATATTAAATTTTGCATTATAGGACAGTTGATGGTGACAGCAGAATTGTATGAGGTCCCAAGGTGCCTACTTTGAAGGGGACTGAGGCACCATTGTCTTATGTAGAATGTTTCTTGTATCTTGTACCTTCTTTAATAAATGTCTTTATTTTTTCATATTCCATGGTTAGATACCTTCTGGACAGTCCATATATACTCTGTGTGTGTGTGTCTCTGTGTGTGTATGCATGTGTACACAAACACATATGTATATGTAGTATAGAAATATAGAAGGAAGCAAGAGGATAATAAACAAACATGAAATAATCTCGAGAACCACAGAAAATAAAAATCTCTTTCAAGCCTTCATTATATAAATATCTGAGTCTTCACTTGGATTAGAAATTTGCTAGGCTTATTTGAGAAAAAACAATAAAGTCACAGAGAGTGATCATATTAAAATTTGTGCTGAGTGAAATATGTATGAGTTTAGCAGGTAGGAAAATATCTGTATTGATACACAGTGGGTCCTAAAAATACTCAACTTGCAGGATTGAAAGAATCCTGCCAGACAAAACTCTAAATCATAAGACTTTATTAAGAATATTTAGAGTTAAGGCAAGAGGAGTTCTGGATGGCAGAGGAAGAGGGGAATAGAGTGAAAACAAACAAACAATTAAACAAAAACAATGAAGGCTGATTGATCTAAAGACATTCCCACAACCAGATGAAATGTGTAACACGGTATATCAAAACCAACTAAAATATAATTTTGAAAGTAATAGTAGCATTAAAATAGGAAAATAAATCAGAATTCCCTTGTCAGAGAAGGGTGATTAAAAAATAGAAAAAAGAAAACAAATGATGCCTGAACCTAGGAAAATAGAAATAAAGTTAAAGATCACTTTACAAATGCAAATAAAAATTAAAGTTGACACCAATATAAAAATATATAAACGAGCACCAGAGAAAGTGTTCTAGAAACCAGAAAGGACGAAGCAGAAAATAATTCAACAGAAATAAGGGAGGCAGAAATTATAACATGATAAATTGAGAAGTTTGGTAAAATTACACCCAGAAAGCAAGTAAAAACCAGAAACAATTGTGAAAAATAACCATTTAACAATATGGAACTCAGTCAAAGGAATGTGATAAATTTGAAGCTTCTTTTTAAAATAATATTAAGATGTCTATAAAAAGATTACCAGTCTGTGACACTCTTGCTTGAGACTTCTTTCTTGGGCCCATTTTGCTTACAGCAGATTTCACATGGGGTGGACTACCTCATGAAAACTAACAGCTTCCCTGCCAAAGGAGGCTTATTTCATTTGGAGCAGAAGCACCTAAAAAAAAAGGGTCTAGCAGCATCTGAAGTTACCATCATGGTTGGGAAAGCAATGACTTGGTAGACTAGTTACAGATTTAACATGTGTGGGGAGACTTGGTCGATGTGATTGTGTTACTCCCTATCAAGACAGAAAATACAATAAATCATAAGTATTACATTTCAAAATGTAGACCCAGAAGTTTTAATGCCACTTATTCTCAGAGCTCAATGGCTGTCAGTCAGTCACATGGCTATCCCTGATGGCTTCAGTTTCTCAAGCGTGTAGCAGAGCAATGTGCAGAGCAGGAATAAAAAGAAATGGGTAAGGCCATTATTTAGCAATTTCTGAAACCTGAAGGTTATAATAATGAATTTGAATCTGCTTTTGGCATTGGTCTGCATGTAACTTTCAAGTCCTAGTATTGCAATTTCCACTATTAACATACATCTGAACAAACTAATAAAAAAGTCCAAATACTCCCTGCTTTCTCCGTGGTAGCAAGGTCAAAACACACAAGCCTTCATCAGCTCGAGAACACCCACCCCTTAACGATCATAAAACTCAAGCCAGTTTTCTTTCTCTGTCTCACAAGCCTACTTTGTAGCAGGTTGAGAATTCAGCCTTTTCTCCCCAGAAAGCCTCATTATGTCCTAGCAATACGTTTCCTGGTACGGCACTATCAGTATCAACAAGCCAAATTTGGGGCATGTGGCAGGACTTGCATTCCATCTCTGAGGGGTTACGGCTAGAGAAATGCAAATATTTGTAACCACCTACTATAGAGAATGTAATCGGGAGTCAAAAACAACTGAACAAGATGGTATAAGGGTATATTTGAAACCTAAATAACCAGTTGTTTTCCATTTAATAATAATTGTGTTTGGAAATATGTTTATATCTTCAAATGTGCTTTGCTTGGAGAAAAAAACAATATTGACACAGAGTATACCAATTAAAAAAACAGTTGATATCTTTCAGGGCTATTACATATTCATTCCAAATAGTGGACTATCCATAAAAATATAGGTAAAAATCCTTCTGCCAAACTTTCATATTTTGTTTTAAACTATATTAACTAGTAACTGGGTTTGTTATTTGAATCAATTTAGCCTCAGTATTTGTCTGAAATGTGAATGCATTTTCAAGAAGGAAGACAGGCAACCAATGATGCTTGTGAAGTAAAACACTAATAAACTCTCCAGCTGATTGCATTGTTGGAGGAATCAGTTTCACTCTGTTAGCTTATGTAGGAAAATAGCCAATGTTGCTTGTTTTTACTGGAGTAATTGCTTCTCTTGAATTAAAAGCTTCTTAAACAATTCACCTAATCTTACTCCTCAGATCACTCTCAATATGTGTTGCTTAGTTTTCACAGCTTCTGAAAACATATTATAATGAATTCAAATGAGTCTCCAAGCCAAAAAGATTTTTTTCATTAATATGAGATTAAAGTCTGGAAGTGGTTGTTGCTGTGTGAATTATTGAGTCCCATTCATTTTATTAAATCAGTGGGTAGATTTTAAGGAATATGAGAAATTTTCCTTTTCCTTTTTCTTTTTCATTCTTTGCCAGCTTTTCTCCATATTTCCTTTCTTTTTTAAATGTGACTTGATATTTACTTAAAAATACATAACATTTTGCTATAAAGTTTTTCAGTTTCTTCTAACATCAACACTACATGTAGCTGTGAGAAGTCATACACCATCACTTTTAACCACTGCATTTACTTTATAAATGGTAGTCATTGAAAACAAAGGCATGATCAAGTATGCGTATGACTTTATGACTAGTGTAAAAATAAATACAAACAAAAATATATACTGAATTAGTGCTATTCATTGAATATTGTGCTTACTGGTGAAAATGCATAGTTGAAGATTTTAGGTTAAAATGAAAAATTGTCAAAAATGTTTTTTTCCTATTCACTCGGATGCTCCCAAGGTAATGAGAGGAATGAATAAGGAGCTGAATTCAAACCCAAGAATTTGTGAATTATATCAACATACAAAAAAGTATATAAAATATAATAAAAAGCAAGTACAATTTAAGGAGTAACAGAGGGTGAATTTGGTCTAGCCCTATTATCTTCACATAGAATTACATTCCTGTATTTCTCCACACTCCTTTACACCCAGAAGTCACCACTAATTTAAATTAGATATTTGTTATTTCTATGCATGGCTTGGTACTTTTATTACATATCTATGTATACATATACATGATTACAGATAATATGTAATGCTGTATTATAATATATAATAGTATATTAGTATATTATATTATTATAATAATGTTAGATTAGTGACCTAGTTTACTTTTTACAAGTGGCATCTTATATTGCATTTTCTTACAAAGTTTAAAATGGGTTTCTCCTTCTTTCAGGTCAGTGCTCGTCAGTTATTAATTCAAGGGCCAGAACTTCTTTAATTCTTTAATTCACATAGTTCTGTCATCATTATACAACTGTGTTAGTATGAGTCAGATTAATGAAAGAGGAGAAAACAAGGGAGAGAGTATGTGTATGTTATGGTATTATATTACACCAAAACAATGGAAAATAATAGCATTGTTAAAACAAGGAAGGTAGATCTATATTGCAATATGGATTTCTTAAAGACAGTGTTAAATAAACCAGGCAGAAACATTAGATGTAAGTACTATATGCTAACATATAAAAGTACCACTTCATATTGAAACTGTATATGTATACATGCTCAATAACATACAGGATGTATTATAGTTTGAACTTTATATAAATGATGTCATTCTTTACATATATTTGTCATATTTATCAAGGTACTTGTTGAAATGTCAATGCATTTATTTTTATTGCATGATAGTATTCCATTTGCACAAACGTACCATGGTTTATTGGTTTAGTCTCTTATCAGTGGAAACTGTTTTGGTTTGGGAATCTTTCCACTTACTGTTGCATAAACATTCTTCTCATGTTTACTCATTCATTACTATGAACTTCTCTTATAAAAATGACATGAAATTACTGAGTCTGTGCATTTGAAATTGTACAAGAAATAGTCATATTTAATTTACTCTCCATCTTAGTTGTATAAATGTTCATACAGCGGAGCTCACCTAGGTTACATAATTAGCATTGTATCTCATTGAAATTTTATTTTTATTCTTTCATTGCCAATCAAATTGAGTAACATTTTAATTTTATATGTTAAAATTTACAAGGATTTTTTTGTTCTGTTAATTGTCTTAAGGACCTTTATTTCTTAATTACTAGATTTTGATAATTGAAATAAAAATAATATTTTCTAGCATAAAAATGCATATACTTTTAAGGTCAAAAGGAGAAGAATGGTGGTAAAATCAGCTTAATTTTTATTTATTATTTCAAAAAGTTAATAGGTATTTTCTTAAATTAATACAAGATCTGAAAGTGTTAATATGTTATTTAAATAAACAGAATTAACCATCAGAAAAGGCAACTGAAGATTTTTTAAAAATTGCCCCTTGAGAGTAGGCTAGCAATGTGTAAGGGAAACTTCTTTCCATGAGTACAGCTAAACACAAAATATTTATGTTCCCACTCTTAAGCATAAACATTATTATTACAAATACAATATTTTTGTAAAAATACACAAGAGACAGACAATTGCAAACATTACTGGATCTAGATAAAGGCGTTCTGAGTAGGTAAGAATGATTTTTGTTCACTGCATACCATTTTATTTTTCTCTGATTTTTTCTTTGTAACTTTATTATCCATCAGAAAATAAAGAAGATGGGCCCTGGCTGGTGTAGGTTAGTGGATTAACCGTGGGCCTGTGAACCAAAAGATCACAGTTTGATTCCCAGTCAGGGCACATGACTGTGTTACAGGCCAGTTCCCAGCAGGGAATGCACAAGAAGCAACCATACATTGATATTTCTCTCCCTCTCTGCTTCCCATCCCCTCTAAAGATAAATTAAGTAAAATCTTTAAAAAAAAAAGAAGATGCAATTTAAAAAATTGACTTTATTAAACTCTAATCAAGTATGTTTTAATTATCCTTGAAGGATGGTGGCTATTAAAATAGATTTAACAAAAACTTTAGAGCAGAGAAAAAAGGAAAGTAATGCATAATATCTACATTTAATGAATTATAAATTCCCGTATATTGAGAATGCAGGTTGGGGGCAACTTGATGTGTCATTAAGAATATCCATACTAATAATAAACTTACAAAAGACCTCTAATATTTACTTTATAATTACTTTACATTTGTTGCATTGTAACAATGTCTTGAGGGAAACAGCCCATTTATTAACTTCAAAATCTTACTTTACAAGCTATAAAGTTTGAGGTCATTCATGGTTCTTAGCATAGACTCACCACATATTATTTTATAAAACATGGTAAAATTGGCAATTGAAGAATTACTACTAGTGTTTTTATGTGTATTTTATATCGCATATTCATTTCAGTAAAATCTAATTGTAAGATTTCATCTCCTTTCTTTTTTGCCTTCTGTGGCTCTGATTTCCAACCCTCCCACAAATTTGCATACATTGACATTTTCAACATTTCAAAAACTAGACAGTTTTATTTTGCTACACTGGAATATAAAAACAACTAGCAATTATGTCTCATTGATATTCAATCCTAGTAAGAGTACTTCTCACATAAGGACTAGCATTTATTATTTTCAGAATAATCCCCTGGTGTTCTTTCTTGTCATGTATCTTTAATATCCATATCTATATCTAATATCTATATCTTTTACAGTTTTGAAGTATTATGATACTGTGAAAACCATTCATACAGTAGATGTAGAAATTAAATTAATATATTTTTTGCCTTTCATATTGAATTCATTTTAAAAGGATGACAATATTGATATATTTAAAAATATTAATAAACCAAATATATTTGCAAGATATTTGATATATGACTTATTAATTATTGACTGCTGCTTTGAAAATTACCCACCTTTATAGCTAAAAACAACATCCATTTATTATCTTAGTTCTAGTACAACAGAAGTCTGTGGAAAGTGTAGTGTGTCCCCGGCTAAAATCTGGTTGTCCATCAGGCTACTGTCGCATCTGGAGACTTCACTATGGAAAATTCTGTTTCAAGGCTCATTCAGGATTTTGGAAGCATCCCTTTCATGAGGTTGTATGAATGAAGTCCCCTTATTCTTGCTGTCAGCTAAGGATGCTTTTCAGCTGCTAGAAACCACCCTTAGTTTCCTACCACCTGGCCCCATCCTCTCACACTATGGCACCTTGCTTTTTCTTTTTCTTTTTTTCTATACCTACAGAACCTATGGTCTCATGAAATCAGTACTGCCACTTTTCAGTTACATACAGTAGTCCAATCACAGACGCAGGCACCCAAATAAACACAGGCCTGTCGCATCAGGACTCTCTTGTCTTGCCCAACATTGCAGAGAATAGGACTGAACACATCAATTTCCCAGAAGGATAATCCCAAAGACAGAACTTGACCATTTTTACTTCTATCATGCTTGTCCTTTTACAACACAATATTACCTTTATTTTTTAAAGGTTAACCTTGATTTGATTTTATTTTTTTAAACTTTGTTTTATTGTTGTTCAAGTACAGCTGTCTCCATTTTCCCCCCACCACTCACCCCACCTCCCACCCCAGCCATCCCCACTTCCCACCCTTGATCCTACCCGCCTTTGGTTTTTGCCATGTGTCCTTTATAAATGTTTCTGAAAACCCTTCCCCTTTTTGTTTATCCCATCAAGAAGTAGCCATCTGTATCACTTCCCCTTAGATCTGGGCATAGTTTTGAATATAATATATTCAAAATAATGGCTTACAACTTTCAGGTCCACAAGCTAAAAGACTTTCATTGTTTCATTGTTGTCTTTGAACATTAAACCCTGAGACTCCCATGCTGGAGAGCCATGTATTAGGGCTCCAGTCAGCAGCACTTCTGCGTTTCCTGACAGCAGAAAGTGGCGCCAGTCAACCATGTGAGTAAACCACTATGAATGCCTAGCCTACTCAGGTCTTCAGGTTATTGTAGCCCCAGCTGATATCTAACTGAAACAATATGAGATATTCCAAAGGAGAGCTGTCTGGCAGTACCCTTCCCAAATTCCTGAGTCACAGAATCCAAGAGCATGATAGCATGGACACTTGCTTTATACTACTTAAGTGGTATGTTATGGAACTCAGTCATACAGCTATTTGGAGAAGTATTTAATACTAATTGTAGTTTTAATGATAATACTTATTAAAAATATTGATTAAACTCTTTGCATGAAAATCACCAATATTCATGATGATGAAAATATGTGAGCGTGGTGTAGCAAGTGATATTCACTTTTATATATCAAAGTTTTCTGTGTAATTCATTTTATGACTTTTTATTTTATTTTTTAAGATTTTATTTATTTATTTTTAGAGAGGAGAAGAGAGGGAAAAAGAAAGGGAGAGAAACATCAATGTGTGGTTCTCCCTCATGTGCCCCTAACTGGGGACATGGTCCACAACTCAGGCATGTGCCGTGACTGGGAATCAAACTGGTGACCACCAGCCAAGGCTGACTTTTTATTTAAATTGCTAACATTCACTGTATAAATTGCTAACATTCTATTACTTTAGTACTTAACTCCTGTTCATTAATTTCCTTATTTCATATTTTTAAGAAACATGAATTATGGGTTATTTTACCAATGCAGAAATAGATATTTCAGAGGATAAATATCTTTTCAAAGACAGAACACCTGAAAAGTGACAGATCTAACTAATCTTAAAAACCTTTAGTTTTCAATCTGCCACTTTTCAGGAAAAAAAGTCTTCATAATAGGTTCACGTTGCAGTGGGTATTCTATATTAGATGTTTTATAAAATTACATAGCTCCTCCTCTGGCTCTTTCTTCCATTTTTTATCATATTTCTCATTAGAGAATATTTTTATATTTTCTGCAAATAGTAATGCTTACTATATGGGCTGGTTTATTTTACTCAAATGAGTGACCTTTGAATTTTGTGGTGAACATGTGGCATTAGCCAATCAGTTATGTTTTAGGACATTAAAGTGGTCCAGATGTCAGATAGTGGGAGAATACAAAGTTGTTGCCTGTGGTAGGATTACTCATTTATTTTTGCTGCACAATTTGAAACTATGGGTTATTTAAATAATTTGTGTTCTGTGAACCTTGACAATGTGGCAATATTGTGTGGCTAACATACTCAAGGGTCCATTTAAAGACATTTGCAAAGTGAAATTCACTTCTTATTTTAAATACAATTTTCTAAGTGTATATATCATTCTGAATTAAAAAAATGTTAAGTATCTTGGTGGCATGAACATAACACCCATTTCAGACTTAGACTGTGGTAAATGTGAAAGGACGTTAGTTGTTATAAACATCATTAAAGAAAACTTTAGTAAGAATTTTTCTTTGTAGATCCACTTGTGTAGTTACAAATCACATTCATATAGTTTTTACTGACTTGTTAAAAAATAAATGTCTTACAAAATCGGTTGATGATTTAAAAACATGCCTTGGGGTAGATTGTAGTTTTAGAATTTTTCATTGCATTTGTTTTCTAGACAACAAATAAAAATTGGAACTCTCTATGCTAAAGGCTTTTGTGAGAACAGGTTCTTTTCTAGACACAATAGTAAAGAGCAATAGGAAACATATTTGATGCATATTCTAAAAAGATGAACATTTATAATAAACAATTGTCCTATCTTCATTTTCTGAGGCTGTACAAAATTTCTATAGACTGATACATTGGCAAATCATAAGTGATTTTTAACTTTCATCTACTTATCATTTCTTTTGGTAACAGCTCATTGATTATTCACTACTGCAAAGCCCACTTTTATGACAAGCTTTTTCTTCCTGACTTTCATGGTGCTCACACTCACAGGAGAAAGCATTCTGCTATTCCAGTGCCATGTTAAAATAAGAGAAAACATGTATTATTCTTATGCTTTCTATAGATGTATCAGTCATTTCTTTCTTTTGAGGGAATGTGATACTTCATGATGCTATTAGAAACAGAAAACTCACATTCTCATCTGCTTTCAAATATAACAACATAATAATTCTATAACCCATTGATGTCCAACCTCTCAAAAAATTTATCCCAATTTCTCTCAGCCCACTATTCTGTATAATTTTTTATTATCAGTTAATGTTTTTATAACAGCAATGAACAACTCAGATTTTAAATTAAATACACAATACTATTTACAATACAATATACCATAAAATAAAATGGCTAGGTATAATTCTAACAAAATACATGCAAGATTTAAGTTCAGAAAACTATAAAACTGATCCATGAATTCTAAGAAAATACAAAAATATATTCATGAGCATGAAATGAGAAACTCCATATTATAAAAATATCAGTTCTTCCCAACTTTATCTGGAAAGAATTGGTATGTTCATGCTACCAAGATATTTAGCATTTATCTGTAGATTAAACACAGTCTCAGTGAAATCCCAGTGTGGTATTTTGTGGTTACTAAAAAACAGTTCATTGGTATGAACTCATATTTAGCTTCATAAAGATATAGATGTTTATTTATAGAAATAGGTATATATTTACATCTATATAGGTTAATAAAATTGTGTTTTTACTAATCATGTTATTTTTTTCTTAGAAAACGATATGTTAGAAGCAATAATCACCAAGACCTTTGTTTCTAATAAAATTCTACAGGAAAAGAAACAGCTCTTTGGAGAAATGGCTGATTTCGGGATTAGAAGTGGAAATGAACAAGATGACTCTGTAGCACTGCGCAGTGTAAAAAAGCAACAGTTCAAAAAGGACGATGGTAGTACACTAAAGGAGAACAGGAGTCAAGTAAAATTGCTCCCAATGGCCAGAGTTGGAACAACTGGAGCAACAAAATAAGGAGAGTAGTATTGGCTTATAATATAAATAAAAAATAAAAGTCCTTAAGCCTATATTAATATAAATAAGTTATCAAATACATTAATAAATGGGGGAGGAAACACAAATTCCATAAAGAAAATGTTCAAATCATTTATATAGATCTTCCAACCTTGGGACGTGGGAGCACAACTGTGTGAGCAGTGCATAGTGTGAGTATAAAAGTGTGAGCAGTGCATAGTGACTTCCTTCTGAAGTGTACAGTATGGACAGGAGAAAATTGAATAACTTTCCTGTGGAGTAATTCGGCAGATGCTTTCTCAGGGGTGATGTTTCTCCAATAGGCAAGGCATGGGTTAAGAAATCAAGTGGTGGAGATGAGAGTGACACCACTCACTATTACCCTAAATGTCCCATTAACACAGTTTTTCTTCCTGTTTTGGTAATTTCACATTCTGTGGACCTATCAGTGTTAGTTCTAGAGAGAGAATGCTTCCACCAGGAGGCCAACCATGATTCCATTGAACTGGAAATAAAGATTGCCACATTGAGTTCTTCATATCACTAAACCATGGGGTATTCAAAGATATTCCATGGGATGATCAATCATGACTATGAAGGTGAAATTGCCCTACTATCCCACATTAGAGGTAAGAATGAGACCGTCTCTTAGTATTTCCATACCTTGTGCTTAAGGTCAATGGACAACTATATCAACTCAGTCGAGGCAGGACTACTAATGTTCTTGACCCTTCAGAAATAAATGTTTAGGTTACCCCAACAGTTAAAGAGCCACAGCCAGTTCAGGTGCTTGCTGGGTGCAAAGACAATTCAGAATGGATAGTGAATGAAGCTAATTATAAATACCAACTACATTCTTATGACCAGCAATGGAAATGAATATTTTGTTATGAGTTTACTGTATTTCCTTCTTAGTTGGATATAAATACATTTATGTATATGTATCTATACAGGGGTCTGGCAGAAGTAATGCTTGATTGAGTGTGGTTGGTAGGGTATTGATATAGATGTGATAATTTATAGTTTTAATTTGAACATTTCACCTAAAATGTCATGTGGTATGCTTGAGTGTGATGTTGTTATGTTATAGAATTACATGCTTATGACTTTGTAATAAAAGATTTTATACTAAAAAGAGGTGTTATTTGTGCTGGATCACACACACACACATATATTTATTCACTGTAGCATAATTTGTACTGACTTTATATCATAGTATTTAAATAATGTTAATTTTATATCATAATTCTTATGTATGGCATATTACAGAAGAAAGTAAATATTACTCAAGTTCCTCTTCTGAAGAGGTTAGTGATTTTTCCATTGTACACAGAATAGCTGTATATTTTTAAGCAGAATGATGGTACTTTTATTATTTATTTGAAAATTAAATATAGTTTAAGGAGATGCCCATAGGTGTTAAATTGACAATGGGTGATGTCAGATTAATTTTATGTGTCAATTTGACTGGGTCATGAGGCGCCAGTATTTAGTTAAACATTATTTCTGGATGTGTCTCTGATAGTGTTTCTGGATGAGATCAATGAGCTGAATAGAGCAGATTATTCTCCCTAAGGTGGGTGGGCAATATCCCATCTGTGAGGGTCGAAGTAAAACACAATAGTCGGAGAACGGGAGAATTCACTTTCTCTGCATGACAAAGCTGGACATTGGTCTCCTGTTCTGAAACTGGTCTTATACTATCAGTTCTACTACTTATTAGGCCTTTGGACTCGGACTAGAAATATATCACCAGCCTTTCTAATTTCTTATAATGAATCTATTATTTCTGGGGCTTTTTTTGGAAAATCTTTACTATTACGATGGATTGTCACCACAAATATTAAAACTTTTTGCAAAATCTTATATATGAACATAATATGTTCAGATCAAAGGGGAAAGCAGAAATACTATGTTATAAATCACTTCTTTTCATTTATTTTTCTTTTTTTATATAAGATATTTCTAAATGGTTTATAAGGAGTCAGTAATGTACTTTTGAACTGCTGCTAGCAAAGTTCTGTTCATCTCTTTCTTTTTGAATTATCATTTATTTACTATCACAGCCATGATACTAAAAAATATCTGTAATTTAAAATGAATCATCATTAAAATGTTATCAGTGTATTTGTTCTTTAAAAATGCAGATATCAATATTCATGTTCAGGAAGACAAATACCATGTGCCATGTAACTTAGAGTGAGAATCTAAGATTTTTATTAAAAATATGTGAATTTCTGAATCAGTAAGATAACTTACATATTTAAAACTCATTTATAACATCTTCCTGTAAAAATTTAAGGAAATGTACTTAAAAAGAAATAGGAATTAAAATATTGTTCTATGTGGCAATGTGCAGTTTATGCCATTTAGTTTAGATCAGGAGATTTACCATTAGCCTGAAAAGTTTTAAAATTGGGTTATTCATCAGCTTTATTTTTTGCCAAATTGCAATCATTGCCTTTTTTTCCTTTGACAGTAGTTCCAAAAGTGTATTGACTTTCTTAGTTATTAAATATATAGAAAATTTCCCACTCTCACTGATGGGAACATTTTTAAAGAATATGGATTCCTTGTGAAACACAGCATTACACACAGGGCTTTATGAAATTTCTGTCTACACTGTCTTTGCGATCTTTTCAGTTTGTCATTTTATGGGCAAGTGAGGACTTTGTTCATCTTTCTCACTTTGTGCTAATACTACATTCACAGTTATGTCTTTGCAAATAGTCTTCACTTGAAAGCAGAGAGAGTTGATACTTACATTTCCATAACAGACTCTATTAATAGTGTATCAGGATGCTAACTCAATCAAAAAGGACTTTTTTTTTTGGAAATCATGAGTAAAATAAATGTAAGGAGCACAAACAGACAAGAAGCAAAGAATGAAATTTACAGCCAAAATCTTGGCACTGTAATGGCCTGGTGAATATTGTTTGCTGTTGATTTCACTGTTGACATGGCCTTCTCTAGCACTGAGTCCTAGACTTCCCTGTAGCCTTTCCAGACTCTGTCACTTCAGAATAAGCACATTATACCGTAACTGAGTTGTTTTGCTGATACTTAATGTTACAACTGCTTAAAAAAGACCTTCACTGTGCAGAAAGGACAATAAGGATAATTTTCACCCTGGGTCCTGTTCAGAGCCTGGCAGAATCTGGAATCACTCAGACAATGTATAAAAAAACAAAATATCTTATTGTTGCACACACTGTTTCTAGAATCCAGAGAGGTTCTTTTAGCAAATGTAAGAATTTAATGTATAAAATGTGTAAGTCTTCCTGTCATATTTATTTGGCATTTAAGATTTAATTCACAGCACTAACAGTACTATATGATTAAGTGAAATGCTGAACCAGTGGATATAGGAAATGAATTATATTAACTATTTTATTTTCCTATATTTAGGACACTTTATTGCTATGTAAGGATTTATCTACTCATAACATAAAACCATTGATTATAGAATATAATAAATTTACACACACCGATTATAGCATTGTAACAGATTCTTAAAACATCTTTAGCAAAGTGGGATGGTTAGTTTTGTCTCTCAGCTTGGCTTTGCTCTAGTACCCAGTTATTTTTTTAAGCACAGATCTAGTGATTGCTGGGAAGGTATTTGGCAGATGTGTAACTGGTGGATTTTTAGTAATAAAGATTAATGTCAGTAATGTGAGTGGAACTCATTTAATTAGTTGAAATGTTTTAAGAGCAAAATTTGAGGTTACTATGGAAAACTCTAACTCAACCTTACTGTCTGTTAATATTTTATAGTAATACATAATTAAAAATTATTTAAAAAATGTGAAATTTCTTGATTCAGAAATAGCTTTCATTTTTTTCAATAAATTCTCAGTGTCTTAAATGTATATTACTACAGATTACAAATATACACCATTTCTGTAAAAGATATTTTAGCTTTTTTTATTTAAGTGTTTCATTAACCCTAATTAAGTTGAGATTTTGGTATACAACTACAAAAGTTTTCCAGAATGTAGTCAGTAAACAATGACATGTTCTTTGTAGGCCTTTTTTGTTCATCTTTATCTTCATGTATTTGAGATTAATTTTTAGCCAATGTACAATAATTGTTTCCCAGACATATAAGGATGCTTTTGAGAATTCATAAAATTATTTTATTGAACTTAATGTTTCCAGAAAGAAATTTTATATATATATATATAAAATATATTTACTGTCTTGAAAGTTCCCTCTTACACTACAGTTGCCACATAAATGTAACTCAATTTTACAAATAAACATTTCTAACTAATAATTAGGAATCCCTTCTCTCTACTTGATAAAAATATATCAACAACTTTATGGTTGTTAAGGAGAAAGCCTATCTTCCCCAGCCATAAGTATTAATACAAAACTTCTTCTTAAAATTTCCATTTTTTCTAACTTATTATACCTATCAAACTCCTTCAGATTATGCCATAACTTAAAAGAAGAGGCATATTAATCAATTAGCCTTTAAGATACATCACATTATACTAATAAGGGCAGTATATTGCAGCAGTTATGAGTGAGTGTTCCAGGATTAGGTTATACTCAGTGTTTAGTTTATTACCTACTCATTTTAACTTTTTGAGATATGTAATTAAGCTCTAAGCAAGCATTGGTTACCTCGAATATAATAGTGATGATAAGAGTAATTACTAACCAAGGCTAAGTAAGTACACTAAGGACTGGCCAGGGTGAACTTCTTGGCAGGTAAATGTCACCAAACTTTCAGATTTGTTTAAATAATACATTACTTGAGAGTATCTCAAAATAAATGTCGAAATAAATACTTCCAGAAAATCCATGCAGTCATGATTCATTTATCTCCCTGATGTGGGAAGTGGTAAACCTAAGGATTTGGAGGCACTAGGGTACCATAAGTCCTCACTTAACATCATCGCTAAATTCTTGGAAACTGCAGCTTTAAGGGAAACAACATGTCAATACTTCCCTTGCACATCAATGTTTATTTCCCTCTTTTTCTCCCTACCTCCCTCCCTCCCTTCTCTCTAAAAATAGACGAATAAAATACAATATGAATTGATTTGTAAAGAATGCCATTTTCTTTGGAAATAATGAACATGAATTTACTCCATTATTTTATTAAAGTATGCACTTCACCTCATCCTATCTTCCTTATTTATGTCTTTAAAAAACTTAAGAACTCCATGCTTTATTCAGTGATAAAATGACAAAGACTCAATTACTCAAGAGTACCAGGTCACTCTTGATGGGTTCTCATTAGGAGTAAGCACCTATTCAGCAATGAATCCAGTATGCCCCTTATCAGGATATTAGTCAGTCCAATTTCATATAACAACTTCGTTCCCTTTTGAATTATTTGTCAAGTGCTTAACCTTCATTCCTCTTATTAAGCTTTATCTGATTTTTTCCAGTTGGTTTTTCTAAAATAATTTGAAAAATAGCTTTATGCTTTTAATTCAACACCTCAACATATAAACATACAATTATTAACAATATAGAATTTCCAACTATATAGGATGCAAGTTGTATTAAACCACTTGTTTTTCAGGAAATAGTTGATATTCAGCAATGCTTTAAAGAAAGATTACTTAGCTAAGAACGTTATATCTGTAGTCTTAGACAATTGAAAAGTTTCTGTTTAAGTCTAACAAAGCACATTTCCTCCATTATCCATTAATACGTGAATTTAATTTTTGTGTGAGCCATTAACATAAAGATATATTCATAATATGTACATTACATATATGGGCAACTACTCTATCTTCTATAAAAATGTGTTCATGTTCTTTATTTATTGATCCAGAGAAATATTTAATATGTTATTATAATAATCCAAAATTTGCCCTGGATTTTATTTTTTGCATTCACAATGTCCCATTAAGAGGCTATTAAGAGTTTATTACAAATTTGTTTCACAGGCCACAAGGAAATAAAAGGACTATGTACAGTCTTTTGGGAAACAGGCAGGGAACTGAGGAGAGCCAAGGTGAGTCTAGGGCCTTGGTGGGTACATTCCTGGGGAAGGGGGTTCTTGCATTCCTGGAGGGGGCATGCCTATAGAGGTTCCTCATCCAGGGGGAATCCCCATTGGGGACCCATGGGAAGCCTCATACCAGGAGGTGGGTCCATCATGCCTGGAGGGGGTACCCCTTGGCCTATAGTTGAGGGAGGACCCCCATGGCCTGGTGGGTACTGGGTTGAGGTCCCTGAAATACTGGCTGTGACAGCAGCTGCAGCAGCTTCAACAGTGCCTCTTCCTTGTGGGGTTATCACAGTTGGGATGACCCACCAACCCCACGAACTGTCCTAGCAAGTTCTGCTAGGGCCTGGAGCATGGGATCACCACCTGGGATTCCTCTGCCTGCAGCTCTGCCAAGCCCTGTACCCCCAGCAGCTCCAGGAAGTGGAACTGGGGCAATGCCAGGGTCTTTGGGAGGAGGCCCCTCTGCAGCCATTGAGACCAGGTTCTCCCCTCGAAGCAGCACCAGACCAAGGACTCTCTTCTCTTCTGTCTCTGTTTATTTTGGGTTCTTTGACTTAATCTTATTGAATTCATCACAATCACATAGGATCAAATTCATATGCTTATCGAAAGCCTTAAAGGTGTCAGTGAAGATTGGACCATTTTGCAGGGTGCACCTCACCTATAGTTGATGTGCTGCAGCATCTTACTGCACTTGCCCATGGTCAAAGTGGCAGTTTTGATGGTTCTGATTCCCACCGAATTTGCCTGAGCATAGTCTAGCTGCCTGCCAGCATTTTCTGGATTTTAAAAAGTAGGGTATGAGCAGATTTTGGGGGGAAGAAGTTACTTGCTCAAGTAACTATTAATTCCTGATTTGAACACATACAACTTATGTTACCTTTTTAAAAATGTCTATATTGAGTCTTGGCTGGTGTACCTCAGTGTATTGAATGCTGGCCTGCAAACCTAAGTGTTGTTGGTTTGATTCCCAGTCAGGGCACATACCTGGGTTGTGGGCTCAGTCTCCAGTAGGGGGTGTGTGAGAGACAATCACACATCAGTGTTTCTCTCCCTTTGTTTCTCTCTCCCTGGCCTCTCTCTAAAAATAAATAAATAAAATCTTTTTAAAAAGTCTTTATTGATAAATAACACCAAGATTCATTAAAAGTTTCTGTTGATATCTTTTTATAATTGTTATGCTTTTTATTTAACAAGCATATTTCTTCTTAAAGATAAGTAAATATTTTTATTTCATAAATTCTCCATTCAATTTATTATTTTTTAAATAATGAAAAAGACATCTAACCTCATCTAATAAATAACACTTTATATCTGATTTGATAAAAGCAGAATAGAATTACAATGTTCTAAGGGCCTTGCTAGTAATTAAATCATGCCCTATTTTCCATTCAGGCAGTGCCTATAAAAATGAGTTTTGTGGGACTCTTCTCTCTAAAAGTGCTCTAGAAGAATGAGAGTAAGAGGCACTGGGACAGAGGAAGAAGTGGGGACTGGGAGATAAAATGTATATTTAAATAATTTAAAAAATGATGAATTATGTGCCTTTATTTTGAAACTCACAATACACCTTTCAATTTGAAGGAATTTTTAAAATTATTTTATTATTTTTCAAGTAGAGTTGTCTGCATTTAACCCCCATCACTCCCCTCCACCCCAGCCATCCCCAGCTCCTTCCCCTGCTCCTACCCCCGTTGGTTTTGTCCATGCATCATTTATAGTTGTTCCTGAAAACCCTTCCCCCTTCCTCTCATTATCCCCTCCCACCTACTCTTTGGTTATGTCAGATTGTTCTTAATTTCAGTGTCTCTGGTTATATTTTGCTTGCTTGTTTGTTTTGTTGATTAGGTTCCACTTAAAGGTGAGATCATATGGTATTTGTCCCTCATTGCCTGGCTTATTTCACTTAGCATAGTTCTTTCCTGTTTCATCCACGCTGCCCCAAAGGGTAGGAGTTCCTTCTTTCTGCTGCATAGTATCCCATTGTATAAATGTACCATAGTTCAGTTTGAAGGATTTTAAATAATACACAACTGCTGTGACATTTCACAATATTATTATAGTGTAGACTAAAACCGTTTTATATTGTTCAGTCATATTATTCCAAATTTATTTGGCTATTAAGCCTAGTCAGAATAAAAAAGAGATGATCCAATTTAAAAACTGACCAAGAATGCTGTTTTCTGTTCATCCAAAGCCAGGAAAAGCCATGCAAAACCTTACAAATGAGGGAAGTTAAAATGCAAGGGCTGCTAACCTGAAAAACAGAACATGGATTTTGAGAGTGGTTGGTGGGTGATGGGAGACTGGTATAGAAATCTAGACAATGATGACTCTATGTGTAGTGGGAGAAAGTAACTGAATTGTCTCTTGTAATAACATGGGAAACAAAACAATGTACTTAAATATTGTGTGGGTTTGAGTGAAATAGTTTCAAAGCAAATTGTTGATTGTTTAAATTTGTTCTTCCTAGGAAGAACAGAGGCTCATAAAAAAAAAAAAGAACTGGCTAGATATCAAGACAATTGAAGAAAAATATAGGAACCACAGGAATTCCAGGCCAAGTAGATTTGAAAAAGAAAATGTTTTCTCAACAATCTAAAGATGTAGTCATTAAAACCCAGATGCAGGCCAAATACAGATCAAGGCGTTACTAAGATTTAAGACTTGGGTGACACACTCTATTTTCTTAGTTACTGGAAATACTAACTGCTGTTTGGTAACCTTTTCCTTCTTGGTGCTACAACTATAAAAGATTTAGAATATAATTGGATCCATAATCTATATACCTTTTCTTTCTTCCTTTCTACCTCTTTGCTTATTCCATGTTTTCTGGCAATTCTTCAACTGGAACTTTATTCTCAGTAATATTACTTCTACTCTGTGTAAAATATTACCAGAAAATCTTGGAAGCATTTTAAAAATTATATTTCATTTTATTTTCCAAACCTCTATTTTGTGATATAAATACATATAAATATTGCTTCACAAGAAATCACATGTGAGTAATACAATTGAGGATTTGAACCTTGACAAAATTCATTTAATATATTAATGTTCTACTTTATGTTCACATATAGGTTCATAAATCAGTGGCATCTTTAAATATAATCTAATTATTTGATATTAATATTTACTTATGGTAATTTTAATGGCTAACATTTAAATAAATCATCTTACTGCTTTATTCGGAGAAATGAAAATTCAGTTTTCCATTTTTGCCAGGTTTTTGCAATTTAAATATCAGATTTATGTTAATAGTTATATCTCTCTAGACTTTCAGATCATATCTTTCTGTGGACTTTGACTATTATTCATAATAGAATAATAGCAACATACATATGCACTTTAAGAGGTTCAAGAAAATATTGGTCATAAATTGTCATAACCCCTGATTCTCAATTTTCACATCACTAAATGGGGAGATAAGCATGTTGAAGTTTTCTTATAGACAGCACCTGGGACTGTGTTAAAATGTATAATTTTAAGCCTTATCTCATAGATAGCAAATCAGAATCTTTCTAACATGACTCATATACACAAAAAGTTTGAGGGGCCTTGTGCTACAGAACTAACTTCTAAAATAATTTTCCCTTTGATTGAAGTGATTCTGACTAACATGAAGATACTTAAGGTATAGGCTTTATTTTTTTTTCAGAAATATATCAGTATTCTCATGTAATATAGCAATCCACTCCAAATTCAACATCTTAAAACATTTATCATCAATAAATTTTGTAGATGAATAAATCTATACAAATCTATATACTTTTATGTAGATTTTATCATTCATTAATAAATATTTATAAAGACGTGTTTACCTGTTACCGTTTCATGTGTTTGCTGGTCACCAGGGCTGTTCCTATCTGCCTGATCTCACTCATGCTGTTCAGTCAGCTGGTGGGTTGACTGGACTTGACTGGTTTGTAGACCTTGTTTTATATAGCTAGGAAATCTAGGCTTCTTCCATACAGTCTCTCAACCACCAGCATACTATCCAGGCTTCTTCACATAGTGATAGTTACAGTGCTCCCAAATGTAGCAGGAGAGGGCAAGCTTCAGTATGCAAAAGCGGTTATTCAATACTCAACTCGCATTGTGTATGCTATTGTTGCCCTGGTCAAGCCCAGGTTCAGTGTGGAAGGGGATTCGGGGAGTTATGGCGACAGGGAAGCATGGAATAATTGGGCACTAATCCTGCAATAATCTACCACAATAATATCATTAAGAGATAAAAACAGAATTCAAACACGCAAAAGGTGGGAAAAAATGTAACCAATCCTCCCTTGTAGTCTCTGAAAATGTCTTGTTGCTTAGAGAGTTGAGGGAAAACTAAGTTACCTGAATATATTCACAAAACCTAATGTTGCTGTTGATCTCACCTTTATGCTGTGGAACTCGTGGGATAATCTGGCCCCAGGTGAAGAATCCTCTAAAGGTGTTTAGTGTAACTACTGTCTTTCCTCTTCCTTTCACACCTATTTACAGACTGTCAGCAGCTACCTGTAACTGCTCTCGGAATAGAGATGGCACTGCTAACACTGAGCCCTATCAGAGGCTATCTGTGCTTCCTCAGAGCTTCTTATTTACCTTTGTATGTTAATATATATATAAATGATAAAAAGCATGGCTTTCTCTTCCATAAGTTAAACACATAGCTGGTTTTCAACAAATAAAAATGCAGCTTTTGTCTGAATAGAAGAGATATCATAAACCACAGCAAGTTCAAAATCTATAGGCATGAAATGAATCTTTGTTATATATAAATGGTCACACTCTCTTTTACTCTGGTAGCTATTTAATCCATTGAAATCTTAAAACACACACACACACACACGCACACACACACTAGTCTCTTAGGGCCATATTAGCAACCATAGCAGTGGGAAAGAAGAGAATAGAGAAGGATATAGATCCATTTAGTTCCAGTTCTAAGGGGCACATAACTGTTCCCCTAGGCCTACCCGGACATAATTATGAGCTGGCACAATGCCCACCCATGCCATCTGCTGTTTTCCAAGGCTGCTGCTTGTCTATTGCAAAGCATTCCATAAGCTAACTAGACGTGGCATTGTCTCCTCTGCATACAGAGTTCTCAGGCTAGGAACAGGTCAAGGAGACACCCGCTAACACGCAGCTAAGAAAGCCAGATGTTATAGAGAGAGCTGAGGCACACAGTAAAAAGAAGAAGAAAAGAACATAATAACTAGCTTCATATCATTAGTGTTTATCAAGGTCTTTTACGGCATCCGAAGGCACAGCAATTCTATCAGCTGCCAGTCTCTTTCTCTTTTTAAATGGAGTCATTAAGATTTGGAGCAGCAGTTGTCAAGTGCACTATTTTTATCTGATAAAAAAGAATAAAAACTACCTTTGATAAGATTTCATAATAATACTATTTAATTAACACAATTAAGCTAGCATAGCTAAACAAGACAGCAGAAGAGAGCATTTTATAAAATTATCCATGCTTTTCTTCTGTTACATTTCTATACTGCATTAATAGATCTTTAAAATAGAAAGTTTCCCTCATTTAACATTTGATGTTCATGTATGTGTGTATGTATGTGTTCTTACTTGCCCTAAACCTACAGGTATTTGGAAAGTAGTCTTCTGAAATAGAGTACAGTAAGTGTGAAGTAACCTATTTAGCTTTAGTCAGCCCACACGGCCTCTCTCCAAATACTTAAATATGAACATGCAAACTGAATGAGTTAGAGCATAATAAAACAGCAATATGTGAACTCAATTTCTATCAGTATTCACTTTCCCTTATTTTCCACTTTTGAGTTTTTAGATCAGTAGCTCTCAGACATGAGCTAGTTAAAGTAACATTCACCATTTATTCTAGCTGTTAGTGATACACCAAGAAACAAGAGAAAGTTCTTGCTGTCATGAGATTTAATGCTAAAGAGCCACACAACCAGATTTTCTAATTCAGTGGTTTGAAGAAAGCACCATGAGAAATTAATTTTATATAATGTTTTTCTTTCGATAACAAAGAAGGAAACTGTTTTATTGCAAATCAGAATATAAATTATTACTTAGAAAAGCACTGAATGGGTACTTAATAATAGGAAATGTAAATAGTGAAAAAACAAACAAACCATTCAAATCCAAGGACTTCTAAATGTGAAACACTGCTTGGCTGGAGGACAAAGTCAACTAGAAAGAAACTGCCCTATATTGTGTCAGTGTCGACCCTTTGCCAACAAGAACTTGCTTATGGGGGTGTTTCTTATTTGCATCAATTGTTCTTCTCTATGTGAATAAAATAGAAGACCTCCATGTCTTTTAAAATTAGTATATATATTTAACTCTTAACAATATTTGCAAGAAATAGAAGTTTTGATATTTATAATTGTATACCATCTAGAGTAATGTGTTTGTTAGAAGTTGCTTGAGAATTAAAAATAAATTAAAAAACAACAAGATATAGTGATGGGTATCTCCCAGGTTTACTTCTTTACTAATTCCTTACTGGCATATGGTTTTTGAGAAGGACACAATACTTGTACTAAATTTAGTTAATAGTCATTTGAGTTACTGAATAAAGACTATGGTGGGAAAAATTTGCACCAACATGACTGAGACATCTTCTTTTCCATAGAAGCACTATCATCTAATTTTCACTGGATTTAACTATACATAGCTAATCAAAATTAAATTCTATAGCTATAAATACTTATATAAAACTTATTGGCCTATAGGATATTATTTTTAAAACTTTTATGTGTATAAAGTCATTCTTATAAATATCAAGGAAAAAAAGTTTGAGTCCAGTACAAAGAGGAGTGTTACTTTTCTTGGAAAAACAAGTCTGAGTTTTTCTGTGAAACATAGATGTTAAGGATGCTTTTGTTGGCCAAGCATCCTTAACAAGCAATTTGTTCCCTTTAATTTTGTGACCTTATTGTTGTGTGTTCCTTAATGTTAGACAAATACTCCATTATGTCTGAACAATAAGGCAAATTTCAGTACAGTATGAAATTCTAATTTAGAACAGATTCTCAGAAATGTTGGAATATAATTCTAGTCTCAAAGATTGCAAAAATATACAGTTTAAATTTGTTTAACCAATATCCCTAAATTAATTTTTCTGACATTTTGTTTTATTTTTTCCTAAATTTAAATTATACACTCTCAAATTCATACTAGTAAAGTACTTTAAATTCTTTTTGTGGTTACTTTATACATTAATTACAATTGTATATGAGCATAAAAAAACAATAAAAGGCCAAAATAGCATAGTTTCAGAAGATAGTGGTTTATGTTTCTTAATTCTTTTAAATTTTTTATTCTTGTTTACATACAGTTGTCTAAATGTTTCTCCTATATTCCCACAGTCCATCCCCATACAGTTGTCCATGTCTGTGCATCATTCATGCATGTTCTTTGACTAATCCCTTCCCTTTTTTCCATCACGCCCCACCTTTCCTCTGGCAGCTGTCAGTCTGTTCTGTTTCCATGTCTCTGGTTCTGTTTTGCTAGGTAGTTTATTTTGTTCATTAGATTCCTCTTATAACTGAGATAATATGATATTTGTCTTTCACCAACTGCTGTATTTCACTTAGCATATAGTATCCAGTTACATCCATGCTGTTGCAAAAGGTAGTTCTTTTTTTCTGCTGCATAGTATTCCATTGTGTAAATGTACCACAGTTTTTTAATCCATTCATCTGCTGATGGGCACTTAGGCTGTTTCCAACATTTGGCTATTGTATATAGTGCTTCTATGAACATAGGGGTGCAAAAGTTCTTTTGAATTGTTGTTTCGAAATTCTTAGGGTTTATTTCTTGTGGTGAAATTTCTGAGTCAAGATGCAGTTCTTTTTTTTAACTTTTTGAAGAAATTCCATAGTATTTTCTGCAGCAGCTACATGAGTCTGCATTCCTGCCAATAGTGCACTAGGGTTCCGTTTTCTCCACATCCTTGCCAGCACTTACTTGTTGATTTTTTAATGATAGCCATTCTGACAGGAGTAAGGTGATATCTCATTGTGGTTTTAATTTGCATCTCTCTGGTGAGCATTTTTTCATACATCTGTGGGCCATCTGTACATCTTCCTAAAGATCCGGATAGGCTCTCTGGGCTACTATGAAGCTCAACAGTTTTAGGGACCTAATAATCTCTTTCTATTTTGTTACTCTGCCAACTTGCAAGAATTCTGAAAAGTTGAATGTTTAAGAAGGTCTGAGCCCAGGTAACACTGGAGAGTTCTAACACTGGTTCAGATAGCCACTTGGTCACTCAAACATCTGCGCACACACTCTTTCCATACTTCCCTCATTCTCAGTGTCCTGTCCAGAAATTGTCACTGGGTCACATTCCAGGATATTGGGAAGCTGCCTAGACTGCTCCATCAAGCCTAGATATGGTTCCTCTTACTCTAGTGTCCCATAAAAAGAAAAAAAAAATCATCTACTCCCAACACATTCAATAGAGAATGCTGCAATGGAAAACATACAACAAATTAAACTCATTTGCAAAGGGGAAGATGAAAAAACAAAGTAATCCTCTGAAAAGTGATCATGATTATTTTCTTTCCCAGAAGATTTCTTAGCTAGTGTATTTGGTTATACTCCCAAGAAGGTTCACATTTACCAATTGTCCTCTGTGAGCCTGTGTTCTGTCTTTACCCCTTATCCTCCATGGCCACCTCTGAAGATTTCAGTGGAGTAATCCTCCCATCAATGAGGCTATGCAGCTTGTACCCCACATGCCGCTGATCAGGTTTGGAGGCCTAGCAAGTTGCTTTAGGGATGAATGAATCATAGATTTTTACAGGTCAGGTTGTGGTTCCTTTGTCAATACTGCTCATTCAAAAACAGTTCATGTATGGTCAATTTACTGCTTGTCAGTTCATGTGCAGGTGAACCACAAAATTTTTATTTAATCATTTTTTAAGGCTTTGTGATTTTGGCCTACAGAAGTGGAATTTCTACTTCTGGATCCCAAGAAATTAGCATTATTGTATACAGCTAGCAAACATAGAATTATTAAATGTAAGTTATTAATATTATATAAAAGTAACATTAATCATTGGGAATATTGTATAATCATTTGGAATGTAAGAAAATATTTTTCTCATTGAGAAGGATTCTCAGAGCTATATGTTTATACACATGTACAAATTACATGTCATGTTTACATTTATAAATTCCAGTTTCTTGAAAGAGAAAATAGTAACTATTTTAATAATTAACATCTAGATACAAAATTCAATGTTACAATTAAGTTAGCTGTAGTCTTCAGAAATCACTCATTCAACCTTTTCATGTTATATGTCAGAAAAGAAAACATCATCCCAGAATATAGATTAAACACACATAATTTATTAGCTCCTATTGATAGCCACTTTACACAAATCATATTTGTGATAATTAATTATTTTATTTTTATACTGAGATTTGGTGGTGTATGTCATTTGTTAACAATTAGTTTACTCATCCTTAATATACAATTAGACATTTTTTGGGGAAGTTACAATTTTTAATACATTCTCAAAGCAATATGTTTTAAGGTGTTTTTTTTAATTAACCCTCAAAATGGCAAGGTATATGACAATTTTTAGAAACTATATTAAACATAGAATAAGAAGAAGGGGAGGTAATAAAATAAAAGGTATGAAAGGTAAACTAAAGGGGTTAATTTATTCAAGGCAGTGCTTTTCATTTAAATATTTATAAATATATTTTCAAAACTAGGAAAAAAACAGAGCAGAACCAGTTGTGAATATTTTGACATCTCAGGTTGAATAACAGTGTGTGTCTGTCTGTGTGTGTTGTCTCAGTGTAGATGAAAAAAGAGTAACTTTAAGGGGCAAAGGGGGAAAATGGGGCCACTGTAATAGCATAAACAGTAAGATGTCAAAAAATTTTAACACAATGAGACTTGAATAGTAAATACTTTCAAACACATGGACTAACATACACAATTATTATTTCTATGCAACATATATAATATATAATACAAGTATATGTTATATACTTATTTACATAACTTGTATACAACATATAAACATACACAAATATAAATATACACATAGATATATGTATACACATATATAATAAAAATAAAGAGAATTTGATAAATCCACAAGAAGTACAATATAGGCTATTTGAGCTATTTTCCCTGAAGGGGTTAGTATGACAAGCAGACAAATCTTCCAAAATAGTGAATTTTGGAAGACAATGGACAGCTTTGAGTTTATGGATGTATATAAAAGTAGGAGTTTGTGGCATTTGAGCACTGATCAAGAAAAAAATAGACTATCAGTAGAGGTGGTCACACACATAAGCGTTAGTGCGTGGTGCTGGGTAGGGTTTGCTGAAGGGAGAAACTCCTCACAGCATGAAACCACTCAGAGATTTACAGCATGAGACTGTTCAGAGATTTACTGCATGGGGGCCACCATCCAGAAGGGGAGGAGAGCAAGGGTACCTCAGAGGAGAGGGATGGCTAAGAGGGGCTGAGGGGTCTACATGACCCTGCTGGGCAGCATGGTGGAGAGTCTCCGAGGGAGAGGACCTTATCAATGGATAACAGCTGTAGGATGAGGTTTTATGGGGTATGTAAACTGAGTAGGCTTCCAGTAGCTAAAGATTTCCTTACTTGGGTTATTTTCAAAGTAATTGATGTATATAAATTTGAATTTGATCCCTTGGCTTTTTGAACTCAGGATTCTCAGTCTGCAGTGAGGTGATATGGGTCCATATATCTAACGAGACAATCCTTGTCACAGTTATTTAACAAATAAATTCTGAACCCAACATTAGAGAAGAGATATTCTTCTCCAATACAGGTATGACATTTTCACCAACTGACTCCATTTTAAAATTGCTAAGGATCAGTAGTAACATTTAGAACATATTTTTTCAACAAATCATATAGTCTGAAGTCAGTATTAATAGATTAACTATTTCCACGCATTTTATAATTTAGGAAAATCTTATAAAATGCATTTTGGGTCAAAAAAGGAATTATACAATATTTGGAATTCAATGATACAATTCTATATTTTAAACACATGGGATATTTTACTTCATGGTAAATTTCTAGGCTCAAAATATTAGAAAATGTGAAAGGCTGATTAGAGATGAATAAACTATGAAAGAGTCATAATATCAGGATTAGCACATAATAAGATGAAAGATGATAAAGATAAAAGCAGAAATTGATAAAAATTAAAAAGGAAATAATATATATATAGTTTACCTCTGTGGGCCATTGTATATCAATATTGCTCTGGACATCTGGAGATGGTCTAGAGTATGCTTTAGACTTGAGTTTCAGTGAGTAAGAAAATTGGATTATTCATCCTCCAAGTCCCTTCTTTCAGTTGGTTGACCACTGTTTCCAGGGCCTTTAATCCCCTGTAACTTCTAGACCACCCCGTGTGGACTGGGAGGAGATATGCCTGGAGGAGATTCACGGAGGATTTCAGCTGGATACCACAGGCAAGTATTGAAACACTGTGTGCTGAGAAGATGTGGGCTTGACACTAAGAGGACCTATTACAGAAACAAAACAAAACAAAACAAAACAAAACAAAAAAAAAATGTTGAGAAAGAAAGACAGAGACACAAAGAGATAAACAGACATAGAGAGGAGAGAGACAGAGAAATGAAAAAACAGATACCATACTCCATGCACCATGGCTAAAAAAAGTTTTAAAACAAATCTGTCTGTAATCCAAATGAGATTGTCTCTAGTTTTCTCTCTCTAAATTAAGTGTTCATGTTAATGGTCCCCCTGCCCCGAGCTTTGTTCCCTCTCTTGTGGTCTAAAAGGCAGACCAGACCCCTCATGGCTCAGTACTATGACTGTTCACACACAGGGACATCAATCATCTATCAAATAACGGTGAATGAGAAACTGTTACTGTTTGACTGCATAATTCTCTATACAAATATAACTTTAAATATTCATAGATCTCTTCTCTCATCCACCATGTGAGTATTTTCAAGTCCTATCATTTCAAATAAGTATTTTAGCACTCCCTTTTCTACTTACTGATTGTCCCTGGGAAAGAGTAAACTCTTGTTATGTTTTACTTAGAAAATTTAAGTACAATCTAATTTAATCCCCCTGATCCTATTCTTTTTCCTCAGTAATCCATCTCATAACTGTAGCCTATAAGATGTACATAAAATAGTAAATAACAAGAATTTTATAATTTTGCATACAAGAAATGATGATTCAAAGCACTTCCCTTAGAGACTTATGGTAAGTATCCCCTCCCTACATCTATATTTAATCTACTAGTTTAGTTTATACTCTTTTTGGGCCAGCCTCCTCTGGTCCACTGCCATTGTTTCCTCATATGTGCAGAGATGATAGAAATAGTACTTACTGCCTTCAGTTATGGTGAGATTCACAAATGATCATCTACATCTTTAAACTCTGCCTGGCACATACTAATGACTCAATATTTTTGACACCATTATTAATACTAGATAGAGGTCTTTAAAAGCAGAGAACTATTTTTGATATATGCTTAATAAGTAACTTAATGGATGTTCACTGAATCAAATAATTATAGATTAAAGATTGTGTGACTTTCAAATAATCCAAGAGAAGAAAACATACATTAGGAACACTGATTTGGAGGCAAAAATTACTTTCATTTGAAATATCAATCCTTGCATTGGTGCCTCTTTGAAGATTCTTAGCATCATTTTTAGTGAAGATAATATTTGGTCTGCAACTGAAATCTGAAAAAAATGATTTCCACCAGTAACAAATTTGCTAATATTTTATAATGTTGTTAGATAAATCTTTCTTACACTACTTGGCCTGCATTTCTTGACACATTTTAAATATCAATGACAGCAGCATGAAAGCTTATTTCTTGATTCCTGTAATGCCTAACAATAAATAATATCCTGCTGAGCTAACATCGTTGTCCATCTGTTCTAGCTTGTTATGTATTATTTTCATATTTAGGTTAAGCAGTTCCAGTTTATTTTGAAATTAATCATTCATACATATAGCTATTTATAAATCTGAATTGAGCAATTTATCTTTGATCACTCACAATTTAGTATATATGCAAGCCATATGTACATGAAGAGATAAATACATGCAATAAATAAAAGAAGTACCTGAAGATAACTCATCAAATACAAAGACCCAGTACATGTAGGCAATCAGTAGAATATTTTTGAAATAAAATAAATATAAGCTATGAGTGTTGTATATTGTTTCAATATTCATTCTCCATGTATATATTGATTACAGTACTTGTTATAATGCTATGTAGTTGTGATCAAAAGAAGTATATTTTTTATTTTGTTGCATTATAATCTACTTTGGTGTGTGTTGCAATTAAATGACTTTTTTCTTTCCTTTTTTTTTTTTTTTTTTTGCTGCTTTCTCTAAACTTGAGGACTGGAATCTTAGAATTCTGGCATCATGGGAACTTAATTTCCCAGAGTCCCTTGCCAGAAGGGTTCTGGTTTAATGAATTGCTCTTCTGAAGCAAGGGTTAAGAATTTGGATTATTTTCTCAGGAAAATAAGGACCCATTTTGTAGCTTTAGTAAAAACATAGTATAATAAAATTTACATTTAAAATTAATATTTTTGGCTGCGAAGAAGAGAAATGATTTTGAATGGTAAGTGTAGAAGCAGGGGGAGAATTATTAGGCAGCTCTGTAGCTGAAGTAAGATAGAGTGTTGTCTTGGACTAAGGTAGTAGAAGTGAATATAGAAATAAGGAATGGCTATTATTCTTTTTTCAGGTTAATTTATCTATATCCCATAATATCACTCACTTAACAAAAGAAACATTCATTTTTTACATTATTCTCCAATAGACATCAGTATAAGCTTGGAGACTCACATGGTCACTAGGGGGCTGAAGTTCTTTTTTGGAGGGGGTACCATGACCTTACAAATTGTGGCTTCCTTTTCATTAAAGCCTAGGACAGAAAATAAAAAGAATATCATATGATTTTATTTATATGTGGATTATAAACAAAACAAAACAAACAAATAAAACAAAAATAATCTTAGAGACTAAAGGAGTGATTATCAGAGGGGAGTGAATAGGGGGTGGAGTTAAAAGGGGACAGAGAGTACAGTCAATAATATTGTGGTAAGTTTACTCAGTGACAGATAATTACTAGAATTAATGGGGTGATCATAATGTAAAGTGTAAAAATGTGGAATTACCATATTGTATATTTGAAACTAATATAGCCAATACAAAATTATATGCCAACTATACTTAAAAACAGATTAAAACTTACAATTGCCAACAGCATGTGGCATCACAGAAAAATATTTGTGATACAGTGTTAAATAAAGGAAAAAGAATACAGAGATGTGTGCACCCTACAGTTACAACCACTCAATACAATGCTGTGGGGAACAAACAAACCTGGAAGGAAGTATACCCACATGTTTACAGTGCCTGCATTCAGGTCATGGGATTAAGGGGAGTTTGGAGGGTTTTCTCCTCTTTTTTCTAAAGTGTTTATAATGAACTTAAAAATAGTATGTTTATAAGTACTTGAAAAAATTTAAAAAAGCATTTAATCACAAAAAAAGAATTTCATTATAAGTTGTCTTTTTTACTAGTGGACTGTTCTGGATGGTAGTTCATGTTGATTTATGCTCACTTTCCATTGCCTAGAATTTAAACACTTGGTCCCATCTACTTGCAAAAGAGGCTAGAAAATATAATTATTTTGATTTCCTAGGAAGAAATGGAAATGATCTTGTGAGTAATTATGTAATCTCTGCCATAGGAAGAGAACAAAATTCAATCATCTGTGAGTACATTGACATAATTCAGCAGTGAGTAGATGCATGGCTAGAGAGTCATTGTATGTCCACAGAGAAGTGTGGTTTAAAGTTATATCTGGGGAAGTTTAGAAAAGAGTTCATTTAAAAAAGGTAGAAATCAAAGTAGATTTATTTAAACCTAGGGAGACATTAAAGACATATTTTTAAAGGTCAAGATATTCCACTTTATATGAACATTATCAAGAGCAAATATACAATGGTAGGAGAACACCAGTTGTATTCAAGGAATAATAACTTTCATTATTCAGTTGAAAATAAAATATGAGTTGAGTTTGAAAGGCCAGATTTTAAAAATAGGTGTATCACATTATAGAGTTCCTTGACTGACAAAAATGAAGAGTATGAACTTATCTCAGCAATTGGAATACATCAAATGCTTTATGAAGCAGTATGACAAGATGACAATGATGTTGTCAGTAAGTTACTATGGAAACAGAGAAAATTTACTAAGTTAAAGTCTGTTTTCGGGAAATTATTTAAATATAATGGAAATAAATGGCAATGTGTATCTTAAGATGGTAAGGGACTCTTACAAGAAACATAAAGGAAATACAAAGGGAAAACTTATGAAAATAAATGACCCAAAGTAAGCCTAAGATAAGAAAAATAAGTAAAAAATAACCATGTAAGAAATAATACCAGTGTCAGATAATGAGAACTTATGAGATAAAGCCACATGAGCACATCAAAGTTAAATGATAGAGATAGATCCATAAAAATTGATTTTCAATTATTTTGGGGAGGCATGCAGGATGCACATGTAGAAAAATAACTTTCAGTTTTACCTAACAGAACTTAAATAAATTATCAAAATTTCATATATTTTTGGTTACAATAAATTAAAGCAACTTACTATGGAAAAATTGCCCTCAAGGCTTTACAAAACATCGGTATCACCGTTTTTTTAGTTTCTCTTCTTTTCTTTTTTTTTTAGTTGTTGTTCAAATACACTTTTCTGCCTTTTACTCCCAGCCCAGACCACCCTTCCAGCCCTCCCCACCTCCCTCCCGTTTCCACCCCCAACTTGTTTTTGTCCATGTGTCCTTTATACTTGTTCCTGCAAACCCTTCCCCTTTTTCCCTGAAATTCCCTCCCCTCTCCCCTTTGGTCACTGTCAGCCTGTTCTGCATTTCAGTGTCTTTGGTTATATTTTGCTTGTTTGTTTGTTTTGTTGACTAGGTTCTTGTTAAAGGTGAGATCATATGGTATCACCTTTTAATTGCAGTGTCTGTGTAGGACATGTGCACACTTTTCCTTGTTATTGGGCCTTGCCCACACTAACGCCATGGGGTGGAGATATTTTACATCCCATGAGATAGTGAATTTGGTAATTTGGCTAAAAAATAAGAAAAGTGGTTTCTCTTGTTTTCATTGTGAACTCCTTTGCACATGTGGGTTGCCCATTTTTCCTTGCTTTTCTCTGTGATATGATATGCTCACTAGGAAGGAATTTATCATTCTGTGTTTTGGCGAAAGATTACTTTTCTCCAGTGGCTCCTTCAAAAACGGAATACTTGGATTCCATTCACAGAGGAGAAAGAAGGAATCCCCACTTTAGATTTTCAGTCCAAGTTCTTATCTCAAACTCAGTTTTTTCAGTGTATGATAATACTGACTTTCCTCTGGCTCCTTGTGCTTACAATATCTTTATCTCAGAACATACAGGAGTGATGGATGGTTAACTGGGAACATGGTTCCCCATCCAATCCACACATACCACACAGAGACACACAATGTCCTCAATATATGAAGAAATGCCTTGGAAAACTTGAAAGTTAGAAATAATAAGTTACATTTTCAGACAAAAAGTCTTTTTATGGAGTTGACAATGGCCATTGTCCCCATATGTGCCTCTGGGTTTTACCACTATGGATAATTCTAAATTATAGAACTTGAGGTTAAGTGAGTCTGTTTAATTATTAGGACATGACTGGGTTGAGCAATATGAAAGAAAACCCCCCAAAATAGAATTTATTTATACAAAATTACGTATCTCTTTTTACATGTTTAAGCTTCATTCACCTTCAAAGCATTCTTCATTTGATGCAATATACCTATTGATACATTTTTTCCATTGCTCAAAATTGTTTGTGAATTTGTCGATTGTGTTGCCTTTTAGTGCTTCTGCTGTTTGTTTAACCTCTTCCACATAGGCAAAATGTTTTTCTTTGAGGAATTTTTTCATCCAGGAAAACAAAAAAAGTTTTTCAGGGAGGAGATCAGGTGAATAGGGATGGTGGGGTGCTGGGGTCATGCTGTTTTAGGTCAAAAACTGCTGAACACAGCATGGTGTGGGCAGGTGCACTGTAAACTACCCATCATGAAATGGGCAAATCCATTGAAAACGTCTTCAAAAAAGATTCACTGAAGCCAAATGCAGCTTCTCACAACACCAGCTTGTGTACTTATATAGATGGGTTCTTAGAATACTCCCCTAGCAGGGGAACCCTGTACTATTAAGAGGGACTCACCCTCTAAAACATAATTCCATTTTTTGGGATCCTCCTCATCTAGGAAATAAAGCTCTGTAGTTAATACAGGATTGGCTAGGACTTCAAACTACAGGATCTAAAATAGATTTACTTGCAAAAAAGGCTTATTTAAAACCTATTTCCTTAGAGTAGAGATTTGACTTCCTGTGACTGGGAAATTCATTCATAAATGGAAAGCTTCAATTCCTTTCAATGGCCAGCAAACTCTTAAGAACAGGCTAAGTGTTGATATGTTGATGGGGTTCAGAACACACTACCCTGAAATATGGCATTTTCACTTATTAAGTATCTAAAGTCAACGAAAACTTTTAAAACAGAAACAGAATTTCATTCTGATGCCCCACCTTGCCCAACTTCCCTGAAGCAATTCCTAAAACTACCATGTGAAGGTAGCCTCCTATACCAGGAGGAAAGAAGACATTCTGATCCCCGGAAAATGGGGAATCTGAGGGGAAATAATCTGTACAAACCTTATTAAACTAACTTTCATCTTCCTAGTTATTTCTTTATAGATCTATTGTTTTTATTTGTTGTTTATAAAACATGTAAAGGTTTCCTGCTCTGGTCATTTCTTTGGGTCTTCATTCTCTTGTGAAAGCTCTCAGGTACATATAAAATTTTAACAAAATATGTATTATTTTCTCCTGTTAATATGTCTTTGTCAGTTTAATTTTCATACCCAACCAGGAACCATAGAAGGTCAGGAAAACTTATTTTCCCGAAACACAAGTTTTGTTACTGTAGGTAAATAGATCTCTCTTAGTGTGTCTCAGACACTGTATACTTTACAAGGGCAAGAGAGGCAACTCGATAGATAATAGTTCAATTTTCAAAAAGCAGAAGAAAAAAATCAATGGAATTCTTCAAAAAATACATAGTTGAAAATTCAAGTCTGCAAAGACATAATAAAGGGGTAAAAACAAAACAAAAAAATGTATTCTTACCTTAGTTTAAATATAATGTCCTAAAATAATGAAAACATTTAAGAATGCAAACAGATTGAACTCGTTTCATAGAGGAGAGTTTTAAGGAAAGATCTGAGAAACTGCATGACTCATGTTTCACTGATACTATGGAAATGAATGAGGAAAAAGGATGGGAATTTTGTAGTGCTTACCTTAAGAAAACTAATTAGAATATAAAAAATAGGAAGATTGAGAAAGAATATCAGAGGACAAATTGAATGAATATTGGAGATGAAACTGAGATCAAATAAAGTATTGAAAGAACGCTTTATAAAAGAGGAGATAAGTCATCCAAAATCAGAACAAAAGTAGATTTATCCCATGAAGAATGAAATATAGACAAAAATTGATAGTAACTGTACCTTTGAATCGACAAATCTGTACACCACTGGTAATCGACATTGGGCAATTATTTTTCTGCTTCATATTCATTTTTATTTTTAAATTGCAAATAAAAGACTGTACAATAGTTTTGTGTGTCAATAAATGAATATACATGCTATTACTATGACTCCCAGCAACCCATTTGAGATAGTTGTGTTTTTTCTTTAAGACAAGGTAAAGGGAGTCAAATAAGTAGTGACAGAAGAAGATTCGACTTTGGGTGGTGGACACATAATGCACCATAGAGATACTTGAAATTCACATAATTTTATTAACCAATATTACCCAAATAAACTTAATTTAAAAAGAGAATTAAAAATTGGGAGAAAATCTATGATTCTTTACCTGTTCTTGATAGAGATGTGACTCTAAATTATTTGTGACATAATTTTCTAATTTTCATGCAGAAATATGTTGTAGGTATAACTGGGTTACATATTTTATTATGTATGAAATATGCTTTATGTTTCTATAATAACAAAAATTTTAAAATTAAACCACAAATTTATCTAGGTGATTAAAAATAAAACTCAGTCACTGAGGGTCCCTTTTGATAGCAGGATCAGTTTGATTGTCATAAGAGCCCTTCTCTTCTGATTTAATATACAAACTTTGAACATGGTTGTGCAAAACAAAGATTATATATTGTGGTGTCCGCCCTGCCTGGTTTCAGGACCGGTAACCCCCCGTGGCTAAGGCTAAGTGAGAAACCTCCCAGAACCAGGAGGCCTAAGGAGACAAAACTTATTTCCCTGAACATGGGCACTGCCTGCTCTGCTATTCCCTTCAGCTTGGTCGGATAGTCAATGACGGGCAAACATTCTCTGGAAAGAATGGACCTAAGACAGACACGATCACGTGGGAATAAGCCATCAGGGAAGAAACTCAGGGGGCTGTGGAAGTGAGGGAGTGATTGACATCACCCCTGCCCCCTTGGCTTTGCAAATAGCCTGAGTCCTAGTTCTGGATGTGAGAAATCCAAGTCTCCTGGCTGCCTTTGTCTCCTCCACCCGACTCAGGGCCTGCGGAAATAACAGGGGCGGTGAGGCTCAGACTAGAGTCAGTGGACACCTCGGGTAAATTAGACCTGGGGCATAAGATATGTAAAATCCTGTGAGACCTGCTTGCTAGGATGCTCTTGGATGTGTAGGCTCTGGCACGAAACTAGACTAATCCTGTATCTGTTAGGTGATACCAGCCCCAAAACCCAGCGTGAGACTTTTGAACCCTATGTAAATTATCTACCTGTTTTGATCTTTTCTGCTAGACAATGAATCCACATTCTGTATCTGTTCACCTACCCAATACTACCTAATAAAAAGCCTATTGAGGCGGCGGTTCGGGGCGCTCTCCTTTGAGAGAGTGGCCAGGCCACTCGGAGGCACCCTCCCCTTGAGAGGGTAGCCATGCCATCCCTATTCCTCCACAGGACTCGGTAGTCCATGTGTATGTTTTTCTCGTGACTTGCGAGTATCTACAACGTTTGCGGTCACCACGGGCCGGTGGACTGCAACAATATATTCTGTGTGCCTCTATTATAGTCAGGTATAGCCACATAATTTCATCAAGTGGACATTAGAACAAACAATGTGAGAAGAATTTGAGAGACTCTTAGATTTATAGAGAGGTACTAAATCTATAAATGCACACATAAAGACTAGATCTGGAATGGCCACCTCGGACCGTCAGCTGACCCCAGTACCACGGTCTCATTGAGGACGGCAACCAAACGGAGGCAGTCTGGATTTCTGACACTGTGCATCAGGGAATCATACAGCCTGGGACAACATTCCACTGATGGTGTTTACATGAGAGAGAAATACTCCTTCATTTTAATCAATACACCATTAGTTGGATTTGGACTTTATAAGCAGCCAATCAAATCTTAACTTATTAAAGTTTAGCCCTCTTATTTTTTTTTCTTTGTTTTCTGGGGTTTCCATCATGTCCCTGTATTGGGAGGGAGTAACCAGTCCTCACTCAGGCTTGCTTCCCACAGTCCTCTACTGCATGGTACTTCTTCCTCGCTAGTCCCTAATTGTATCAGCCTTGCCAGAGGAAAAAGATAAAAACTTTTTTCAAGGACTGCTTTTTCTTTTTCTCCAGAACCAATGAATGATTATTTTTCTCTAGGGTAGAAAAAATAGCATTTATTATTTTCATTCAGTCTTCCAAATCTATGGTACTGAGTGCTTCAGAGCTTAGGGTTTTGCAACCCAAAATTATGGAATTTAATAAACCTACAGCTCTGGCTTCTAAATGCAAAACATTGTTTCAGTTTTTCTGCTGTACCACAAGAACCTCTCTCTGAATGTGAAATGACAATGACACAAAATATGGAGAGAGGAAAATAAAACATCCATTTATATCTCAAAATATTATTCTCACACAAATATAATGAGTTTTCTGCAGTTGTATGTGCTTGTGGGTTTATTATGTGTTTTTCTTTTTTTGTGTCTGTCTCTCTCTCAAAGCACATTTTATTCCTTCCTTCTCTGCAAAGTAATTATAGGGATTTCACTTTTTAAAAAATCCTTATACTTTTATTTTAGTTTCTAAGACATCTAAAGGATTATTATAAAATATATTCTATGGCATAAGGATATTAAATCTATAAGAGAATTACGTGTATTAATTGTAAAGCTAATTGAATATGGTGGAATGCATATATTTTTATCTTATAAAAGGTATTATAGCTAAGCATATGGTCAATTTAACTTCTATGTATTTTGGGGTTTTGTAAAGGCAGTGGCTTTTGAATTTAGGAAAACAACTTTAAATTTTCAACTGCAGATTTGCCCTTTATTAATAGTATGGCCTTTGCATATCTGTTCAGTTAGCTCTATGTTTTCTTCACATATATCAGGAAATGATTACACTAAATAATTCCAAGTGATTATTGTGCAAACCAAAATGTTTTATATACAGTAAATAAAATGCATGCATAAATTGGGATCACAATAAATACTATATTCTTTTTTCTCTTTACTTTTATTATATTTCTGATATAACATTATATCAGTAAGTTTGAGTATAATTTATTCACAATTGATTAGTGCTAAACTGAAGATTAAAGGAAAGTGTACCTATCAAGGAGGTTTGCCTGGATTGGGGGGACTGTTTTAATATAGGAATTTTATTATTATTTAAATTTTATAACTTATGGGTTAAGTGTTTGGACAGTTAAGTTAAAGAAAATGCAAGCATTTAATACACAGTAGATTTAAGTTAAGATGTCTAGTGTCCAGAAATAGATTGTGGATAGTCAACACATTTTCATGGTGCAAACACAACAGAATTTATTTAGAACTTGCCATGACATACATGTATGATAAATATAACATGAAAGTGCCATTAACAAAATAATGGTTTAACAGGAAATATGCAATGAATTAATAAAAAATAGAATATAAACATTTATATAAATAATATATATGTCATACAGAACAGAGAGGTTATGACTGCCTTTGATCAAAAGGGATGATATAATCTCTAATAGGAAAAAAAATCATTGGGGGAATGCATGGAGTTTAGGGATGACCAGCCAAACATGACATTGAAAAACACGAAGTAAAGAAACAGAATGTGAAGGTCACAGAACTAGTATTCCAGTACTGTTACAGAAAAATTTTTAAGAGTGAGGTGAACAGCAAATAAGAATTACCAGATAAGATTTAATAGGAGAATTGTATACTATGAATTGTCTTTTACAATTATTTCACTAGGTAAAGAAGATACTTAACAACAAATTGTATGAAAAAAATAGTTGAATATGAGATTTGTCATAATGCCTTTTTAAAATAAGTGATTTGAATGCCAAATTTGAAAGTACATTAATTTGAAAATAAAACTAGAAACTCCACCATATATCTTCATTGATAATTTGTGCCTTCTACTGTAGCTAGGAATAATTTGACTGCTAATTTAATATTTTTCATATAAGAACTTTTGTTATAATACTACTGATAATGTATTCATAATAGCTAGATTTAATGCTTTCTATAGGTCAGGACCTGTGGAAAATATTTTATATGCATTATGTTGCATATTTTGGGCCCATACTTTTAATGTAGATGTTTCTGGGTCAACCAGTTGTGCATGGATTACAGTTTGGGACAGGATCTTAATGGAGAGTGTAAGGGAGTTGACACCTTGTGATGTTGTGATTTATAATAAAGAATCCTGGCACAGAGCTCCTTGAACCCTTGGAATTTTCTAAATAATGAGACCTATGGAAGTGTCTTTCTGTAAATTATTTTGGTTACTTTGGGAAAGCTACTAGGTAACCAAGGAAGGGAGCTGGTTGACTAAGAATCAGCCTTGATAAGAGAGTTGGGACTTTCAGTCTTAGCCATTAATCTTTTGACCTTCTGGAAAGAGAGGGGCTGGAGGTTGAACCAATCACTAATGTCTAATGATTTAATTAATCATGTCTATGCAATGGAACCTCCATAAAAAACTCAAAAAAGGAGATGGTTCAAAAAGTTTCCGCATTGTTTAACACATGGAGGTTTGTTGGAGAGTGGCCCACTGGGAGAGTGATGAAGCTCCTCCTTTCTCTACAGCTTGACCAATGCTTCTCTGCTCCCCAGGTGTTCCTGAAGTATATCTTTTGTCATAAACTGGTAATCTTAATTAAATGTTTCTCTAAGTTCTGTGAGCTGCTTTATTACATTAATCAAACCCAAGGAAGGTGTTGCAAAAACCTTTGATCTATAGCTGGCCAGAAACAAAGGTAACAAACAAACTGGACTTGCAATCAACATCTGAAGTAAGGAGAGAAAGAGAAGTCTTATAGGACTGAGCTCTTAACCTGTGAGATCTGATGCTATCTGAGGTATGATAGTGTCAAAATTGAGTTAAATTGTATGGCACCCAGGTAGTGTTCTCTGAGAAATGGAGAATGGTGGTGGGAAAAAATAAACATGCATCGTAGAATAAAATGGGGACAGAAATGTATGGATTAGTGTAACTTTCTTATTTACCAGAAAGATGATTCCCAAACTTACTATACAGGGTTTGTTGGGGCCGTGTCAGGGAAACTAAACCCCAGTTCACAGAGCTGTAGCAAATGCAACTATACACCTTTGGACTACCTTCCCTAACTTTCATGTTTGCCTCTTCTTTGTCTCACTTCTGATCCTTTGCTTCACTTCCCATCGTGAATTATCTGCCCTTAAGCACTTGAGCCAAGTTCTGCTTTTAGGGGAACACAGGTCCTACTCATTGATCTGAGAAGTGGATCTACAGATGACATTCTGGAACAAAGTCATTCTGTGCTCCTATGAGTGGTGAGGACCCTGAGCATACAGTAGGATCGCAATTAGTAGGACTCTTACAAGTGAAGACTGGGTTGAGTTGTAGGTTTATGGTGAAGCATTATGTCAGGCATGAATTGTAGAAATCACTGGCTTGTAGTAATAGTTTTAAAATCACTGAAATATGTGGCAGTCTCAACAAAGCCAATGCCTAGTCAAGGCATATAACCAAAGAAAAATACCTCCATGACAGAATGTAGAAAAAAAAGAAGTTTCTCTAAGAATAGACTGGGTTCCCCTGGAAATCAGGCCCAGAATGTAATAATAAAATGACCAAAAATAAAAAAGGACAGAATACAGAGTCAGGAGTTTTCTTTATTGAGTTCTCTGATAGTGAAAGGCCAGAAATGTGGGAACTAGACTCTCCAATAATATTTGAGTGAAAGAGCTTGAGAACATTGGATGTACACAGCACCCCACCCCTTTATTCTTGATGGAGGAAATAACTACCCTTCACATGGAAACCCACAGATTTCTAACAAAAGCAGGTAGGTGCCTCATGTTATCTTGCACTGTGTTTTGAACAGGTTGGGACAAGTAGGACAGAGGCAAGTAGGACAATACATAGAGCTTGATAGGGGATAATTTATTGAAATGAAGGTGTTTACTCATTACTCATATTTAATATCTAGGGAAGGACTCCTGGAAAAAATTCTTAAAATTCTTCTAGAAATAGCCCCATGAAACTTGGAAACAATAATGACCTATAGTCAATGAGGTAGAAATGCTTGAAATTCCTTAACAGAGTAAGGAGTGAGATAGTTCTGGACTAATGTTATAATGCATTTTTTAGGGAGAATACAGAACTTAACCACTTGACTATGTTCCCCAGGAAGACCTAGAGGATACTCTTGCATAAAATAAAAATAACAAATAAGGAAAAGCATTCACTTTGATAAGCAATGATTTATTAAGGAATGAGGGGCACTAGCATGTGTGAAAAGTTCAGTGGTGATTGCCTTTCTAAGTCACAGTTAACAGTAGGACATATCCATGAACATGTGCTCTGTAGTGTCCTCAAAATTAATGGGACACAAATTTCTGAAGTGCAGGAGTATCAATTAACTGAAAAGGAAAGGTGATATGATTAACGTAATTGGCAACCAGGCTGGTCTGGAAACCTGAATGCCTTTACTTCAGGCATCACTGGCAAAGCCTAAAGATCAGAGTCTTTCTAGGATCAAGATACTTCTGCAGCTAGCCAGGCTGGTCCTTCATTTACCATATATGAAGAATAAGAAATTAAGATCTAAGAACAGCATGCTGACATAGGCTGCTACAATCACATTTCCTTACTAATTTCCAAGTCTAAGCTAAATCTTACATCCAGAGCCAAGGAGAATACAGTAAATAAATGAGACAAACCTATAAGATATGATTTACTTAGTCTTTCCATAAAGCTATTTATCACTATTAATTATTGGAGTGAGAAAAAATGAATACTTTGACCATCCAGGAATATTAGTATTAGGTAGATTCTGAGCTCAAAGTGGTACCACAGGCACCCACACACAGAATGATCCCCCATGTAGAGAATAAGTTCATGAAATTCAAGTCATAAAAAAATGCTGGTTCATGTCCATCTTAAGTGGTTTCCATGGGTCTGGGGACCTGCCCTCTGTTAATTTCCTTATCCCATAATGCATAATTATAATGAATATAGTTGATTGCTGACACTAACAGGCACATGGCAGAAAGAACCAAGTGTAACACCCAAAACACAATCTAAGATAAACAGCAGTATTAATATTGTACCAAGAAATACTTGCAGTGATTAGGAACAGCATCAAATATGCAAGCATTACAGGATGATGGTTCCTATGATATTCCCTGTCATCATTCCTGAAATAAGCAGATGGGCCTTGAGAGATGATGGGGGATTACTATAAGCTTATCCAAGCAGTTCCAATGACAGCCATTCTACAAGATGTGGTACCTTCATGAAACTTATTAGGATAGCCTCTGAAATTGGATATGTAGCTATTTATCTAAAAAATGCATTTATCTTAATACATGCCAGTAAAGACAATCAAAAGTATTTTATGTGTGAAAGATAGGAGCACATACTCATTGTTTTTTTCATGAATTTCAATTTCATTGCTTTCTGTTATATAATAATTGTAAAAAACCTTGATATTCTTGATACTTCACAGACTTCATTCTGATTGACTCGATTAATTAGATTATGCAAAACAGGAAATGCTAAGTACCCTGGATGCCCTAGTAAAATACTTGTTTGATTAAAACCTAAAATAAACTCAAGATAAATTCTGGTTAAGCCACACAGATAAACTATTCAGAAGTCCATTGGCTTTGAGCGTGTTGGACATATTCTGTAACATTAAAGGCAGAATGTTGCAATTTGCAACCTTCCTAATTAAAAAAAAAAGACATCACTCAATGGACTGCTTTGTAATCTGAAGATAGGATATGAAGCACTTGAAAACTTGGCGCTATTTTGTTATTTAGATTACTCAGAATAGTACAATTTTCAGTGGGTTTCAAAGCAAAAGAGAGCTCTCCAACAGACCTTGGGTGTGATATTGGGATCAGTTTCTCGCAATTGTTAAATAATTAAAGGTAATTGTGATGAGCAAGACTGATGTGAAGAGTCTATTGTAGGATCACAAAAACTGATCCTGATTTTTTGGCAAGGTATCCTTCATCACCACAAAATAAGGAATCCAGTATACACTGAATGGTACATAAAAATGGTATATGAATGATCTGGGGCTATACCAGAAGCAACCAGCCTAGTAGGATGAGAGAACTGCTTAATGATTTTCAGATAAAGCGCTTGCTGAGGGACAAAATGATCTGGGATAAGACTCCATCATTCAAGATGTGGCAAATGTAATAAACTAATTCTACTTACTACAATTGCTGATTCGTGGTGAGAAATACCTAGAATACGTGAGTCTGGAACCTAAGGAGGTAAAATAGAACTATATATGTTTTTACCATCACCCCCAGCAACCAATTTGTGATAGTTGTGTTTTGTGTTCAAGACAGGAAGACCTAACACTCAAGGCAGGAGAAGACAGTGGTGCTTCTATCTAGGGACATAGTAAATATTTTAAGTGTTTTGAAGCTAAGACTGTACCTGATTTTTTGGGTCTTCTCATGCTAGTAAACCAAAGACTAATAAAGGGCTTACTATAATGGTAGTGGGCATTCAATTCCATAAAAGTAAAGAGATGATTGGTCTGATGTTAAACAATGGGAAGCAGAGCCCAGAGAATGCATGACGTGTCTCTTGGTGCTTCAATGTCCAGTAATTATCATGAATGGCAATTCTAGTAGCTCCAACCTTACAGGAGTAAGGTGATTAAGAAACAAGGACCTTCATCTAAGATTACTCTATCCAGCAAAGCTACCATTTAGAATGGAAGGGCAGATAAAGTGCTTCCCAGATAAGGTAAAGTTAAAGGAGTTCATCATCACCAAATCCTTATTATATGAAATATTAAAAAAACTTATCCAAGAAATAGAAAATCAAAAAGTGTGAACAGTAAATGACAACAAACTGACAACTATCAACAATTGAACCTCAAAAAAAAAACACACAAAAAAAATAAGCAAACAACTAAAACAGGAACGGAATCATAGAAATGGACATGACATGGAGCGTTATCTGTGGGGAGGGGTAGAGGAAGGTGAAGAATGGGGAGGAAGTGCAGGGAAATAAAAAGCAGAATAGGTAGGCACAAAATAGACAGGGGGAGGTTAAGAATTGTAGAGGAAATGGTGAAGCCAGAAAACTTATAGGCATGACCCATGGACACGAACTGTTGGAGGGTGGAATGCTGGAATGTGAGGGGGGCAATGTAGGGGGGAGGAGTTTATCCCAATAGTTGAATATTATTAAAAATGTTTTTTATAAGGTAAAATTCCTTAAATTTAAGTATAATGGATAACATTCCTTGATCTAGAGCATTTTTTGTCAACACCTCTTTCATCTAAATATTATTCAAGATAAAGTCATAAAATATATTAAAGTCATAAAATATATAACGATTTTTTAAAAAGGGAATTTTTATAAAGAAATGCATTCATATTGTATTTATTGATACATTCACTTGGGACATATAAGTAACATGGATGCGTGTGCCAAGCTATAGTGAAGTGCTGTATGATTTGGGAACGTAAGACTATGTATGAAAATAGGAAGTTTTTGTGTTTCAGTGCAGATATTAAGAGTAGTGCAATAAAAGATTATGAGATCCTTGTAACTGCCTGAGTGGACAGAGTTGAGCTCCTGAAAGGTGCCCTTGGGTGGAGTTATAGATTTTTAGGCTGTATTATGAGCTCTAGACTTCGAACTGTGGAGAACTGTATTAATTATCTGTCTAGGGTCCCTTAAACAAATGATATAATAGTGTTTGGGATCATTACTCAGCTTACCATGTCATTTTAAAGGGAGAAGATGAGGCAATTAGCCATGAACAGAGCAGAGTATTACCAGCCATAGGTGGGTCAATAAGTATTCGTCTAAGTACACATTAGCCAATGATACACTAAAGACAATTTGGAAGAAAAAGCAGGGTGAATTCATATTGCCAAAATATGTGTTAAGTTCTGCCTTAAAACTTGTCTTGGTATTTCAAACATACTTTATTTTATTTTGTATTAAAACTTAGGATGCGAGTTACTAATTATTTTTATGTTTTTTTAAGACAAAAATTGGAAGAACACAATATTTTAGGACAGAAAAATGTATACTCCATTTTAAAAGATAATTAAAGCTAAAGTGGTTAAGTTATTCTTCAAGATATTAGCATGTTTTAAGTGGTGTTTCAATGACTTTCATGGTGAGACAAAGCTCAATAATTGTTGAAAATGAATGCTTGATGTTATATACCTAATCAGAATAGGAGTCATTAAACTCAGGTTCCTTGATTTCTTTTTCAGTTTAAGTTTGCAATCAACATTGTTTTGTATTAGTTTCAGGTATGCACATTGTGGTTAGACAAACATATTTTACAAGTGTCTTTCCCAATACTTCAGGTACCCACCTAACATCAGGTCACTTGACTTTAAATCCATTTATCAGTTCACTAAGTCACACTGACTTTCCTGGGGCATAGAAAACTTAAAAAAAAGAAGGGAAAAACAAGTGATAAATACAATTGTCTTCTAACAGATACCAGCACACATTCTCTCTCTCTTTTTCTCTTTCCCTCTCCCTTTCTCATAAATTATCCTTTTATGGCTTTTTGCTTATATTTCATGTTCTACTTATTCATATAAAGTGGCAGGACATTGATGGTGTCACCAAGAGTGAAGAGATATTTATAGCAATGAAGAATAGACATTGAAATAAAGACAAAGAAATGTTGATATTAGATGCTAGTAAGTCACATTGACAAAAATATATGAGCCTTTATTCTTAACCTGTAAAAGTGTTGCACTAATGAATCTTTTCAATAATTTAAATAAGCTGGAGAAATAGCTATAGCTATGGAATTCTCTATATTGCCACACTTTGTATTAAAAACACACATGCAGGCACAATCATTTAGAATGTGTTCTTGATATAGATCTTATGATGAAAAGAGCATTATGAAATGGTGATCTTATTTCTTTTCTTTTTTTAAAGACTTTATTTATTCATTTTTAGAGAGAAGGGAAGGGAAGGAGAAAGAGAGGGAGAAAAACATCAATGTGCAGTTGCCTCTCGTGCATCCCCTACTGGGGACCTAGCCTGTAACCCCAGCATGTGCCCTGAGTGGGAATCGAACCAGTGACCCTTTGGTTCATAAGCCCATGCTCAATCCACTGAGCTACACCAGCCAGTGCTCATATTTCTATTAAACAATTCACACAGTTACAAGTTAAATCTAATAGAGAGAAATGGTCATATGGTTGTGCTATCTAAATGCTTCTCCCCAATTATTTAACTACCCACAAAAAATATATGTACCTATTCACTGTAAAGATCAGGTAGGTATTACCTTGATCAATTGTTCAAACTGATTTTTCTTAATACAAATATAGTGATAATTTTCTGCCTTCTAATGGAAAATATTAATAATCAGCTAAGATTAATTTGATGCTACTTACTTTCTAACATTTTAATATAGATTAGAAGTGATATTATATAATAAATTAAATGACAACATGAGGAAACAATGAGATATCTTGTAAGTGAACTTTTTCTTTAACTTTACTGTATTTTTTCCATTACCATTTAGTTCCCTTATACCCCTTCACCCCAGGAATCACCATGCTGTTGTCCGTGTCCATGAGTCCTTTTGGTTTTTGGCTCAATCCCTCCACCCCTTAACCTACCCCCACCAACTAGCTGTCATCCTGCTCTCCATCTTGAAAGTCAATATCAAGAAAAAAAATACATGGGGGTTATTGTTTCTGATTTAATATGATGAAAAAACCTTACAAATAAATCCATTAATCTTGACTAAATACTTCAAACATCATTTTGTGGAAAGGATAAATTTGAATTGAACAGTAGAGTAGCTGATAAAGATATTATTTATTTTCTTAGATGTGATGATATTGTGCTTCTATAAGTCAATGATATCATTACCCTTATAAATTTCATGATAAATTATTTAAGTATAAAATGTCATTGATGTTGGCAAATACCTTTCAAGTCATTCATTTTAATTATACATGAATACAGTGTGGGGTAAGAGTAGGTTTACATAAACCTATTCTTGTTTGTATAAAAATAATATAATACTTAATAAATGATAATTCAAAAATAAACTCTGCGTTGTGTGTTCACAACTTTAAACCTACTTTTGCCCCATTTTGTGTATAGAACAGTGAAAAAAGGTGAGAGACAGAGAAGGATATGAAAATATGGTAAAATATTAAAATGTATTGAATCCCATAAAAATATTTGTGTCTTTTATATTGCCTTTCAGATTCCTTTGAGAATACTTATTTTTAATTAAAATTTGAGAAAATTAGGAAAATTAGTCTTATTATTCCAACTTTATTGGCAATTGAAATTGTACCATATATATGCATATAACATCCCTCTACTGCACTTTGAACTTATATTTTATTTATGGTCAACACCATGTCTTTGGTCATATGAAGGACTCCACTCCTTGCAATAGTGTTTGTTCTCTTGCATGTACACTAGGATCAGTTTCATTTCCTCTGTCTCAAACTGTTTTGTCATGCTACTTCAGGCTTTCTTTCAAGAGAATAAATTTTTTCCCTGTTCTCCTCCTTGCCACCCAGTCAAAACTATTTTTGGTCATCTTTCAATAGCTGCCATGGCAATCATAATAGCATTCATTCAAATGCCAAGTCATGGCACCACAGTGTGATGTTGGATGATACAGAAAAGAATGTTTTTAATTTAATCTTCTCATTATTTTTATTATTATTAGATATATCTGTGTTCATATGTGTGTGTATGTGATTGTGTGAGTATATAAATGTGTGTTTTTAATGCTAGTTAGGACAGATTCTAAGAGAAATAAAAAGTGAATAATGCAGAATAGATATGTTCCTGAAAGTTATGACAGAAATAACTTGGTTAATATGTACCCAATGATATCTATGGTAAAACATAAAAATGAAACTTAACATTTATTCTTAAGCAAAATTAGAACACCATTTTAAAAAGAATGAACAAAAATGAAGCAATAGAGGTATTGTGTTCAACAACATCTTCTCATAAAGCATGAGTAGTCTTATTAAAATTAACCATGCGTGCTGTCATGAATTTAAGAATATTAAATCACTTGGTATTTCTAAGACTTAAATTCCAAATAAATCATGGACTAAATCTACTTATTTTCTCAGTTTTTTAAAAGTGAATAATGTTTTAAATAAAGCAAATATAGTAATAATTATTGATAAAATGTACCGAGCTTGATGCAAGCAAGATATTATGTCCCATATATATATTTAGGCATCACCTATTTCTGGTAAAAAGTGGTTACTGCATTTGTAGATGATGAAGCTGAGACTAAAGATTGGAAAAAGTTCAAAGACATACAGCTAATAAGCTGAAAAAACAGAAATTGAAGCCATGTTTTTCTGACTCAAAAATCCTTGCAATATCCTTTCTATTTCATTAACTTTATATTGAATATTTTCCAATTTGATAAGCAGACACTGTCCTCACTCAATTCACTCATTCATTAGTTATTGAATATCTAATAAGTACCAGTCATTGTTCTAAATGAGTAGAATGCATCACTGAAGAAAAGAAAGATCCAATGAAAAAAGCTGTATGCATGAAATCATTTTTAAAACAATGAAGTGTTATATATCATTGTTTTCCTAAGGTTTTCTTTGCCAAAAAATCTACATTTTTACTCTTAATTTTGTTGTAACATTCTTTTTAGTACTGTACATTTATTAACTTTGTGCTTTCGTGTATGTTTCCTACTGATGCTGAAGCAATTTACTACACACAAAAAACAAAGCATTCATTATCATACAGCCCTATAGATCAGAAGAGTGACACAGGCCTCACATGGCTAAACTTAACTTACCAGGAGACTCTAGGCAGGCATTTATTTTCTTGTCTGGATTCCCAGCCTCTAGAGGCCATCTGAATTCATTCATTCTTCCTTTCTTTCTTTGTTGTATGTAATTAAAACATTTACTGATTTTAGAGAGAGAGAAAGGGAGAGATAGAGAGAGACAGAGTTGTTTCACTTATTTATGCATTTTTGGTGGATGTTTGTATGTGCCCTGATGGAAAATTGATCAAACGCACAACCGTGGTGCATGGGAGTGATGTAACAAACCGAGCTGCCTGAATTTCTTTCATCAAGCAATGTTTCCTCTGCAACCATTCTTCCACAGTAATTCCTCATCTGCTGTCCGCCCTTTAACGACCCATGCAATTAGATTGGACCCACCTTGATACTCCAGGACAATCACCCCCTCTCAAGGTCCTTGACTTAAATCACATCTGCAAAGTTCCTTTTGCTAGGTGAGTCAACGAATTCACAGGTCCCAGATATTAAGACTTGACATCTTGGGCGGGGGACATTAATCTGTTGTTATTTCAGTTCTAATGTTTATCTTTCTGAACAATCCTAATCAAATATAACATATAACTCTAAACCAGAGATTATAATTTTTATTATAATTTTTACAAGGCCATCTGCTATTTATCTTTTTTCAATTAAATTTTATTTTAAATTAGTTTATGTTATGATATATCACATGGAATTAAAAACACAATTGACTCCTGTGTCATTGTCATTCATTTTACTCCATACTATTTTTATATGTGTGATGACATGTTTCACATTTTATTTCATTTATTTTGTGTTATAGACTTTCTGTGCATTTTAGCATGCATTATTATAGAATAGGAAAAATCTTAAATTACATAAAGATGCCATATTTATCTAATTCTCTTTGTTTATGTGTGTCTCCCTATGCTTCAGCCTTTACATTACTGATGAATAGTATAAAATCTTGGTTCAGCCCTAAGAAGTAAGGAAATGTGTATAAAAACTACGATAGAGCCATGGCTCAGTTGGTTAGCAATGTCCTGATTTGCAGGTTTGATCCCTAGTCAGGGCACGTGCAAGAATCGATGGATGAATGCATCAGTAAGTGGAACAACAAATTAATCTCTCTCTCTTTCTCTCTCAAATCAATAAATAAAAAGCTTAAAAATGAAAATTTACAACAGAAATATCTTCAGTTTACAGATTAAGTTTCTTTCCTTTGGTGCTTGTGGAACATTCAAAATGAGACATCCAACATATAGTTATTCCAGATTTATTTACTGGACAAAATCCTCTTAAATCCCATGCTTAATAGTTAGCTAACTTTGGACATTGTGCCCAATATATCTGGTCTCCATTATCCATGATGTAGTTAATGTAAAGACAAGCAATTTAAGTAAAATGATATAAGAATGTCTGGTGCATGTGTGTACTCATGTAGTTATAAGGTATTACATAAAGAATAATTAATATCTTTATCATTACTATTTTCTGGAGGTTAATGTGAGTACTATAATCTAAATTTAAGATTTCTGATATATCAGCATTTGAACTAGTTAAAATATCTGAGATTTTCAAGGAAAAACAGATGGAATGAGGGGAGGCAAAAGTTAAATATCAGAAATATCAAAAATTGGCTAAGATCATAAGACAGTGAATTCTTAGGCATAAATCTAGTAAAATATGTAAAAGATCTAAATGAGAATAACTGCATCAGTCTGATAAAAGAAATAAAAGAAAAATTAAACAAGTGGGGAGATATTCTATATCCACAGATAGAAAGACCGAATATTGCCAAGATGTCTGTTGTTAACAACTTGATTTATAGCTTCACCAGTTTTGTGGACGGTTATCTGTTTCTACCTCATAGGTTGTGGAAAAGTGTCACACTGAGCTTCAGTGTCCCTTCTCTGCTGACATTACTCTCTTCTACCCACACTGTGGAAGGTCAAAGCCTACTGTGCGTGCTGCACAGAATGCCTGCCAATATCCTCGTCTTTCAAGATGCTATTGGGGAGCCAAAGGTAAAATCCCTCTCATTAACACTGAGCTTATTCTTAATGTCCATACAATTCAAAAGACCCCTCTTTAGATAAGAACATACAAATTACTTTTTAAAGGTGAATATATATTTAGAAAAATAAAATCACAACATATTTTCCATTTTAAAGTCTAAAACCACAAATTTTTTAAATAATGAATTGTACAACAAATCTCCGCAAGTTTTTTTTTTAATACTCGGTGCTTTAATTCTTATGGAAAATAAGGTGGAAATACAGTGAGGGATAGCCCACAGATATATTTTGACGTACAGCCATCACTGGTGGTTGTATGATTACTTGGAGTGGAGAGTTGGTGAGAGTCATTGAATGGGGTAATTCAAAGACAATGAACAACAGTGAATCATCCTGCCATTTATGAAGATGAGGCACCCCACAGAAGGACTGCAGTTGGTAGTGCTAGTAGTTTAAGATCAAATCAAACATTTAATTCAGGAAATTTTAATGTTGAGATACTTGAAAGAATTTTAGTAGGCACTTAAATGTAAAAACCAAGAGTTTTTCAAAGAGGTCTGGGGATGAGAGAGTACCACAACTGATTTAAAGTTACCCAATAATCCATCCATTTTTGCAAAGATCGGAGTACAATGAATTTGTTTTAAGTTTGAATGACAATATTTGAAATATGTCTCAGTAACTTGTTCTAGACAAAGTAGCACAGAGCAGATGGTGGCACTGTAGCATTTTTTACCTTTCAGAATCTGTCTCATTAAGTCTATACTCTGGCATTTCAATCCTACTTATACCATGTGGTATAATGGGAAGAACCAAAGAGTCATTCCCACTTCTTTTATTTATTTTCCATCATGGAAAACACACACGCAGAGACACAAACACTGCAGTGTTTTGAGCAACTATATTGAATACAGATGACAATTATATTTTCTTTCATTTATTTATTTATTTTTATAAAGAGGGGGAGGGAGGGAGAAAGAGAGGGAGAGAAACATCAGTGTGTGGTTGCTTCTAGTGCGCCCCCTACTGGGGACCTGACCAGCAACCCATGCATGTGTCATGACTGGAAATTGAACTGACAACCCTTTGGTTCTCAGGCCAGAGCTCAATCCACTGAGCCACAATTATATTTTCTGACTTTCATGGGGGAACTGACAAAGCCTGCAAAATTTTCTAAGGCAAATATTACAATGAATGATATATTGTGGAGGGATACTTTCAATTATTGAAAAACATTTGTATTCTATTAAAAAATATGAACCATAGTCATTTCCTCTTTTCAACATATCCTTCTGAAAACTGCCCCTTTAAATAAGGTGATTATAAACTGTAATTAAAATATTTTCTCTGAGTTAAATGAAAATCAGCTGTCCTTAAAAAGTTTGGGTTGGATATTATTTAGAATATAAATCACTGGTCCTGGAGTCACAGTACCTGTGCCTTCATGTTCAATAGGTTTGCTAAATATTCGGCACTTTATTTAATCAAATAATTAATTGAAACTCTTTACTCCTCTATTCCAACATAGAACAATATAACCTGCTCAAATCTGAACACTTGAAAATATTAAAATTGAATATTACAGGTAGTGGGACAAATCTACACTGGGTAATAAATACTTCATGGGATGCAGTGAGAAGAGCAGAACGTTTTTCTGTGGTATCCTTGCCAAGACTATATAACCCAAAATCATATGAAAATATCAAATACACCCAAATGTAGGGATAAATTAAAAAATAACTGGCCTGTAATCATTAAGAATATCAGGAACATGTAAGTCAAGGAAAGACTAAGAAAATGTTCAAAACTGATGGAGAATAAACAGATGACTGCCAAACAAAATGAGTGATACTCTTTCTAACTAACAAGGAAAATGGGGACAGACTCATAGATGGAGAGCAGGATGCCAACTAGAGGCAGGGGTGGGGGAGGTTAGGGGGTGGAGGGATTGAGCAAAAAGGAAAAAGGACTCATGGACATGGACAATAGTGTAATGATTGTTGAGGGGAGGGGAGTGTAAAAGGATGATATGGTAATGGAAAACTACAGTAAAGATTAAATTAAAAAAAGAAACTCTAGCTACACAGAAAATTATTGAGACAATTGCTTTGATGGGACTTGAGGATTACATGGCATTAATGCTTCATTGTTAAATGTCTGGTTTTCATGGTTACACTATAGCAATGTGAGAACATGTCCTTGTTTGTGGTTAATGCATAGTATAATATTTAGGCATGATGGGACATCAAGACAACAAAAGTCTCTCAAAGAATAGTTTATTATAGAATACTTGAAAAAGGTTTTAATGTTCAGTTTGTTCAACTTGAAAAACTATTTAGTAGTATTCTCAGTAGTGAATAACATTTAGTACACATATGCACCTCCTAATACAGTTCAATTTTTTAAAGATGCCTATGTATGATACATATTTTTGTTTTAATGATTGCAGGACATATTTTTTAGTATAGTTGATTTTAATCAATCTTAATTAAAGATTTCATTACATATCATATTAGCCATATTAAAATATCAACCAATCATATTGGTTTATATTAAATCTGATTTAAATCTGAATGTATCATAGTATGCTGGTTTGTATTGGGTTGCAACAATTAGCAGACAATATTAGATAAACCATGGAAAATAAGTTAATGATTTATTATTATTTTACAATAATATCATTTGATATTTTGGAAGACTGAAACATGATTAAAATCTATTGAAAACACCTATTCCCTAGGCAATGTATATTTGATGATTTACATTATTCTATTATGTGACAATACAATGTAGCTAATGAAGAAAATTACAATGATGTACATTAATTAAAAGATAAATCTATATCAGATTGCTTGGGTACATTGCAATAAATAATCCAGAATATTTTAGAAATATGTTATTATTAAGTTTTGAATTTAGCACTTTAATATTTTGCATAATGATTTCCAAAAACTTTAAAGCACTGGATACTTTGCATATTGATATTTCTCTTATAATTGTTATTACTTTGAAATTTTAGTTAAGGCAGCCAATTTGCTTTACTGGAACATTTTAAATATTTTTAACTCAATGATAATATGTATCAATATATAATTTAGTCAGCTAGAGAAAAATTGCTTTTAAGTACTTCTAAGGAGGGTGTAATTTTTCTTGTATGACTGCATTTTCAAAAACACGATTCTATAGAGCAAAGAAGCTTTTGTATGTCATCTCTTGTGGGTTCCCATTGAGCCAAGGAAGAGTCAGGAAAGCAAGCACCTGGAGTTGATCATGCTGATTGAACAACTCTGGTGCATTCCCTAGATTTTCTGAAAATCTCTTTTATCTGTGGATTTTGCATTTGAGGCCATTTAAAAGCAATAACTGTGTTTCTTTTTATATTTGGAATCAATTCAGTGTTCTATCTATATCCACCTCCTGCATTCCATTTCCTAAATAACCTCCCTATTCATTAGCAATTCGTTGCCAATGCTGAAACCAATGAAGTGCACTCATATAATTTGTGTTCAAATCGTAAAAATGACCTCAAAGGTAAAGAGTTATTTTCTGGTTCTTCCACCTTTGAAGTCATTATTGCTTAATTTTTCACTGCTGTCCAAAACATTAGCAGCAGATTCATGAATTACTAATGTGGTGCTTAGAGGTGAAATGTAAAGACCATCAAACTCTGAGTATTTGCATATACATTGCAGATAATTAAGTGGCCAATAGGCAATATTCTCCCCTCCTGTTTTGAGGGTATTCAAAGATGACAGGATATTTAATATAATATGTTCCTCAGCATTAACCCCACTTTAAATGTCCAGGTGAAATATTTTACATATTTCAGGGTGCATGGACTTCATGTCCAATGCTGCTGCTTTGTTTTTTATTTTACGGCTACTATAAAATGGTCAGATTTTATGTGAAAACCACAAGCTGTCAGCATAAATGTAATTTTTTGTTTTGCTTTGCTTTAGTAAGTTTAACAGTATCTTTTGATCAATATGAGATGATGACATTTGCTTAATAACTAGCTGGAGAATTCACACTGTCCTTAATGTTATTTTATTAAAAATTAGCAATCTGTGAAAATAAAAATGCAAAAAACAGGTGGGAACACTATTTTATTCAAAAGCTGGCATGTGTTTTCTTAATTATATATGGTTTGCTTCCTCTAGGTCATTTGCTTTAATATTTGAAAACAGTAACACCAAGTATTTATTACAATGTCCCAAAGTTTACAATGTGTTTGCAAATGCATTTTCTCATTTGATACAACAAATCTGTAAGCTAAATAATTGACAACCAGATTTTCAGCTATAAACATTGTTATTTAGAATCAAATGAGACAAGCAGAATTTATCTTTGTCTCTCATTTACATACATATAGTCAGCAGGCTTTAAACGATCGCTACTCAAACAGAAATTAAATTATGTATGGAATCTAAAAAAGCAGATGATTATTTTTCTATACTTGGTCCTTCTTTATTAACTGCATGTCAATAGATAGCAAAAATATGTCCTTTTATACTAAATAAAAGGATGGTAATGGAGACTTGCTCTAGAGTTTTGTCATCTTATAACAATCCAGTATTTGTTTAAGTCTCCTTTGAAATGTCAAATTTTATACAACAGATGTTTACTGAGCTATTATTTTACACCAGCTGAAGGGAATAAGACCATAGTCTGAAAGTATATTCTTTTTTTATAGAACTTTTTTAAGACACAGAACAACTTAAAGATAAATGGGAAACAAGACTTTAGGATCTCACAGTAAGCCCACATTTTTAAGGGTTGTGGAATTGTAGAATAGCATGTATTTTTCATACTTTTTGGAGGAATGGACTCCACAGCATGCTATGAAACTCATGATCTCATTAGAAATTTTGGGCTGAATTTGGCAAAAGTACTACATTTGAAGGTTAATAACTAAGATCGAAATAAAGCTTCATGTTTAATAAGACTTGAAGTTGAACTTGGACAGAGATAGAATACATGTTATATTGCAAGTTGCTACACTTCTAATAAAAGTAGGATGAAAGTTATTGCCATAGTACTCAGTAGGAAAGGTTTTCAATGGTTGAATCTATATCTTTGTATTTCCTAATAATACAAAGGAAATTCTTCATATTGTAACAAACCTAGACCCAACCCCAGTGGATTGAAAACAAAGTAGATAAAAGCCAAATCAATCATATGTTTAAATACCATCATAACTACCATCTATCACCAGCGCCAACACCAACCACAAAACATAAATAGAAGTATGACAGTTGCTTTTGCAGCTATGTCATTTAAAACAGACATCTTTATTTATTTTCTTCCAAGATATTTGAATGCTTTAAATTTTGAAGGGATTTTATTTGTTGGTCTGTTATAATTTGGCATCTCTCTGACATGCTTATTTTCCCACTCTCCCAAAAGCTAGTGAAGAAGCATATGACTAAGTATATGCCAACCAGAGGGATCCAGACTCACGTGTTGGTGGTGAAAAAAGGGGACAGGAGGAGAGGGGAGAACAGATAGAGTCACAGGAAAGTAGGACTTAGACTGTTAACAGTCCCTGTGAAAAAAGGCACATAGGTAAAATACCTGGCAGACAAGTGGCAATGGTATAAAAACAATAATGCTTGGAGCAAATTCAAGTTTCTGGCACAGTAAAGTCAATAATATAAATGATAGTGTAGTGCACTGTGGTTATGGACAGAAAAGAACCTATGGGCAAAGCCAAAGAGGAGAAGCATGGAGGGTGGGAGGTGGGGATGGCTGGGGTGGAGGAAGGTGGTGGTGGGAAAACGGAACAACTGTACTTGAACAACAGTAAAAAAAGAGAAAAGGAGATTTTAACAGCTTAGCCTTGACTGTAGTTTATCAGCCATGTATTTGATAATTTGTGCTGTCCAAAGTTTACATATCAAAATAAAACAAAAGCATATCCTTATAATCTTTGAACACAGAATAAAATTATAAAGCTTTTTATTGATATATCTTCTCTCTGGTGAACTTTGTTAATCTTCTTTGTACTTTATTTTGCACATAAGGTTCATATTACCTCTAACAGTATTTAGGAAAGAGCAGCTCTTAATTTTACAAACTGAAGAAAAATATAATTAAAAAAATTAAAAAGACAATGCTTAGACTATTTGAAATTATGTGAAAATTTCTCAAGCTACCTGTCTTTTACTGTAATCTTTTAAGCTTGAAAATTCCTTTTAAGGTAACAAAATTTTAATTTAAGCTTGAAGTAAATTTTTGTATATTTGAATGCACAATGAGAAATAATGATTTTTTGTTTGTTTTCTGAACTTAAAAAAGGGAGAATTCTTTTGAGTACCTATTTTCTTTCTTATTTTACTACTTTTCACCAGTTCAAAAGATGATGATTCCTTTTCATCTTGTGATTGTCAACTATTTTCAAAGTAGTCAGAAACAACAAGAAAATAGCAACATTTTGCATTGCCAGCAACCTTCAATGTCACAATATCAATTTTGCAAGAAATTGTAATGACAAAAATAATTGTGACAGGTCTCAACAGCCACTGGGAACTGTCTTTGAAGTACTAAATTAAAAAAATTTTAGGTGACTTCCTTACTGCTACAAAATCTACCAGAAGGTATAAGAGCAGAAGTACATCCTCTTCTCATAAAGCATGAACAATTGTAAGTGAACATCTGCTAACAATGAGCTTGATGGCATGTTACTAGGTACTCATACACTTGCTAGTCTTCTATATATTAGGAAACATACTAATTTTGACCTGACACCTATCTGCTTGCCAGCAGATCTACCTACCTACATACATACCTACCTTTACCAGTAGTTCACAACTTTAATTGGGAGGTTATTGCTTAATACAGTGATCTTATGATTACATTCTCTTAAACCTATTGGATTAATTAATATTAACATTGTATTATAGGTGTCATTTTTTCCTGAATTTTGGAGACTCTCCTATCTCCTCATGTGAGAAGAAAAATGCTATGTCGTCTGTTCTTGAGTTTGGAAAGACTAGTTCCAGGAAGAGTAAGGAACTAATAAAGACCTTGCAGGATATGAGTTAAAATCTGTTACATCATTATTATCCCTCCATCCTACCTTGTTTAATTTCATCAGGTCATGCATGCTACTCTCATTTTATCATCTGCAATACAACGTTCAGGAGGCACTGAATCTTTACACCCATTCCTCTATCTTCTAAAGGGAACCTCTTCGTTATGACCCAGAACAGTAACTAGGTCTTTCTGCTCTACCTACCACACTAAGAACCAGACAGCAGGCTGACATGAACTTCCTCACCAGTTCTCAGAATTCAGTAAAATCTAATCCTAGTGAGCCTACAATATTCATAATATAATTCTAGTTCTCTAAATAAACTTTAGTGAATAAAAATGTCTCCAGAAGTAATTTCAAGAAATAGAAACTTTAGAACTGGCCCTATGACTTAGTTCTGAGTTAGATGTAAATCTTAATGGCCCTATGGTAAGCACCTTCCTTCCCCTCAATATTTCAGTCAAAATTACAAACTGTAGTCTTACAGGATGTCTTGGTCAATGTCATAAGCTTCCACAGGCATTGCTTCTGAACAAATAACTGATTTTACAATACATCACAGCTATTGACTCGGGCTCACAGAGCTGTCTAGTTGTAACAAATTCCCCAATCCTCTAAAGCAGCTTGTCTAATAGAACTATGGAATGACTTTTAAAAGATTAATTTACAGTGGCAGCTAAATCACTCTAAAATCATCAAAACAATTAGCATCAAAATTCCATCACTGACATGAGAGCTATAAGTTTGTATGGAAATATAAATGACTAAAGTAGCCAAAATGATTGTGACATGAGGAGAAACTAAGGAAGGGAATAATATGACAACTTGTCAAGACTTATTTTAAAACTGCAGCAATTAAGACAATAGGCTATTGGTTAGATCATCAGAACAGATACAAAAAAACAACCTCATACTTATGTGTAATTCTGACTTATATCCTACATTGTAATAAGGAATATTGCTAGGTCACTTGGACATATTTATTAAAAAATAAACTTAGTTGTAAGTTATGTTATAAACAAAACAAATCCAGATGATTGAGGGTCTAAATATGAAAATTAAAATAACAAATTTTTTAGAATTTGAGATTCAGCTCTACCACATAAAAAAGTTTGAAGTTGTCACTTCCATCCTTATGACAAGAAGAAAACTGAGCAAACTGAAAATCAACTCTTTCTTGGACCCATCAGAGAACTGAGGTTGATATGCAAACCCCTCCCTCAATATCTGGAGATGCAGGAGACTACAGAAATCACATCTGAGCTCGGCTTATCTAGAGCAAAGGCTATTGGAGCCATCAGCTGGTGGGAACACTCAAATGGTGATTCTGACAAATTGCTGAGGACTGATATAGGCTAGAGTAAGAGTAGTAAACTCCTCAGATCTGGAGATTTGTTGGAGTCTTCAGACTCCAAAACTTTGGTTCTTATTTTATGCTTGATTTCCAGAACCCTTAGCAGGTTCTCATGGTGAAGAGTGTGAAAGATCCCCTTGTGGCTTGGGGAGTTGGAAGAGAAATATGAGTATTATAAAATAAATTCAGGGCAGTCAGTCTCCATGAAAGGTGATTCTGCAGTGAAAGTGACTTCACCAGAGATTTACCCCATCTTAGGGAACAGCATTTCTCTCATTCTAGCCTCCTCTAAATTTCCTGTGTCTCCTAGCCAACTTAAAATATATCTCTAGATTTGCTCTGGATGGTGTGGCTCAGTGGACTGAGCACTGTACTGTGAACCAAACCATCCTAGGTTCAATTCCCAGTCAGGGCACATGCCTGGGTTGTGGACCAGGTCCCCAGTAGGGGGGGCATTCAAGAGGCAACCACATTTTGATGCTTCTTTCCCTCTCTTTCTCCCTCTTTTCCCCTCTTTAATAATTAATAAGTAATATTTTCCAAAAAATAAAATGTATCTATTGGTTTACACTAAAGTCCTATTTAACTCATTGTCTATTACCAATATATAATGTCTGGATTTTGACAAAGAGTTATAAGGCATGCTAAAAGACAAGAGAAAGAACAGTCTAAGAGATAAAGTAAGCATCCAAGTAAAACTCATATGGCAAGTATGGTAGAATTTGCAGACAGGGAATATAATGTAGTATGTTAAAGTATTGATGAAAAAGTGAATAACCAGAAAGAACAAATGGGTAATATAAGCAGAGAGATGGAAACTAAGAAAAAATCAAATGTAAATGTTATAATAAAAGCACTGTAACAGAAATGAAGAATACCTTCGATGAACTCATCAATACATTGAACACAGATGAGGAAACATATCAGTGAACTTGAATTTTGTCAATAGAAACCTCTCAAACTAAAATTAAAATTAAAGAATAAATGATCAATTCTTATCATAATACAAACATTCTGAGAACTGAGATACAATTTTAAGAATTGTATCATATGCATAGTGAAATACCAGGAAATAGAGTAGAGAAATGTTTGAACTAATGACTCGAAATTTCCAAAATTAATGACAGTGGCCATACCACAGACCTAGATAACTTAGAAAACACCAAGAAAGTTCATATCATAAAATATGAACTTAGTTATATCACATACACACAGCAGGAAACTATAAAGGAAAAGGAAATCATCAAAGAAACTAGGTGGGGCCTTCAGAGAGGAACAGCATTAGAAATTAGGACATACTTATCATCAGAAATATGTGAGTAGGATGAGAGTGAAGTAAAATATTTAAGGTATAAGAGAACAAAATTACAAATTCAACATCTATATTCAGAGAAATTATTGTTCAAATGTGAAATGGAAAGAAAGACGTTTTCGGTGAACAAAACTGAGGGAATTGTCAGCAGAACTGCCATTCAGGAAGTGTTGTAAGAAGCTCTTCAGGAGGAAGGAAAATGATATAGGTCAGAAACACCAATTTACAAAAAGAAATGGAGAACATAGGTAAAAGTAAACTGAAGGTAAAGTAAAATCTTATATTTTTTTCTATTCTCAATTAACTTAATGTATAAGTTTTTAAAAGTAATTATAGATAAAATGTTTTAGGTTGTTACAACATTTGGATAAGCAAAATGAATGAAGAAATAATATAATAGTCCGGAGAGAAAAATTTAGTATCCTTGGTTATAAGATATCTATGTGCATTGCACTAGAAGGGCTATAGGGTTATGTAAAGATTAATAGATTTGAATTAGTGATAAATGTGTGCTGTAAACTCTGGGGCAACCACTAAAGCAATCTAATAAAGGACAGAAGGAAGGCAGGGAGGAAACAAACAGAGAAAAATTATAGCAGAAAAAATGGTAGACATTAATTTCATTAGGTCTATAATCATTTTAAATGTAAAACATGCAATTATAGCAACTCAAAGATAAAGATAAACAAAACATATAAAAATAAGACCAAACTATTTATTTTATATAAGAAACTCACTTTAAATATAGACTCAGAAAGTGTAATAACAGTAAAGGAAAATATATAATAATAAGTGATAATACAAGAAAAACTGGGTACTTATGCTGATTTATTTTTTATTTTTCTTTTTTAAAATAAATTTTTTAATTATGCAATTACAGTTGTCTCGATTTGTTCCTCTTTGTCTCTCTTTGGGACAAAGAATTTTCCCTCTTTGTCCCTGTCCACACAGTGCATCCCCATTCCCCCGTCAATTCTGCCCCTTAGTTCATGTCCATGTGTCATGCATATAAGCTCTTTGTCTTCTCCATTTCCTATACTGTTCTTAATATTCCTCTGTCTATTCTGTAACTATCAATTTGTACTTCCTGAACCTTTTCCCCCACTCTCTTGATTCCCCCCTCAACTGATAACTCTCCAAATGACCTCCATTTCTATGATTCTGTTTCTGTTCTGCTTTTTGTTTAGTTTGTTTTTTTTTCAGATTCCATTGTTGATGGTTGTGAATTTATCACCATTTTAATGTTCATAGTTTTGATCTTCTTTTTCTTAAATAAATCCTTTTAACATTTCACATAATAATTGCTTGGTGATGATGAAGTCCTTTAGCTTTACCTTGTCTGGGAAGCACTTTATCTGCCCTTCAATTCTACATGATAGATTTGCTGGACAGAGTTATCTAGGCTTTAGGTCTTTGTTTTTCATCACTTTGAGTACTTTTTGCCAGTCCCTTCTAGCCTGCCAAGTTTCTTTGGATCTGTAATAACAAGATAATATAGGATCTGTAAAATAATCACTTGAAGATTACTTGGATGTGAATGGTGAGAGGAAAAATAAAGCCCAAAATAACTGACTTTGAGAAGCAAGTAGGTAAGTAGAGTTGCCTTTAACTGGGGTAGGGCAACCTGGGGAAAAGTAGAAAACTATATTTTGAATATATTTGACTTGAGACTCTTTCTAGAGATACAGATGGAAATAAAATTGGTCAAGTGGTTTAAAGTTATGAGTTTATTGGTGAAGTGAGATGTAGGAATGGATTTAATATAGAGATGACATTTAAATTCATGGTACAAGATGCACAGAGAGATACAAGAAGAAAGAGATTAAGAAACAAAAATGAGAGGTTTCCAAGACCAAGGTCAGTGCTCCAAAATATATAACACGAGCAAAGAAGCCCAAGTCTGCAAGTAGCCTTACTTCTTCAAACATTAAAATGTAGCAATGATGAATACTTTGGGCAATCAAAATATACTGTGAAGTTTCATAATTTTATAAATTTACACTTAAAACTCCTTTTGCCTAAAACAACCTTTCCCACCCCTTGACACAGTAAAAAGCATGGATTATTTAATGCTCATGTAGTATAATTCCTTTATAATTATTTTTTTAATCTTCCCTTTCTTCATTAAGGAACAATCTTTATAAGTTTTCCTTTTATTATAGTTTCAAAGTTTTATAAAATTTATTTTCCTTTGTTATTGGAAACCCCTTGTAAACGTAGTTTTATTCTTTTCCTAGTACCAGATACGTGGCTCAATCACTATATACAATACATAATTAATAAATATTATTGATTTAATTGTTTATTATCCCCTATTTGTCTTCAGGGAGAAAGTGATATTAAACTCTTATCTCTACATAAGAGAGAGTTAAGTGGCTATAGAATATTTTTAAATGTATTTCCATAAAATGGTTATTTTTCTCTGAAACAAAGGATATGAGCTTGGTTTTTAATACAGGCTGTGCAAGTTAGACATGCCTTGAAATAATTTTCTTGTTACTATAATTTGTCTTATTGAATAAACCATCAGTGGCTTTAGAAGAGAAAGCACATTCTTTGATCAACACATTAATTTTACATTCTTTATAGTTACGTTAATTTCTGCTATTTTAATACATATTTGTAGTTTATTTTTTCTTGGAAGAGTTTGTTGCATGTTGTCATCTAATATGTGCAAGAAGGCAAATTACTGGAGAAGAAAAATGGGAAAATTTTAAAGGTATTGATCTAATTGTAAAATATATTAGCCTGGGTTTGCTATCAAGAATAAGTTCTATGCTTCATTCTGATCAAGTCAATTAACTCTCTTCAGAAGTAAAGGCCTTTTTATTACAGGACAAAGTCTCTACTGAAGCTAATCCTGCAACCTGGAAAAAGTTATTGATCCAAAACTGAGTAATACACTCTTTTCTAACCTACAGGTTATAGCTCTTTGGGTTAAATAATTTCTCTATTGTCCTCTTTGGGGAGGTTGTTTACGAAGATCAATTTTTTCATTGGATCTGTGTGTCTATGCATCACAGAGAAAACAAAAAGAACCAAGAACAGTATGATTTTGCCATGTTGCATTTAATGTTACTATCAAGTGTGTGCCAAATCACCTAAACTCTTTAATTTATAAAGATAATTAATCCCCCTAGAGAATTACTATTTAATCATTGAATGTGTTCAACCAGGCATAAAAGCAAAGGTTTCCTTGGACAAAGAAGAAAAATAAAAGAAGGAAAATACTCAATAACGTCCACTAGGATGTCGAGTGGTTGTGAATACAAAAGCAAGTTCAAAAGAACTAAAATTTTGAAAACGAAACATAAGACAGCTCCAAACATTGTTTTAGAAAATTGGGTCTATTGATGTATTATAAAGATATCCTATAACTTTTCTGTAAAAGTTTCCCTAACAGTATTTACATTTAAAGTTTAATTTTACTTATTTTTTTAAATTTTACTTTATTTTTTGATTTTTAAAAATAAATCTGCAGCCCTTCCCTGCAGCTGCCAATTCCATAGGGACCCTGTCTCTTTTGCGCTTTGCATCGTGTGTGTATTCAGGAGAGGGCATCCCTGTGAACAGGATAATGCTGTAAAACCGTGTTAGATAATAGTTAATGTAGTAAGCCAGACTGTCCCAGTTTAAGCCAGCTTTCTACCAATGATTAGCTGGAAAGACCTCTTGCAAGTGCCTTAACTGCTCTGTACCTCAATTTCCTCATCAGTAAAATGGTGACAATAATAATACTTACCATAGAACAGTCATGAGGATTAAGTGAACTAATATGTATACAATGTTTGGAATGTTGCTTGACATAATGTAAGCATTCAAATATTACCTGCCGTTGTTATTGTTGTTGTAACTGGCAGTGCCAGAATTAGATTGAGCACCTTTGACTCCTAATCTAGTGCTCTTCATGCTGTTTCTTCAGCATTCCTATTCTTGGCTCAAATCCCTACTCCAGGCAAAAGAGATGCACGTGTATGCACATGTACACACACATGCTCAAAGAAAACAGGCTTTTACATTTTTGTCTTTATTATATTTTTCCATTACCATTTAGTTCCCTTATGCTCCCCTCCCCCCAGCAACTGTTGTCCATGCCCGTGAGTCCTTTTTCCTTTTTGCTCCATTCCTCCACCCCCTAACCTCCCCCCACTAGCTTACCCCCCATACACCCAGCAATTATTGATTGATAAAATTATATCTTTCAGGTATACAATTCTACAATACATCATCTATATATTGTATTGGTACCTAAACTATTTGAAGGGACAACCCTTGCATAAATATTTTATGTTAATCCGTGCAAAGTAAAACAAAAGGTGCCTTTTATTCTGAACATAAATTTCCTAATAATGCCCTCATAACCTTATAATATTCAGCATATACAATGAGTATTGTTTGCTAGATTTTTGCAAGGTATTAGAACTTTTATAATTTGTTTATACACACACACATATATATTCCACAACTTAAAATTTTTGAAGCAGATTGTCTCTATAATATCAACATAGAATAAAAACTAGTGAGTTAAATTATATCTATTGGAATGGCTGTTACTTATTTTATTAACAGAGTCTTCTTTTATGACAGCTTTGTATACAAACTCCTGTCTCTCATTGATTCACCCCTATTTGATACCTAACATTCTTCATATTTTATTTTATTCTAGAGCTTTATGGGCAAATTTAGTAGAGAATGAAAATACATTTGTCTAAAAAATGCCATATTGTTGGATTGAAACTGTTTTATGCAAAAATAATCAACATTTCATTGAAAATTTTTGCAATGGCCAAAGAAAATCCTAATTTCACCACATAAAAGAGAAAATAATATATTCAAAATTAACATGCACATAAATAATACATGGAATTACTAGCATGAAATATTTGACTACTCAGGTTGTTTTCCTTGGAGAGAAATTTTTAAAAATTAGGATGCCAGCAAAAGGGGGAATTGTTAAAAACCTGTCACCCCAAATCAGAAAAGAGTAAGGAATTCTCTGGAAAGTGTCACATGAGTTGATGCAGTAATAAAATTTAGATTCTTTTACTCATTTAATAATCTCTCAACTTATTAGTAAATTTCTACAAATCAAAAGCAGAATATGAAAACTATTCTAAAAAATAAAATCCCTAAGAATAAACAAGATAAGAAGCATAAATATATGCTTCGTATATACAAGTGTTGGTCACTACAAGTGTTGGAATGTGCGATATTGATATCAGACCCGGTCTCTATGGCAGTGTGATAGTGGCGGGAGGAAACACTCTAATCCAGAGCTTCACTGACAGGCTGAATAGAGAGCTCTCTCAGAAAACGCCCCCGAGCATGCAGTTGAAATTGATTGCAAATAATACGACAGTGGAACAGAGGTTCAGTTCATGGATTGGTGGCTCCATTCTGGCTTCTCTGGGCACCTTTGAACAGATGTGGATTTCCAAGCAAGAATATGAAGAAGGAGGGAAGCAGTGTGTAGAAAGGAAATGCCCTTGAAAAGTGCTCCCACTGCTCCACCTTCCTGTCTCCTTACGTTTCATAGCTTTAGTACACTCAGGAAAAAATGACCATCTTTTGTAGAATGTTAATATATTTTTGCATTTTTCAATTTCCACTTAATTTTTTTTAAGACTCTAACTGGCTGTATAAAATAAAATTAGGTTGTGCTGTCCTTGAAATGTACTTATTCTTATTATAAGCATTTTCTAATTTTGTATAAATGTCTATTTCCTCTAAATATTTTGCTTTCAGTCAAAGGCTTTCAAACTCCGCTTAGTATATTATCAGTGGATTGGTAGAACTGCTTTTTATTGATGAATAAAATTTATTAAAAAAAGAAGCATAAATATAAAGAAAAAGTAGGTAAAATGATAACTACTTGAAGATAGCCAAACAACTTTCAAAATATTACTATTCATTCTTTGATATCTTTTTTAAAAAATTTCCTTTCTAGGAGAAAAATAACTGTAATTACATGTCTTAAAATATTTCCTTATTCAAATTCATCACTGACAATTTCAGCTACAAAAGATCAAAAATACAAAAAAAAACATTTTTGTGGTTTATAATTTTAAAAGCAACATAAAGCCTGATGTATCTTAGGTAAGTGTCCAAGTGCTTTTGAGATATTAATTCACTGAATCATGAGGTTCTATCTTATTAGCTGCATTTTGTGGATGAACAAATTGACATTCATAATTTTCCTGAACTAATCTGGGAAGTAAACAAGATTCATATCCAACCAATTTATGCTCAGCATTCAAATACTTAACTGCTAAAAAATACTGTATGCATACACAAGATATTAGTGTTGGGACATGTACAAAGATTGTTAATATCTAGATTTCAGGCATGTGGAAATACCTGAATAGCAAACTTTATGTTTTTATTCTCAACAAATAGTTTTAAATCTGAAGAATGCCATGTTAATATATACAAATATTAGCTGAGGAATTCCAATTTGTCGACATCATAGTGGGGAAGAACACTGAGACAAAAAAAAAATCTTAAGAGGCGCTACATAGTTAAGGGATGAATTGAGAAGATCTAATTATCCAGGCTGCAGGAGGAGTAAGCTTTTAGTGTATTTAGTGCTTAGGCAGACCTTTCCCAACTATTATAAGGTGGGTGTGCAACAGGCTTTATGAGGACTCTGTTTTCTCCTCATTTCTCTTTCTACCTTAAACTGCTTTTTAGAAATAATATCTACTAATATTTTTTAATGTAATTGTGGCAAATGTTTACATTTTCTTAGGGTGAATGGTACTTTGGCAAATAATACATCGGTTGATATATGCATTATGTATACTGTATATAAAATATATATGTGTATATATAACATAAAATACATCCTCTAATAAAGATTGAAAGGGAAATGAGCAAGAGGATTTCACATCATGGACAAAATAGAAGCTTAGTATAAACTCTTGTTTAAATGTTCACTTTTCAAACAATGTTTCTTCCTTTTTTTTCTTCTTATCTTAACATGATACAGACTACTTTTTATTAACTGGAGCATTTAAGTTAAAAATTACCCTTTTTTGGTTTTCAGGATCAAGTATAAAGGACACATGGATATTAATGGGGGGTGGAAATGGGAGGGAGGTGGGGAGGGCTGCGGAGTGGGTCGGGGTCAGGGGGAAAGGCAGAAAACTGTACTTGAACAACAATTAAAATTAAAAAATACCCTTTTTAAAAGCAAAATTTCTATAGTTGGCTATGCATACCATCTGAATAGCAATTTTATTGGCATTGAAGCATGACTCATACATGAACTTTTATCTTCCTCTCTCTGCAGCAACCCCTGAACTGTTTAGAAGATTAGGACCTGAAATGAATTTAATGCAAAATAATAATATTTTTACTTTTCTACATAGTATCTGTGAGTAAATTCAACATGTACATACTAAACATTCACCACATTTCTCAAACAGTGCTAAATATTGAATATAAAGTGGTAAAAAGTACAAAATATTAATTAAAATGTAGAAGTATAAAAAAGGGAACTTGGGGTATTGAACACACCATTCTTTGTACAGATAATGGGTCATAGAATTATGCACCTGAAACCTATTTAATTTTGGCAACAAGCATTACCCCCAATAAATTTGATAAAAAGAAAAAAAATCAAGTAACCAAGTGGAAATATGTTTGTGCCATAAAATTAGATTAATGTTAATAATTCACAAAAATACTGAACCATGGTAAATCATATTTTATGTTAGCTTGTACAAGGAAATAATTAACACCTAACTAAAGGGATAAAAGGTCATCTTTGCAAAAAAATGTAATGCGTTAGATGAACTAAATATATTTTATAAAATGTAAAGATGTAATTTTTCTTTGTTGGTAAATATACTATAATAGAACAACAGTAAGCTGCTACTACAAAGACAGAAACAAAGAAATCATGAAAAATGGTATCTGGGAATGATTCAGTAAGGTTTCTATTCTCTTACAATGGAAACAAATTCTAATTAACAGAGAAGTATTTTGATGAAAGTTTTAATTTTTTTTTTGTTTCTGAAAACAATTGAGCAATATAAGAAGTTATCACAGTAAAAGGTTAAGAAAAATGTGGGTGAAATGGAGAACTTGACTGACACAGTCCACTGGCCAGCAGTAACTGAAGGCGCTGCAGATGCTCGAGATACTAGAGAAATACACAGGGACTACAGAGTCCTGTGGGGGAATAGGAACGGAAAAGCCACTCCCTCAAGGGGGGAGCGCCCTGAGCTGCTGCCTGAGTAGGCTTTTATTAGGAATACAGATACAGTTTGGTGGTTATAGTCTGGCAGGGAAGATCAAACAAGTAGATAACTTTCAAAGAGCTAAAAGGGCTCCAGCTGAGTTGGCGTCTTATCACCTAAAAACTACAGGACGTAAAAGGCTAGTTTCATTTTTTGCCCCTGTCTTCATATTCTAATTTAAGAGCATCCTCCAGCAAAGTAAGCTTCACAGGATCTTGCATATTCCCTGCCTCAGGCCAAATTATCCCGGGAGGTCCACTGACTCTGGTCTGGACTGCACCGCCCCTTGTCATTGCTGCAGGCCTGAGTCGGGCAGAGGAGACAAAGGCAACCGGGAGATTTGGATTTCTCACTGGCACAATAAGGACTCAGGCTTGTCAAAGCCGAGGGGGTGGGAGTCAATCAACCCCTCTTTTCCACAGCCCCCTGAGTCTCTCCCTGAGGGCCTTCCTATGTGATCATGCCTGTCTTAGGTCCATCCTCCTCTGAGGATTGTTAGCCATCATTGACTAACTGACCAAGCACTGGGGACCACATGGAGCAGGCAGTATTTATGCCAGGGAGACAGGCTTGTCTCCTTAATGTCTCCTGGTTCAGAGGTCTCTCACTCAGCCTTAGCCATGGTGGCTTGCAGCTTCTTGAAACCAGCCAGGGCGGATCCCAACACTTGACATTTAGATTCCACTTTCAATTTTATAAAGACTTATTTTCCTTAAGAAATTCAATTAATTTGTTGGTTATTGTATAAATGAGTCCTGAACAAGATAGTGCATTAATCCTTCTAGATTTTCTCAGTTACTAGAGTGTTTCTAACAGTTATTTGAATAATTCATACCACCCAGTATATTTCTTCTATTTCCTCTTCCAGTCCATTTCTTATTTTAATCTATTAATATTTGAATGGAGAGGCAGATTTATTTGAGATCAATGACTAATTTAAATTCCATAAATTGCAAATATATTTTATTCAACAAAGGTAAAACTACAGAATTAGTTGCAGAAATCTACAAATGTGAGAACTATTCTGAGATAAATGAATTTTTTATGTATCTAAATGCCATCTGTCAAGGAGTCTGGTTCTGTATGAATACTTCATGTTGATCAATGCAACTTATACAGTGAAATTACCAAAAAGAAGAGCAGATATCCTGTAAAATGTACAAAGCAAAAATAGTTCCTATTAGATGTTCTGAAATTAAAAACAACAACAAAACAAACTTAGTTTTACACAATTATATTAAATAATATAGATTAAAGGATTTGCCAGAAATGTTTAGCCATTTACTATAAAGCTGTGTTAAATTTTTCTGTTACAAACAAAACATGCATTGTATCTTAAATTTAAGGTAAAAGAAAAATCCAAAAGAGTTCTAAATGAAGAAGCATTTATTCCCATGAAGACAGAGTACATCATCTGGAAGCTCTCCACATCTCATAGGCAAGGGATTTATATGGTAGCTTTGTCATGAAGGTATGGTCAATTATCAATTATTAACTCAATTCCTAGCCCCTCTTTCCCCAGAAGAAGAGGGGGTGGTCCTGAGAGTTCCAAGCTTCCAGTTATGACTTAGTCTTTCTAGTGATAAGTCCCCATCCTGAAGCTATCCAGGTTCCCTCCAACAGATACCTCATTAAAACAACCAGTATTAATATCTCCTAAGATATCCCAAGTAATTTTGGAGCTCTTTGTCAAGAACTGAAGTCAAAATTCAAAAATTAGAGCAAAAGATTTTCCTAGCACCCTTTTTGCTCAGGAAATTACATGGGTTTTAGGAGTTCTGTGACAGAAAAAGGGGACAAAGATCAAATATAAAAGGTATGTCTGAAAAAGTCCACTGATTGTTAATATAACAAGAATGGTTTAAGTGACATCAGTGTAACCTGGCAGCCAAGGAGGATGTACTGGAATGCAAATTCATGAGCAATGATGACATCACTGTACTAGTCAAAGGGAGTGGTAGACATCCTTGAGTGAGCATGTGTACTGTGTGGGTTGTCAAATTCTTTTTTAAAATATCAGCTTGAGGCAAGTTAGCTTGTGAAAAGCTCACTGATAGTCACAGGCATGATTTCGTTAAGGATGTCCTTTATTGAGGCAAAATTTGAGCTGTTGTATTAGTTCAGAATTATGTAAGAAAGTGGTAATTTTCTATATCATATGAGGTTAACATAACTGGCAAGATAAAAGCTATATATTATCAGTAAAAATAAAGGTTGGACAGGTGAAGACAATAATAAGTTTAAATCATTTTCCAGAATAAAATCGGAAGATTAACCTTCTTCTAGCTATGTGGATGGCTATTTCCCCAAAACAGTAGATAAACCATACCTATTGCAACCAAAATGACACTGCAGTATGTTTGTCTCTGATGTCATTTTGTTTTTGAGTGGAAAAATACTAAAGCATATTCAAATCTTTCATGTACAAAAAACAGAATTTATGATTATCAGGAAGACAGCATGATATATAACTAGGGAAAATGGAAGGGCAACTAAGAAGGGCACATTGTGATTGAAATTCTGGAATTCCAGTGTTTCAGCTTTGGAAATACTATTTCAAAGAAATTAGTACGAAGTGATAACTATATTGCAAGAGAAGAAATTTACATTTTCCCTCTACCTTCCTTGGCATTTTGGTAAGGGGCCTTGTAAATCTGACTGACAAAAGACAGATTAACAAGCAAAAAAGCAAACAAAATTATCTACTATGCATCACACATATCCATAGGAGCATTTAAGAATAAGTAACTCAAAGGGACGGTTAAAACTTGGGCTTGCATAGCATCTCAGCAAAAGAACAACACAGTTTTAGAGAAGGGACAAAAAAACGGAAAAATACCGAGTGGCAAAATGATGGCAAACTGTGGGAAGATTAATACATGGAGGAAACTAATGAAAGACAAAGGCTAGTTAGTAAGGTTTGTTATAAAGATTCTTCTGGTGCTGTCTCTGGATGAAAGGGGTCTCCAGTTCTCGCTGGTGGTTAATTTCTGTCATTCCTTATAGACAGGAAAGGGGGACACCTTTACAAATGTATGTTCTGCTTTTACACAAATAGGGGAAGGGCAGAGAGCTTTTCTTGTTTGCTTCCTTTCAATTGCAAAATATTCAATATATCAAAGTGGTATATTTGTAGGTAGTATATTTTGTTACTCTTTAGCATCCTACCATTCTCAAACTACCTAAATCATCTCTTAGTCATTGGTGGAAGAAAGTTTTTAGTGTCGTACAGCAGATTATGGACTGCCGATTAGCAAATTCATAATCTATCTCTGAAGACACAGTAACCATTTTCAGCAAGATTTTCAGGGTGAGATGGTCTAAAACTTTCTTAGATGAACAAAGCATTAAACCATCCACATTTTAAGAAAGATGATGCTTCCCTTGAATGAAAAATGCTAAGTATTTATTCACACACTGAGAAAATGATGACAAGGCTTTAGTAAACCCTTGAGAGCTAACTGTCCAATTATATTGTTGATTTTTTCAACTGAAAGCAAATAGAAAATAAATGTTGACTTAAAATATATTCCTATAGTAAATAAATATGAAGAGAGTCCTGTCACAGTAAAAAAAAAAATAACACCTGAAAGAACATAGGGTTGAATAATATTTAGATTGATAACAACCACAAAATTAGATCTGATCATTATATTCATGGCCCCAAAATCCTCAACAAAATTAGATCCTTGAATATGAAATTTCTTAATTAGAAAAAAAGTCCTATAAAATTATGATCAAGCCCTGGTTAATGTAGTTTGGTGAATTCAGCATGGGCCTGTGAACCAAAGGGTCACTGGTTCTATTCCCAGTCAGTGCACATTCCTGGGTTGTGGACTGGGTTCCCAGTGTTGGGTGAGTGATAGGCAACCACACTTTGATATTTCTCTCCCTGCCTTTCTCTTTCTTGTCTCCTCTCTCTAACAAGAAATAAAATCTTAAAAAAAAAGCCAAAGAACACATTTAAAAAATAAGTTAAAATTAAAAACATTTTAAAAATTACTATCAAATTCCTCTGTACTGAACTCTTTCTCTTATTGTTTTAGAACATATTAAGAGAGTCAAGACAAAGATTTTTCTAGAGCGATTATTAAAGTTTTAGGGTTTTTCATTGAGAATGGAAAATATATTCTTATAATTGTAATCCATAAGATTGAGAATTGTTTTGATAGCTCAGCCAAAATAAGCTGAAGAAATCTAAAGTCTAGGTGATCAAATTAAAAAAAAATATTCCGTGTTAAATTAGACTCAGATCCTTAAAAAAGGAAGGTGAGGGGAATCTTTGAAATGCTATAACTTCATTGAGGAGCCTACTCCGGGCATGATGAATGTCTCATTCTTGAACCAAGTCCTGGAGTGAATCTTTAATGAGATTACAACATGTCTTCAGGCTTTAGTTACAAGGTGTCATAGCTCAGGAGGCAGTTGGGGGAAGAAATTGCTCTGCTACCTGCTGGGGTGAAGGGCTTTTACCAGCTCTTAAAAGACTTGGGGGTCACAGAAGGTCAGAACCGAAGTGCTGTCTCTCGTGTGCAAGGCTGCAGGATAAGGGCAGTTGCACTTGTCCACATGAGGGGAAGTTCTCACATTGAGTGGCAGTAGGATGCAGTCTCTGCACCTGAAGTTCAGTCACTCTCATGTTTGATTTAGTTACTGTGCGTGGGGAATTCTACAGGGACATGGACAGCAGATGTCAAAATTAAATATCTTAATTTCAAAGCAAAAATATTTTTATTATTTACATAAAGACTCATTCCTGGTTTCACTCATGAATAATACCATTTAACTGGGACTGTAAAGGCTATACCTTGATTTTTTCAATTATCTAGAAACTGTAATCTCTCACTTTGAATGATACATTTAAAAAGTCAATGAATTTCATAGAGTGTGATAGGTCCATACCAAAGAGGATTGAGGCATAAAGCTTTGCTTTTTAAATGTAGTAAACTTACCTTATACACCATGAGTGAATTTGAGTATTTCTGTAAACAGTTTACTGGCAATTCTAAAAGTAATCTTTCACCTGCTGTAGAGTATGTTAGATTAAATAATTTTTCTTAAATTTGATGCAGCACACTACCAATATTATAAATGATGTGATATAACTTAGAACATCTCTAAGCCTATGCATTAATTTGCAATTATGCACACAATATAACAATAAAACTTGGTTCAGCATATCACTACATCACAACAACTTATTTTCATTTGTAATAAAATAAATTATTTTACTTAACTTTCTATACCAATTTTATTTTACTTATGGAACATATGCAGTATCCTAAATAATTGTAATTTATATTTAGATTTTACATTGTTCATGTACTGAATGTCAAATTTATTGCAAGACCAAATCTCCCCTAACAGTGCCATATCAAACTCTTTGTTAGATAATTGAGTGACATTCACTTTTCATTGCTCCAAAGTCAACATTTTAAAAAATTAAGTGCCATAAAATTAAAACATGTTGGATATTGCAAGGGTCCCAACTCAGCATCCACATATCTGAGATAAGGAAATAGTTTCTCACATTATTGCCTTTCAAATTCCTAATCTATCTTCTTACCTTGTCGGGAGTTTCACAGTTCATATCAACTGAATTTGTGTTGCTAATAACCTTATATTACTTTTGTTTTGTATTAGCCACAAAAATCTGTTATAATATCTGAGTGAATATTTACCCATAGTCCTTTCTGAATAAAATGTAAATAATATAATAGGGAGAAAAAGGATGAAGATTTAAAGACAAAAAAATGGAAAAAAAAAAAGTATCAGAAAGATTCCTAACAGATAGAAGTACAAAGTAATAGCCAGTGATAAACTGAAAAATTGTGGTCTGCACATCTAGAAATCAAGAAATCACTCAGTCTGCACCAGAGAGTTACAAGAACTAAAATGTAAACCTTCTGGACATGGCAGTTTGGGTGGAGGTTTGTTATGAGTCATTACAAAAAAAATAAACTTAAACCTAAATCCACTTCCATATATAGAGAGAGTACACTAAATTTTATGTTCTCAGAAAAAGACAGTAGATTTATTGTCTGAAAAGTATGCACAGGACAGTACTTAGGTTCAGGCACCATCTGCCTCTCTGTAGGTGAGGATATCATAGTGAAAACTAAGGAAGTATGTAACAGTGAGTATTCCCAAAAGGGAGTTCTCCAGTTTCACCAGGTACTGTGAGTGTTACCTGAATTGCTGGTGACTTCTGCTTCCCCACACTCCTTGGGGCCAATTGGAAGCTTCTTTCCTGACCAGCTTGAAGTAAAGACCTATAAATCCTTACAGTAAATAGTCCCCCAGTGTAATGTCTGGACTATGCCAAATCACAGCAAACCTAATACATGCCATGTACCATCTGTGAGCATAGGATTCCTGACCAGCTTTTAAGTGTTTTACTCTGCCATATGAATGAGCAGCCAAGGATTACCAGGCATTTTTGGAGTCTACAATGAAGATATATGAGGGAAAATCATTAACTACTTTAGGGCAAGAGAAGATATGTGGACAGTGCATTAGTCAGGAAATAATTCTTTGTTTAGTATCTGAATGCAGTTACTAGAAGAATGTAATAATATTATAAGACTTGTTATGTTAGATAGATTGCTCATCAAGAATTTGTAGTCAAATCCAAGTTGAGTTATTGTTCTTTATCAAAACCTAGCTACTCAGCAGCAAGTTTTATTAGTTTATATACAATTGACATTGAATTATCTAAAATATAATTAATGACTGTTTCCCAGGTCATTATAGTTAAATTAAATCATACTCTCTGAATGACAGATTATGGCATAATATCTGTTTATGTTTATTATGGGTATAGGTCTTATACATACTCAGTAGTTTCAGTTACACCTCCTCATTTACTCCTTATTAATACAAAACCCATCATTTCCCCTCTATTTACCAGGCACTGTAAGATGAAGTAGGATCTATGGGTTGATTTGTGTCTCTCAAAAAACATATGCTGATTACTGTTAAATTGTTCTTAATTTCAATGTCTCTGGTTATTGTTTGCTTGCTTGTTTGTTGATTAGTAACTAGAGGGGAGGTGGGAAGGGATAATGGGGGGAAAGAGGGAAGGGTTTTTAGGAACAACTATAAAGGACACATGGACAAAACTAAGGGGGCGCTGGAATCAGGGGAGGGAGGTGAAAATGGCTGGAGTGGAGGGGGAGTTGTTGGGGGGTAAACAGAGACAACTATACATGAACAACAATAAATAAGTTAAAAAAAACATATACTGAAATCCTAGCTTCCAGTACCTGTGAATGTGATCTTACTCAGAAACAGGGTATCTTAAAGTCATGGTGGATTAGAGTAGGCACCTAAATCTGGTGGCTGGTGTCCTAATGAGAAAGAAATATAGAAACTCAAAGATACAGATATATAAGAAGATTGTCACGTGTCCAGTGAGGCAGAATGGTGTGACTGCAGGATGAGGGATGTCAAGGATTGCATGCAACCATCAGAAGATAGTGTGAGTCACCTCACGTAGAACCCTCAGAAAGAGCCTGGCTCTGCCATCACCTTGATCTCGGTTTCCTAGCTTCCAGAACTGTGAGCAAATGAATTTCTGTCACATTAAGCTACCCAGTTTGTGGTGCTTTTTTGTGGCAGTGCCAGGAAACTAATACAATGGGCTTGAGCGAATCTGTTTTGCAGCAGTCAGTTTATCATGAATCCTAGCACAGCATGAGTAATTGTGGGCGTGGGCCTTGCCAGAGTACGGATCTGTGTCTGAGAGAAATATTTTAGGCTCATTGTTTCTAAATTAGCTTTGCTGTCTTCTTTATACTGCTGCCTTGTTCCCTAAACCGCATCTTTTCAGTTTTCTTTTTCATTGCGTTTGTACATCAGAGTGGAGGATTACAGAAATTTTGGTTTGGGGTTGGTATTTATTACATCATTTCTATTTACTTTTAAGAATATTTGTTTTCAATAATTTAGAAAGATTTTGAAAAGCAGTACAGCATTATCTTTACAGATTAAAGTACAGATTCTGGAATGATACTACCAGGTATATGTTATAGCCATGCTATTATGAGCTGAGAAATTCTAGTGCTACTAATCTGTTTTATCCCCTGTGAAATGAAGATAAGAATAGTAACTAATTCATCCCTGGCTGGTGTGGCTCAGGGACTTGAATGCCTGACTGAGAACCAATGGGTCACCTGTTCAAGTCCCAGTCAGGGCACAGGCCTGGCTTACCAGCCAGGTCCCCAGTAGGGGACTCACCAGAGACAATCACACACTGATGTTTCTCTCCCTCTCTTTCTCCCTCCCTTTGCTTCTCTCTAAAAACAAATAATTAAATAATATCTTAAAAAAGGAATAGTAAGCAATTCATTGAGTTGTAAGAGTTAAATGAGTTAATAATCCAGATGAAGAGCTTCAAACAGTTCAAGTATACAGAAGTTCATAAACTTTAGCTGTTATTTTTTAAAGGGAAGCACTCTTATTTCCTTGAGATGTCTTTCTTTTATATTGAGTAACATACAACTCTCTCTGCTACAGAAGTTATTAGCCTTTCATGGTGTAATAAATGATTTATAGAGAACTGTTTAAGAGTGAACCTTTTAAGGTTTTGTTACAATGTGAGTTTTATGAGGTTTCCAGAGTTAGGATAGCATGTAAATGTATCCCATTTTAGCATTTGGAAATAAATTTTTAAAAACCAATTTTATTTTCAAATACAGATCTTGATATAACTGTTTCAGTGATTCCATAAATCATCGATCATTTAGAAAGTATTTAATGACCTGCGGTAAATTAAACCATCAAGCTGAAGAAGTTCACTGCTTCAACACTGAACTTAACCCAGTTTTCTGCCTCACAAGATGTGTCATGTCATCAGAAGAACAAAATGAATGTACACTATTTTAGAAATTTATGTTGCTCACTCTGTGCTCCTACAGAAAATAAAGAAATAAATCTTTTTTTATATTTTACCTATTTTGTACTTTTTTCACTGACACAATATTTCTAAAACATTAATGGTTATAAATTAAATATTAAATTTCTCAAATGGACTATCTCAAATATGACTGGGCAGCTTGATACCAATTACAAGTTTAAATTTATAAGATTGGATCTGTAATCTCTCCAAGGAAGAGAAATCTGAGTACATATATTAAGAGGAATTTTTAGAGGCAAGAATATTACAAGTGAATTAAATTTAATTTAGACAAATGGACTCAGTCTGACAGAAGTACTCTCAAAGAGAAAAGTTAAGTATTTTAAATAACAAAGAAGCTAGGATTAATAGCATGAATTATATTTCCTAATATTATTAAGAATTATTATTATCATTTGATCATGAAAGACATATTACATGTATTACTAATAGAAAAATACATTTATAATTTTAATTGGAAAGGTAATCAACTAAACAACATAAATTTGTTTCCCAAAACTTTATTCCACAGTACATTTATAATTTGTAACTATATCAATCCTTCAATATAATTTGAAGGATTGAATATGTATTGAATATGAATTGAATATATATTATGTGCTTGATAAAAATAATCTGGTATAATATGTTTACATATGGTCTTTTCATAAACAGTTTAAAGTTCTCAACCTATTAAAGATATATAATTTTTAAATGTAGAACTATAAGAGGATCAATATGAAAAATCTACATTTTTGATATTTTTAAAGAATATTTAATGAGATTAAAAATGTTCATAATGTTTTGATTATTAAGTTTGTAAAAGCTGGCATTAAAACAGAATAAATAACAGATTCAGCTTTTTAAAAATGGATTATAACTGAAAACCAAAATAGTAATATAAAATGTTAAAATGCAAATACTAGTGGGAACCAGGCTTTTTGTGGTAATATAATGAGTGTTGTTTGTTTTGTTTTTTTGTTTGCATTTTTTCCTTGCATTAGTTTTTTTTTTCAAGTCAGCAGAAGTGTTTTTTGTTGCACATAAGGAGATAATGTAAATATCTCTGGTCTCTGACTTGTTAATTTCAACAAACTTGCATGGTGTTAGTTCTTTTAGGTGAGTAGTTTGGAATAAGGGGCACACAGATAACTCTTGTATGCGGTGAAATTAGCCTGATGCCAAGACAGAGGTTCAGAAACGTAGTTCCTGGGACTCAGGAGACAGTGTGATGTCAGTTCCCATGTGTTTAGATGCGGGCATTTTACCATCTCTTCTGCTGAGGTGCTGTATAGATCCTGCCTGGCATTTCAACTTCACATTTTTCACAGCTGCAGCAAATACACCAAGCAGGGACGACACAGTGGCACTTCAAGGCCACTGGTAACATGTCTGTAAAGAGATGCTAACTTTGAAGACATAGTGAAAAACTGGCATGTATTTATTTGGGGCTGATACAAACCCTTGTGACATAGGAGCCCATTCTGAAAGAACTTGTGACACTCAGTCTTAGTGTGTCATTCACTGAACTATAACGCCACAGCTGTCATCCCCTTTCTTTTCTTATTGTTATTCTATTACAGTTGTCCCAAGTTTTTCCCCTTCACCCTCCTCATGCACTATTTGTCATATGTTAAACATTCCTCAACTGTGGACCCTTAGGCACTACTGCCCTCCCCACTTGTTTTTGTCTATACTTGAAAGCCATTTTTGTTTGCAAAGGACAAAAACATTTGATTCAAGTAAAATTAAACTATATGGGGGTTTCATTGGCCAAAACTTGAAACCCCAAAAAAGCAGAGAATGTGGTCTTTGAAACAACTATTGATATGAAAAGTCCTTGAATGCTATTTTATGTCTCTCTCTATTTCTGTTTTATTCTTTTTTTTTATTAAATTCTTTTTTTTCTCTGGCCGTAACAAAGTGTTTGAGATTATGACCACAGAACAAACAAAGTTAGAATGATCTGCCTTCAAAAGTTAAATACTTCATCCTTGAATATAAAGATGAAGCCAAATTGCTACTAAACTGGGTCATCCTGATTTACATTTAAACTTAAGGGTCACCAACTTTATGCACTTTCTCTCTCTAATGCCGATCAGGGACGCAAACATAACCTGCCATCTGGTGGAAGTGAGGCAAATGATTTCAGGAGGAAACAATGAATGTTTATACAAGGGTAGAAAACTTGAAGGCTTTCTTAGAAACAGGAAGGAAAAGAAGTAAATTGCACAAGTGGATGCTAGAATGAGACATAGTCGGGACCATGTATGGCGTGACAGGGTATGCCTTGATTATGGCCTTGAGTAGCCCTATTTTACTCTTTGAAGATAAGTCAGAGCCTGGAAAGTAAGAGACATTTTCCCATTTTACACGTAGGCAACTAACATTTTAGTGAGCCTTTCAGTTATAAAATCTTTTGAATATCAAATTCAGTCAAGGGTCCATAATTTTTTTACTTCCTAGTTTTAAAAAGGAGGCTTGCAAATTACTTATATTTAAGTAACCATTACAAGTTCTTAAAACATGTTATTACAGTTGTCCCATTCTTTTTTCTCCCTTCCCCCCCTCCACCCAGTATCCCCTCCATTCTCCACAGTATGCCCTCCCCCTTAGCTCATGTCCATGGGTCATATTTATAAGTTCTGTGGTTTCTCCATTTCCTATACTATTCTTAACCTCCCCATGTCTACTTTGCACCTACCAATTATGCTTCTTATTCCCTGTACCTTTTACCCTATTCTTCCCCTCCCCTTCCCATTGATAACCCTCCATGTGATCTCCATTTCTGTGATTTTGTTATTGTTCTAGTTGTTTGATTAGGTTTTGTTTGTTTGTTTTTAGGTTCAGTTGTTGATAGTTGTGAATTTGTTGTCATTTTACTCATAGCTTTGATCTTCTTTTTTGTAGATAAGTCCCTTTATCATTTCAAATAATAAGGGCTTGGTGATGATGAACTACTTTAACTTGACCTTATCTGGGAAGCACTTTATCTGCCCTTCCATTCTAAATCATAGTTTTGCTGGATAGAGTAATCTTGGATGTAGGTCCTTAACTTTCATGACTTTGAATACTTCTTTTGAACCCTTTCTTGCCTATAAGGTTTCTTTTGAAAAATCAGCAGATAGTTTTTTGGGAACTCCTTTGTAGGTAACTCTGTTTTTCTCTCACTGCTTTTAAGATTCCCTCCTTATCTTTAATCTTTGGCAATTTAATTGCAATGTGTCTTTGTGTGTTCCTTTTCGGGTACAACTTGTTTGGGATTCTCTGAGCTTCCTGGACTTGTATGTCTATTTCCTTCACCAGCTTAGGGAAGTTTTCCTTCATTATTTTTCCAAATAAGTTTTCAATTTCTTGCTCTTCCTTTTCTCCATATGGCACCTCTGTGATTCAGCTGTTGGAATGTTTAAAGTTGTCCTGGAGGTTCCTAAACCTCTCCTCATTTTTTGATTGCTTATTTCTTCCTTCTGTTCTGGTTGAATGTTTACTTGTTCCTTCTGTTCCAAATTGTAATTTCAGTCCTCATATACTTCCTTTTACTATTGATTCCATGTATATTTTTCTTTATTTCATTTTTTATGCCCTTCACTTCCTTTATGTTGTGTCCATACTCAATCATATCTGTGACCATCCTGACTACCAGTGTTTTAAACTCTGCAAATGATAAGTTGGCTATCTCCTTGTTGTTTAATTTCTTTTCTGGCATTTTCATCTGTGTTTCATTTAAGCCATATGTCTTTGTCTCACACACCTGTTACATTGTAAGGGTTGGAGCCTTAGTTTTTCTCAAGGGAAGGAGAGCCCACTTACCTGTCTTGTGGTGCTGTATATGGGGGAGTGCTCAGAGAAAAAAATGCCATTTTCCCAACTCTCACCCTACTTTCAATAGACTGGCAGTTTCTCCCACCACAACAACTCCCACAGGTTATTATAGCCAGAGGTCCTGCGGCTTTATTTCCCTGCCCTGGAACCCTGGGTCGCATGGTCCATCTCTCTCATCAGTTACTCTTCCTGGTCCACAGCAGTTGCCTTGCCATTCATCTTCTCTGCCTCCACTGCCTGTCTCTGCTCCTCCTACCAGTTCGAATGAATGTTTTTTTCTGTAACTCCTTGGTTGTCAGACTTCCATATAGTTCAATTTTCTAGCAGTTTTGTTTTTTTGTTTTTAAATTGGTTGCCTCCTTACATTGGTTGTGTGAGAAGATGAAATGTATCTACTTGTGCCTCCATTTTGGCCAGAACCTACATATTTTAATATGCATTTATTGAGATCCTTGAGATAACCAGAGTCAGTTTTGAAATCTCAGTCCTTCTTCTACCATGGTATAAACAGTCAATATTTTAAACCTCATCTTCTTTATACAAACAAGGAGCCTAATATCAACCTTACTGATGTGTTTATTGAAATCATATATATTAGGCACCTGAAAAATGGGAAGATCTTCACCCATACCAATTCACCTCCTTGACTCACATACTTTCCTTAAAAATCCTGTTACAAAATGAGGAGTTTAAGAAAAATTAAAAAGAGAAAAACAGAAGGATCAAAATTGGGAAATATTTGTTTTTAAATGCATGTTTAAAATGCTAAAATTAAAAGTATAATTTTATTAAAGAGGAGTGCCTATTAAGAGATGACTATGAAAAACAAGGTAACATTATTTGTAAAGCATCTATAAAGAGATACAGCCTAACTATAATAAGCAACATTGCAATTGGCATGAACAGTGCAATCCAGAACTGAAGGGGTAGAAAAGATCAAAATAGAACCAAACAAAAAAGAATGAAATTATGTTGTTTTATTTGACAGTTCAGATAGTTTTTCTTAAGTGTTGTCATCTGTGAATCAATTTTTGGTCTGAATTTATCTCATAGCCATGATTCCATATTTCTAGTTTAATAAAACCAACCATGTTTGATTCCAAACACTCAGCAGATTTTAAGAAAAGCTTTGCAGAGCAAAACGGCATCACAAGCAGGATGGCAACCACAATATTTGTTAAATGGGGTTTGGGGGGCCATTTTATCCATCTGTTATTTCAACAAAACTACATTTTTGTCTTGAAAGTGCTTCATGAGACTCCAGTGAATGAGGAGCATTTGTGATTCATTTTAGTACCAGAATATTCCAGAATAATTGGCTTTTCATGGAGAGCTGCCATTATGAGCCAAGTTTTAAAATATGTTATTTCTCTGAATTTTGTAGCCATAGAGGGATACTTTGAAAGAATATTATTTTGGCATGTGCTGCTCCTAAAATGTGATTTTATAGTTATTAGCCAGGAAAAGATCCCTTTAGAATATAACATAGATAACAGCACAATCCTAGACAGAAAGTTTTCTTGTATATTCTTGTCCACTGCAGAACTATTAAACTATGGTATTTTACATAAGTGACATTTTCAGAAGTGGCATAATTAAGCATTTTAAATGATTAATCTAAAATTAATTTAATATTATCATGGTTGAAAAAATAAATTATAAGAAAATTCTATGACCAAAGTCATGATCATCACATTGATGTGCCAAAAAATAATTAAATGTTCTCTATATTGGTATAAAACCATGCAAGGGAAGCTAGAGGTCTTTGTTAATTTAGAACAAATTATCAATGTCTATCTCCAATCAGGGAATTACATTGGTGATAGGATTAGGTATGTAAGTATTGTGTACTGATTTATTTTAAAAACACGCAGTAAATATTTTAAAAGAATGCAATATGACTATATAAAATTAATCAATACAGAAATTTCTCTTTAAAAACAGTTTATGTTATTTGTTTTTGCTGTTAATATTTGATTATTTTAAGTTCACTATATAACTAGCTCAAGAGTTAGAACTGGATTTAGTTTTCATAATTTCAAACTAAATAAGAGACAAATTAGCCCTGGCTGGTGTGGCTCAGTGGGTTGAGTTCCATCCTGCTAACCAAAAGGTCGCTAATTCTATTTTCAGTCTAGGGCAGTTGCCTGGGTGATGGGCCAGGTCCCCAATAGGGGGTGCTCAAGAGGCAACCACACATTGATGTTCCCTCACTTTATCCCTCCCTTCCCCTCTCTAAAAATAAATAAATAAAAATTAAAAAATAAACAAAATAAAAATCACAAGCCACTATGACAAGTACTTTGCCAAAGATTTTCCTAAGTTGTATGAGATATAAACAAACAAATTGGTACATGAAAGTAGCAGAAGAAAATTTTCTTGGAAGAGTTAAAAATTTAACTAAATTTTGAAGATTATTAGGGGTTTTATTGGAGAAAGAAGTAAGAAAGGTTTTGCAGTGTTTATGCAAATACATGGTAGCTAATATTTTCATAAAAATTAATAGAAGAATGAATGAAAAATGAATTATTGGTATACTAATATAAAAAAGCATGCAAAGACAACATAGCCCATTTAAGTAACTATAAGTAGCTCTGCAATACTGATAAAAATTTAGGAAAAAGCACTAGGACAAAGGAAGAACCTGAGAGACTGAATTATTTTTCTTTTTAAGGAAGGGGTTTGGGTGTTCCACAAAGACATTTTTTAAATAATTAAATGTTTAAATATTTATAAATGTTACACATTAGAAGTACTTAAGCTTATCTGAGCAAGAGAAGTCTGGAGATTGATACTAATTAAAAGACTATTGCAGTAATGTGGAGGGATTTTATGAAACATTAATTGATTGGTAGAAGTAGGAAAAGAGATAGATTCCACCTTATTTAAAAAATGCATACAACTCAATGGTGAGTTAGATAAGGAAAGTGAGAGAAAAGGAAAGTAGAATGTCTTAGAGGCTTAAACATGTATAATTGGAAGAATGGAGCTTTCACTGTACAATAATATTCCAGATCAAGAGAAGATATGAGGCTGAGATTTGATTCTAAAAATATAATATTTGAAATACCTTCTTGAAACTCAGAACAATGCCGGAGTTGTGTATTCAATTCTCACCATTGAAAAATATGCTAGGTGTTGAGAACTTTTAAGCATTTTTAATGGTATATAGATGGAGACTAAAACAAATATAAGCATATTGAATTTTATACACTGAATACATAATATGAGAGTGAAGAATTCTGATAATCCTAATATTAATGTTAAAGAAGAGAGGAAAACTCTCTTCTGTGAAAGATGAGGCTGAAACTGAGACTGAGAAGAAAGATTAACAATAAGAGACTAAAGATTAAAAAAAGATTATTTTTATTTCACTAGGCAACTTTGGACTCAATGCTATTCCAAAGAGTGTTTAAAAAAAATAACTTCAGCCCTGGTTGATGTAGCTCAATGGATTGAGCACCAGACTGTGAACCAAAGAGTGGCTGGTTCAATTCCCAGTCTAGGGCACATGCCTGGGTTGTGGGCTGGGTCCCCAGTAGGGGGTACATGAGAGGCAACCATACATTGATACCTTTCTCACTCTCTTTCTACCTCCCTTCCCCTCTCTAAAAATAAATAAATAAATAAATAAATATCTTTTAAAAAATTATTTAAAAACTTCATGAACTCCAGGGTTGTATAATTTTATTAGAGTATGTATCTTTCTCAGAAAACATTTATTTTTCTATACTGATATGATATTTCTCAAGGAAATACTTTTCCAAAGTAAATTTTAAAATTAAGTCCTTTCCTTTTCATATAGTCTCAGCTATTTAATATTTTGACAACACTCTATTTTCAAATATGTATCAACCAGATAATTTATCTATTATCCTGGACTTTCACTAGTCCCTTGATAGTTCTTCTTAATATTTAAAGAAAATCATACCAGTTTCTGTGACTAATTAAGTTCAATATAAGAATGATCAGCAAAGATTCTTTATTATTCTTATTTTACATATTTAAAGGTGTCTTGAAGAAAAACTAAATTTTAAAAATCATAATATTAGAATATTTCTGATTTTTTGCATTCTTATTAAGTTAAATCATGTTTCATTTTTAAACTAATTATATTTAATTGTTCATTCACTTTAATTTTTGTTTGATTGAAGACCTTTATAAATTTTAAGTTTAAAAAAGATCCAATCATATGGGAAAATATATTTGCCAATGATACCTCAGACAAGGATTTGATCTCCAAAATATATAAAGAACTCCCAGGACTCCACACCAGGAATACAAACAATCCAATTAAAAAATGGGCAAAGGACCTGAACAGGCACTTCTGCAAGGAGGGCATACACAGGGCCCAGAGACACATAAAAGGATGCTCAGTGTCACTAGCTATTAGAGTGATACAAATTAAAACCACAATGAGATATAACTTCACACTGGTCAGAATGGCCATCATAAGGAAGTCAACAAGCAACAAGTGCTGGCGAGGGTTTAGAGAAAAAGGAACCCTAATGCACTGTTCGTGTGAATGCAGATCATTTTCCACACTGTGTTAAACAGTATGGAATTTTCTCAGAAAACTAAAAATGGAACTGCCTTTTCACCCAGCAATTCTACTGCTGGGATTATACCCTAAGAACCCTGACACACCAATTTAAAAGAACCTATGTACCCCAGTGTTCATAGCAGCACAATTCACAATAGCCAAGTGCTGGAAACAGCCTGAATGCCCATCAGTAAATGAATGGATCAAAAAAACTATGGTACATTTACACAATGGAATACTATGCAACAGAAAGAAAGAAGGAGCTCCTACCCTTTGTGACAGCATGGATGGAGCTGTAGAGCACTATGCTAAGCAAAATAAGGCAGGTGGTGAAAGACAAATACCATATGATTTCACCTATAAGTGGAACCTAATCAACAAAACAAGAGAGCAAAATAGAAATAGAGACATGGAAATAAAGAACAAACCGACAGTAACCAGAGGGGGGGAGGGGGATAAAGGGGCAAAGAAGGGAAAGGGTCACCAGGGAACATGTATAAAGGACCCATGGGCAATGACAACCTGAGGGGGAGATTGAATGTTTGAGGTAGGGGTGGGCAGGGTAGTGAAGAATAATGGGGGGAAAGTGGAGACAAGTGCAATTGTACAACAATAAAAAAGAAATAAAGTAAAAATCTTACCAAGAATCTTGTTGTGGGCAGAATGGAGTAACAGAACTGTATATAACCCATGCCACATGAAAATAAAAACACTGTATAAAACATGTAAAACAATGTTTTTCTCTTACCAGATAATAATCAACACAGAATGGTGTTCTCTGAAAGAACAGGAACCCACAGGAAGGTCTGTCATTGACTCAACGACTAAAGAGGAGAAAGACCATAGAATAGTTGAGCATCACAGAGCCTGAGAATGGTATTGCCTCAGAAGTGGGACCAGCCCTGGCTGGTGTGGCTCCGTGAATTGAGTATGGCCTGTGAACCAAAGGGTTGCTGGTTCGATTCCCAGTCAGGGCACATGTCTGTGTTATGGGCTGGGTCCCTAGTATGAGGGCACATGAGAGGCAACAACACATTGATGTTTCTCTCCCTGTCCTCTGTCTTAAAATAAGATAAATAAAATCTTAAGAAAAAAAAGTGGGGCCAAACATGCACTAGTTCTGGACATGTTCTAACCATGTTTAAAAGTAACTTTCAAGAGATTACATTGATTCTAAATAATTATAAGTGTGTCTCAGAACAATAATACCCAGGACTATTTCAACACAATGCAATATAAAGATGATGCATTATAGAATTGTACATATGAAACCTATGTAATTTTACTAATCTATATATAAACCTATAGTAACCATATATATTAACCTCAATAAATTTAATTAAAAATAAAGTAAAAATATAAAAGCAAAATAACATTTCTATCTACTAAAAACAATAAACTTTAAAATGTTTGAGCTCTTATTTAAAAAATTTCCCAATGTGCAGGAAAAAAAGGAGTCACAAAAATGCAACTTACAGTCAAGAGAAAATTTAATCAATAGAAGCCAACTTAAATAAAAAGGATCATAAAATTATCAGACAAGGATATTAAAACAGCTGTGATAACTATACTCCTTGAATTTAACAAATAGAGAACACATGGTCATGATAAGAGATATGAAAATATAAACAAGACCCTACGTAACTTCTATAAAAATGAAATACATGATATCTTAAATAAAAAATAAATGGTTAATTTTTAATAGCTAATTAGACATTTCAAGATGAACTATCAGTGATCTTGAAGTCTCAACAATAGAATGTGACCAAATATTTTTTAAATAAAAAAGACAAGATTCTCACATTTAACTTTAACAAATTAGTATTAAAATAAAATCTACTTTATGGCAATTTCAGAGTCTTTAATAAATATAAACTTTATAAAAATTAAAAACTGAGTATAGGTGATATAATCAAATCAAACATTTTATCTGGTAAATTTATTATCCATTTGGATTAACTTAAATGTGAAAGTATCATGCACTTGAAATTATTGATGGCTTATGTTTAATGAAATTTGTGTTTATCATTGGAGGAATATTGAGTTTCAATATTAAAAACTCATTTTAAACCTAAGCATTGGAAATGAATGAACACAAGTTAGTATTTTATGACCAAACTAATTGATTTGAGTTATATAGCTGATTAAATAGGATTCTACTCCTCATAATTTTCTTATAGGAAATGTCTTTCTTTTTTTTATTGGTGATAAATATTTTATTTAACACTTGATATTGATGGAATTTTGACTGATGAAATGTTGATAAGTAAAATATCAATATACCATCTTTGCTTTTATGATGATTCACAAAGTTACCACCAACAGAAATATTTGCTTTTTGCTTGCACCTGTCTTTGCTTCACCAGATCTACTCTCTACCAGTCCCCAAAGTATCTAACCCTGGAAAACTGATCTCCGTGAGTTAAATGTACATGTTCTTATGGTATGGCTTAATGATCAATTTTCAGTATGTACCCTTTTGTGATTGAAGGAGTGTGAGGTCATTATATTTAACCCTCTTGTTTTCTCTCTTTGAAGATCTGAGGTTGACTCTGTTGTTTGACAGATCACCTGTTCACCACAGCATTGTACTGTACATAACTTTCTCCCTACATCCAGATACTGATAACTTCTCCCTTTCTCTGTGCAACAAGGTTTAACAATGGAGACAGCTTAGTTGCCACTAAGGTTTGAGGTTACCTAACTATGCTTGGTGCTCTTCTTTCAACTTCTTACAAATTATACTTTTTAAAGTACATTCTTCTTTAATTATTTTACCATTAAATTGCCTTCTGTTTCTTAATTGGCATGTATGTATTTAACTAATTGTCACCATATTTTTATGAGTTTTAATAAGACATTCATATTTCCTTTACAAATAATTGTACATAGTAGAAAAATATTTTATTAGCTTTTCAGGGAAGTAAGTTATCTACACACACTGGTACACATATCATTAATTTTATTAATTAAAAGATTACTTGTTATATTTGTATATTTTGTAGTCTATATTAAAGGTTGCATATATTTCATATTTGTTTTATACAAGAAGTACATTTAAAGCTTATATTAATAAGCTATCTTGATGTTTTTTAAGTTCTTTCATGCCACTGTTATATGTTGGATTAATACAGATATTTTCTAATAATACTTTGGTAAAATGTCTCTAAATCAACTGAAATGAAATTGATTGATTATGTAGACACTCTACATACATTTAGTGAATAAGATTCTCTATTAACTATCATTGCATAACAAAACACCCTAAAACTCAGTAACTTAAAAACAATATACCTCTATTATTGCTCATGAACTTAAGTGGGTATAAGAAAGGCAAAAAAAACAAGTACCCTGGTACTGGAAGAGATAAGAAAAGTTTCCCTAAGGAGCTTATTTGAATTACAAATAGCAAATGTATGCCTGAAAAAGTGAAATAAAAATGTATTCATTATTTTTAGATGATATGAAAGTCACTTTACAAAATATGGGTCAATAAAACAATATGTCATGGAGCACATATATTTTGATATTAGAAAAAAGTATTAGAAGATGTACAAGCGTGAAGAATTAACCCAAAAGGCAGGCCTGCAGGAAGTTCTTTGAAAAGTCAAAAATTTATAATAAATCAACATAGGACACTGGTTATGATCATACAAGGAATATGTTGTGTGCTAAGAAAGGCATTTTGGTCAGCTTTGGACACTTGTTTAGATTCTAATCATATCTAAATACCTTTAAAAACATTTTTTATTTGTTTGGCTATATTGGTCGACAATTTCAATATTAGACTGTAGTTAATATCAAAAAGTCAATAATAAGACTAATGGCACCTAAAATGTCTTTTATCTTAGCTATCAAAAATGGCAGGAACATATTTAAAATTCAAACCTATTTTAATATGCATTTCGATGGTCCATATTTCCTCTTAGGCATACATTGCTGTAAATTTGATTAATGTAATAATTCTTGCTGTGAGCATAGAGTGAAGGTAGATTAGTTATTTTCAAGACTGACAAAAATAATATTATAAATTAAAACATTAATGTAACATGAGTCTATTCTTTAACCATGTTGCCTTGATTCATGTAGAACAAATGATCCCAGAATAATTCCAGTGTGAGATTTTATACTTCATATTTAGCATAAGAATACAAAATATGAAATTCATTCCTTAATTAAATATTAAAGTTCCTGGATGGCTCCTACTGATGATTTGAGCAAAAGTTTATAAGTTTATTCTCCTCTTTGAAACTCTATTAAAGTCACCATGAGAATTAAGAAATTATACATCTGAGGGATAAAAAAAGATAAAAAGTGAGATCTTATCAGATGAGCACTATTAACCAGCTATTGGATGTTATAAACTTGATAAGACTTCGTTTTTCAAAGAACATAAACTAGCTCACAACGCATAATATCTTCCAGGGAAAAACAAATTGACATAAAAGTTAATGTAATTTGAAATCATTTTAGGAAAAGGTGTTAGAGAAGTATTAAAGCAACAAAAAATAATGGCAAGTATATCTTCCCCTAATTTTTTTACTGTTTTATTTAAATAAAGAGAATTCTTTTATATGAAAAAAGTTAGTACAATCACATATTTGAAAGAAGAAACAATAGATACTGAAACAGAGGAAAAGGGTGAGGAGTGAACTGCCCCCATGATTCCCCATGGCCTGGGGAATCCATGATTCCATTCCCTACCCAAGGTAAAAGCTTCCCTAAAATAATGCATTAACAAGCTGCCCATTACACCTTTAGCCATTACTTGCCCTTTCAAATATCTGATCTACATGAAAGGGCAAAGAGAGGAAAAGCCAAAATAAAAACAAAAGGAAACAAAAACAACCTTCTCAAGAACAAAACACAAACCCCAAACTGTTTTTACTATGCGAGGCCTGCAGTCAAAATTTCAGTACAGTATCCCCTTTAAATGGTGGAAGAAGGTCATCCACACAGAGCCTTCATAGAAATTTCCACCTGGAGGCTTGCAACACATTGAAGATGGGTCCTTGGGGACACTGCTAATAGCTTGGAGGCCACCCAACCTGGGTGGAGAAACAGTGAACAGCAGGATGTGCCTGGAAGATCACTAGCCAAATATGCACTGGTATTCCAGGTGGAGAACACGGCTGAGGGCAGATGGGGTCCGACATCAACACTGAGTCATTTCTGTCCTGGGTGATCTGTTTGTCTTAGATCCCTCTCATATTTTCAAATGGAAAAGGCTGGCTTTCTGAAATCTGCATTTCCCACTCATCACAGAACATGACAAAGCACACTTTAACAACATTGGTTGTCAAAGGGCATTTCTGACAGACCCAACCTAGGCTTGTTCTGAAGTTGAAAAGAGACAGATACAAGGCATTGTTCAACTACTTGGAGGAGGGAAACCTATCACAGGAAGGGGCTGTGCCAGGATGTCACACAATGGGCCAGGTCTGAGCATGGCTGTGCACATGCAAGTGCACACCTTCAGACTCCTTGGCTCTGAGCATCAGTCACAAACCTCACCAATGACCCGTAAGGCAGATCCAGAAGACAGGAGGGTGAGGGCATGGCAGGAGACAATGGATGACAATATTTAAGGACAGTGTTGGAAGCACCCAAAATGCCCATCTGTAAAAGAATGGTTAGAAAAACTATGGTACACTTACACAATGGAATACTATGCAGAAGAAGGAAAGAAGAAGCTCCTACCCTTTGCAACAGCATGGATGGATCCAGAGAGCATTATGCTAAGTGAAATAAGCCAGCTGGTGAAAGACAAATACCATGTGATCTCACCTATAAGCAAAGCCTGATGAACAAAACAAATAAGCAAACAAAATACAAACAGAGACATTGAAATAAAGAACAGATGGTAACCAGAGAGGAGAGAGGAGAGGAATAATGGGGAAAATAGGGAAAAGGTCATCAAGGAACATGTATAAAGGTCACATGGACAAAGCCAAAGGGGGTTGGATCGAAAGTGGAAGGCTGGTATGGGTGGGACAATGAGGGGGAGTGGAGGAGGGAAAATGGAGACAATTGTACTTGAAAAACAATAGACAACAACAACAAGAACATGAGATATACGAGTCCTGTCCATAAAGTATGTAGCCATGAACTATGAAAAAGAGAGACATTTATTTTAGAACACACAATATACAAGAAACATTGTACATAGGACAATGATGCTTCAGTCACCTTCAAAGTAGGCATCTTGGGACCTCACACAGTTCTTCCAATTGCCTTCAGCTACCCTATCATATTTTCCTTAATCTTATCAATACTCTGAAATCTCATTCTTTTCAAAGGCGATTTTAGCTTTCGGAAAATCTAGAAGTTACAGTGTGCCAAACTGGGCTGTAGGGGGCCTGAATCACCTAGGTGATTTGATATTTTGCCCAAAAATTCTGCACCAAATATGATGTATGAGCAGGTGCATTGTCATGAGGAAGCTGCCAATTACCACTTGCCTGTAGTTGTAGCCTTCTGAATCAGCCAAATAGTTTCCATGGAGGAAAATTCAAGCTTAATGCAAAATTTGATGCAGATTCATTGCTCTACTTACGCAGTCATTTATGGCCACACAGTACACATGCTCATTCAATGGTGTCTACTGTCCCCAGTGACTAGTACAGTGAAGTCATCATTGTTCACATATGACTGCCAGGTTACATTGATGTCATGCAAGCCAATCTCATTATATTAAGAATG
>CM052538.1:35089895-35113277 GCA_028533065.1 Trachops cirrhosus
AAAAAAAAAAAAAAAAAAAAAGAATGGCTGGACTTTTTTCCAGATAGACCTAAATATATAAATATGCAAATATAATTTCTGTCTGGAATAAGTCCAACCATATATATAATGGGATACTATTCAGCGATGAGAAAGAAGGAAATCCTGTCACTTGTGACAACATGCATAGATCCAGAGGTTATTACACTAAATAAAATATGCCACATAGAGAGACACAGATGCAGTATTATCTTACTCATATGTGGATTCTAAAAGAAGCTGAACTCATAGAAGCAGACAGTATAACAGTGTTTGGCAGGGGCTGGGGGAAATGGGCAGATGTGATTAAAGATTATAAATATTTACTTATATGTTGAATATGTTCTGGAGATCTAATGAACAGCATGGCTACTACAATAAATAATACTGTACTAAAAATATTAAGTGTGCTCACTGCAGGGGAAACAGGTAACTCTGTGAGGTAACAGATGTGTAACCACCTATTGCTAGTAGTAGATGGAATAACACATCTAAGTCTGCACTTACTCCCTGCCTTTCTTTTTTCCCCATGGACAAGTTAGTATTGATGATTGTCCCACAACCCTGTTAAAGTCTGGCTTTCCAGTCGTTCTCTTGATCTCATCTCTTTTTACCTCATCAAAGCTTTCCTTCTGAAATTACATTCCTTTCTTATACTTCACTGATTTTCCTTCTCTTCTGGAAACAGAAACATAGAAGCAGGCTCAGTAACTTCCTATTTATTATAATCCCTGGATATCATGTCTACTCCCCTTCTTTACAAAAAAAGTTTTCAAAAAAGTTATTTGTAGCTTTTTTCCTTATTTTATCTATAAGTCAAGGTTAAACCAAGGAAGTAGAAAGGTAATATATGTTTATATGTATGTGTGTTTGAAGGTGTATATGTGAGTGTATGTGTGTGCTTTCAGGGAACTCATTCAGTTGTGTAATTTAATGAAGCTGTTTCTGTAAGGCTGCTGCTTCCTTGTCTGTCTGTGCCGGAACTGGAAATTGCCACGTAGGCAGGCCATCAGGAAAGAAGGGTCATGACTATGGTAGAACCTGAAGTATCAGTTAGCACCTCACAAAAAACATACTAAAATCTCTGTGGTTTCTCATTGCACCTGGATAACTTGTAGAACCTGAAGTCTTTGTCACAAGGCTAAACATACAGAAATGGTCAGAAAATATAAGAAGCAGCCAAGGAACAATTTCAGGCTGAGCTGCTGCTTTACTAAGTGAGTCAGCAGATCCAGTCAGTGTGGGAGCTGCAAAGCAGGTGCTACTTCCCTTCTGCCTTTCAAATCTCCCCAGAATCATTCTTGTTGCTATCTCTAAAGGAAACATACAGTGAAGGAAATTCTGGGAACTGTAGTTCAGCCTAGCCACGTGGACACATTGCAAAGCCATCCCAATTCCCAGTTCACATTCTACACTCAGCACAGAAATTAGTTTTCCCTGCTAGCTTCACTCTGAGGTTGATCTCTGATCTGTTTTTCTAAGATTGCTCAGAAGTTTTGGGGATGATTGTTGATTAAAGTAATACATTAGAATTGAAATTTTTGAGAGAATCTGGAGATTAATTTTTAATACAAGTAAATTTCCTCAAAGAAAGAAAAATTACTGCTTGAGAGAAATTTCAGCCAGTTCTGCCAGAAGTCATGTTTTTCATTCAAGATAAACCAAGAAGCAATGTGGGCTGGTTTGCATTTTCCCAGAAATACACCAGAATAATGCATAGGCATATTCTAGAAATACTAGACAATTAATATGGCATACTCCCATGTTGGAATTCAGTATCAACAATCCTGAGAGCTTTCCCTAATGGACAATGGGTTTTGATTCAAACAAGAATTGTATGTCTCCCTTAAAGTCAATATATTGACAAGTTCAAGCTGAAATTGCCATTCCAGTATTGCTAGCAGTTCCTATTATGTTATTCACCTAGTGTCTCTTAGAACATATTTTAAAAATGAACTAAAATAATGTTGTGTTTGTTATTGGTCCAAATATAGAATGATAGAATAAAGAGCACAAAAAATAAAAATGAACAAAATACTTGAGCAAATACATGAATAAAGAGGATAGGTAAAAGAAAAGTTGCTTCAAGCACTTGAAAAGTTGCATAATTGGTCAATAGAAAATTGCAGTTATATTCACACTAATGTATCACTATGCACTCATCAGTATTCAGTTAGAAAGATGCCGTTTCAAAGTGACTGAACACTCATTCGTTGCTGGGGAAATGCAAATTGTTAGAGACAAAGTGGAAAACAGGTTGGCCATTTTCACATAATCACACATACACTATTACATGATCAAGCAATTCTACTTCTAATATCCACCCAAGATCAGGAAGAACAATTTTCCTACAAAGCCTTTTAGGCAAAGAATAACTCTAAGCCAGGATAGCCCATTGTCCATCAAGAGATAAATAACAAAAATATATCTGTACAACTGGAAATTTCTCAGGAGTAACAGTTAATGAAGTATACTAAGCACAAAAATATAAATAAATCTCAAAAATAGTGCTAGGAAATAGAATCAAGACACAAAAATCTATACACAGTATGATAGCATTTACATGTATATGAAAGTGTAACTTCACAGATCAGTAGTTGCACAGGCTGAAGATAACTGTGGCTAAGTGTTCTGAGGGAACTTTTAGGGATAATGAGATGTTGCAAAACTTGATTATGATAGTACTTTTAAGACTTAATGGATTTTTCATTTACCAAACTTTATCAATCTATACATTTAAAATGAATGATTTTTATGGGGGTAAAACTTACCTCAGAAGCTTCAAGAAAATAGTCTAATTTCTATTATATTCACATACTCTAATAATAGTTCCATTGCTCAAACTAATTCTCAGTATATGTGGTTGTTAAGTCAGGTATTTTTTACACTATTTCAGAAGGCATAAAATCAGCATCTCAGTGATGATAGCAGTTATGATGACAATGATTTAAGCACACGATGTTGTTACTTGAATATTTACTTATTATGTGGTCACATACAATTCTTAAAAGAGTCTTATGGAAAGTGTAATATCATTATACCATTTTACAGGTGACAAATTGAGTCACCAGTGATTAATATGTCCAATGTTGCATCATAGGACTGGATATGGGCCCACAGATCCTGGCTCTGAGGTCCATGTTCTAGTCTACACTACCAAGCTTTTACCCATTCTCTCACAATAGTCCACCAAGCATAAGGTGGAAGACAAGTAAAATGGCAAAATAGTTAGACCTGGAAATTTCCAATTAATGAATGTTTAGTAGTTCAGAATTAAATAAAGCAATTAAGGAAATACAAGCATGTCATTATAGGAGAAATTCCCATTTCCTTGCATTTTCCTCCACTGTACATTCCTTTCAGGCTTTAATTTTCTTTTCATCTAACAGGTATAAGTGTAGTAAGTATATCAGGAAAGAAATAGGTAATCTTGTGAGGAAACTTTATCTTATTATTGACATTGACACCTGCTGTTCATAAAATAATCCTATATCAACTTTATCACTCATATTTAATGAAATATTACTTTTTTGTAAGTTAAGTTTGACTTTTCCTAGCTCATCCATGCCAGTTAAGATCTCATGTACTAAATATATCCATGTTAATGTTACTTTCAAATAAATATGTAACAAAAAGAATTCACAATATACCCTTGAGTAGTGTAGTTATCTTCTATTCAGAAGATAATAACATAGTCAAACAGAAGAAATAATTCCTGGTGATGCTGTTGATAACATAGCATCATGTAACATAGCATATGTTACCATATATTATGAATAGTTGTTGTAGGTCAAAGAGCTTTTCAAATGCACATTGCTTTTGGAAAGTTAACTCCTCGTTTTAGAACTTTGGCAAAAATCTTCCCAAAGGTTTTGATGAAAGTTTCATATATGACAAAATAAAGTTAAGTCAATAAAAAATGGTATTTCAATTTTGCTTTCTGCTTTAAATACATTTCATTTGCATCAAAACATTTAAGGTAAGTTGATCAGATGATGAGAACCAAATTAAAATTTCTCTTTTTAGTTCACAAATATTCAATAAAAGTTCATTTTAAAATATCTCCACTCCTTTATTTATTCATAAAATACATTGAATTAAAACAATTTAAATTCTTGATAACAAGTAATAAACTAATACTATGCTAAGTGAAATAAGCCAGTCAGTGAAAGACAAATACCATATGATCACACTTATAAGAGGAGTAGAGTGATCAAAATAAACTAATGAGCAAAATAGAACCACAGGCATGGAAACATGGAACAGACTGAAGGTGACCAGAGGGGAGGGGAAGGGGGATAATGGTGGAAAGGAGGGGAAGGGACTAGGCAAAGAACGAGTGTGAATGATCCACGGACAAGGACAACAGTGTGGGAACTGACCGTGGGAGCAGGGGGTGGGATGGGCGGAGGAGGGCAAAGGGAGAAAAATTGGGACAAGTGTAACATAATAAAAATAAAGAATGATGTGATAAAAATACTTCTCAGAAACAAACGTGGATGAAAATTAAATTATTATTTGAAATCAGTAGATACTCTGGAGAATTAAGATGATTTACCTATTTAAGCAGAATAACAATATAAGTTTAAAAAAGTAAATGACTAAATCCAAAATATAAATTTTCTTTTTTAAAATGTTTGTTCAGAAAAACATTTGACATTTTTATCAATTTATGGGCCTTCAGTGGAGAGTTTTCAAAATAACATGGCATCCAAGAAAACATTAAATAGGAAGATATATCAGAAATGCTGCACCATCATAAATTTATTGAAGAATTGGTATTTTTTTCATACTTACCAGGTAGAAAGAATGCTTCGAAGTTTTATTTTGATGCTATCACTATTAAAACCCAAACAATAAATTCAAAATAATTGTCTTCAAAGTTCCAAGATCACATTTTCCAAGCTTCATACATCAATATGTTTTGCACGTTAGTGTTGTACTGCACAATATTTGCATTACTATTCCCTTTTGCATTCTTCTTGTAGTTTTATTTATCTCTCTATTTATCATTTATTAGGGCATTTTCTTCAGTGAATTGGAAATCTTAACTTCCCCTTTAAAATGTTATATCAAATACAATGCCTTATTCAGGTATCTATTATATTGAAAACTTCATCTTTCACATTCTTTAGGCAAGGCATTTTATAGTATAATTTCCTAAAACAGATGAAATGGGAAGTTGGTAAAACACTTGTGACGGGACAGGCGCAGGGCACTGTGCTGCCCACCATCAGCGCCTCTCACCTGAGAGATTGTGTACATAACTAGTGGACTGAGTGCTGTCGTTCAGAAATTCCTTGGCCCTTAGTTTGCTAGATAATTTTCTTCTGTCTTTGACTTTTTCTAAAAGAAAAAATCAATATGTTAGCAAAACACATTTTTGTTTTTATATGTACATATTTTAATTGTTCAAGTACAGTTGTCTGCCTTTCCCTCCCACCACTCTCCTCACCCCAGCCATCCCCACCTCCCACCCTGATCCCACTCCCCCTTGGTTTTGTCCATGTGTCCTTTATACATGTTCCTGAAAACTCCTCCCCCTTTTCCCCCATCATCCCCTCCCACATCCCCTCTGGTTACTGTCAGTTTGTTCTTAATTTCAATGTCTCTGGTTATATTTTGCTTGCTTGTTTTGTCGATTAGGTTCTACTTAAAGGTAAGCAAAATACATTTTTTAAAGTTATAATGGAACATCTAAACATAAGATTTTAAAAGTTGAAGCCTTGACAGAATAAATAGGGTTTAATTGAGAAATGTATAAATCACACCCATATTTTGGCTGTTTAAATACTACATGAATGTTTGGTTGTATATATATAATTTGTTTCTGTGAAGTTTATTAATGTGAGCCTATTTTGTGTTGCAACAAAATCAAATATCTAAGTTTGTAAAGCTAAAGCCAAACTTTGGATTATAATAATTATATTCAAATAAATGAAACATAAATACATATTGGTGACCTTCCTGTCATTTATGATACTATCCAACATCATAGAACATTTTTTCTTATATTGTTTTCATTTTTCTAAAGGTAATAATTCTTGACTAAACATTATTGGTATAATCATATCCTTTACTTCCTTTTATATGAGTTAAAATAAATCTGAAATTTTTGCAAAAAAGAATACAGTGACACTATGATCACTATATATTATTCATCTGTTAGAAACATAATCATGACAGACACATTGAATGCTATTACCAAAGAAGTTTATTTTAATTGCAGTATTTCAAACTAAAGCAAAAATGGGTGTGTATTATTTGTTTTGTTTTTTCTAAGTTAAAATGATTTAAAATGCAAGAAAATCCAGAAAACATTAATGAGTAAAGTTAAAAGTAAATATCCCTGATGAGAATAAATAGCATAAATTACATTAAATTAAATATATTTGAAGGGTTTTGTCCCTGACTCATTCCATGCTTCCAATTTTTGTCTCATTCACAAATGATCAGCAGTCCTCTAAAAATAAACAAATATTTCCAAACTTTTCATTCTTACATTTTTAATAATGCTCACATTATTTGAGGTTAAAGTCCAAAATTATTACTTGATTCATTGTAAATCTTTGGTTAACAATTCATTGTTAATCTTTGGTTATGAGAAATATTTTTATGAACCTTTCTTTCAAACATATTTACATGAAATCTGGACTGTGCTCAGTAGTGCTAGCACAAATATAAATTAAGCTCTAGGAATCCAAAGTCCAATAATTATTCCTGCTAGTCAAGAAAGTTATTAGTACTCAGCCTTTCACCTGATAAAAGATAATACCCTGTATCTTCCATGGCTGGGTCATCCTGGGGTAAATCTCTAAATCCATGTTCTCAGGGCACTGCACATTGGAATCTTCTTATATGAAAAGAGTGTAGTAAAAGATCATTTTTTTTCTTTTTTTTTGTAATTCCAATTACTGTGTGCCTGAACTCTTTCAGTAATAGAGCATTTACTTTCCGGATGATGGTACCTTCATACTTAGATATCAACAAAACTTGAAACTTATTTTGTTTACTTTTAACTGAAGTAACCCTGAAATATCCCATCAATTACTAGTAGTTCTTTGCTTTAACTTGATAGAGAAAAAGTACAATATCTTAACCAAGCTACAAATCTTTGTATTTAAACATAACTTCAATATTTCTTCTTTATCAAAGTATAATGAGGTCCTTCAATTTTTTATATGACCATATTCTGTATTTTCATCAAAATAATTTCTAACTTTGTTTTATGTTTCTATTAAAGTGTAATTCCCAGAACTCTTCATATCAGATAACATTATATTGAAAAACCAAATTAAAGTTAGCTGTTCCAAAATTTTGACTAATTAAATTGGATATTTTTCAACATTTTGATTATATTTTGCTATTTAAGTTTCATACACTTTCCAAAAGCCTATGTAAATCATAATATAGAGCAGAACACTAATTTACAAGCCTAAGAGAGAAGTTATATTGAATCATATTTACTTCAATACTAAGAGCTGTGATTCTAGTGCTTCTTTAATGAAAGGAGAATATGACAAATGTGCATATGAATCTGCTTATCTTGAATGCTGCCTTCCATTAAATGTGACAGGCACATTACTGAATTTTTAATCATCACATGGAAAATTACTCAGTTCATTCTGCATCTGTTGATTTCAGACACTCCAAGGTACTAACCCTGTTAATATGATTTTCCTTTATCAGTGGTTGCATTAATAGAAGGACAAGTGTTTTCTGCCTGTTTTGAGAGAAAATAAATGAACTTCATCACATTCTTGTGTTTCCTGTCACATATGACATTCTAATATTAATCCCCTAAATTATGCAATTTAAAAATATATTTTACACATGAAGCTCAAGTAGTAGTTTCAAAACTTACTTCTTCAATGAAAAACTATAGACTTTTTAAATATTATCATACACCAGTCATAAAATCAGAGCTTTAAAGCATTATGGAATGGAAGTCTTAAAAATGTATATAAAAGTGTTATGAATTTACAACCTTATAAACATAAAACTTTTGTATTACTACAACTCAAACTTGTTTTTTAGTGAATTGATGAAAATGCACTTTTGTTTTCCTCATTTGCAGTTAAACAGGCATGGCAGCTAATATTCACTGTTATCTTAACCTACTACCTACTACCTACCTACTACCTCTCACCCAGGGAAAACCTCTCACCCAAGACAAACCAGAAGCTTTCTAAGTGGTTTCATTGCTTCCAGTGTTGCTAGAAATTTATTCATCTTTTTAAAGCATAAAAACTAGCATGTCATCTCCTCACTTAAAATGAAAGAGTAAATTTTTATCTCCTAGAGCACAAAGCCCTGTCATTCGAGCAGGCATCTAAAATGCAACATAACCTCTTTCTTGTCCATATTTCCAGTCCACTTGACAAGATGGAACAGCTTTTTATTGAACCACATATTCTGTGCTGCTAACCTGGAATAAGAATGCCATTTGCATGGGTATAATACATCTTTTTGCATACCTGCCTGTATATTTAATTTCAACACTATCTATACATACATGCATAAACACACTAGAGAGAGAGAGGGAAAGAGACACACAGAGAATTTTCCAATAGGCACTTCACTGTTCCATAATACCTACTTTGTCCTTGTTGCAATCAGTTCCCTTATTAGAAAACAAAGTCTATACTTTCAATCATAAAGCTGTTTATGTCACAGGAATCCTCCAATGATAATTGTTGGGGAAGGTCATAAAGAGGACTCCACAACTGGTTTGACCCATGAGCCATTGAGGCTCCCCACTCATTCCCCATGCTTTGGAATGTGTGCTTGGCTTGCCTTCCCTGATCCTAGAATCTGGTCCAGGGACTCAGCCTTGAGATAGAAAGGTGGTGTTGAGACTATATGGACTGTGTTTGTGACTGGCCCCAATTAAGGCCTCCAGGTACATGTCTGAACCCAGTTAAGGCATCTATACAAACTTTTAAGATTTGGCAAGCAGGTGTAGAAAGCAACACATCTTGTGGCTGCCCAAGACAAGCTTTGTAGGTAGGTGATCTCCCTTGCTTACCTACCTACCAGTCTGGAGCACTCTGCCTTTTTCTTTGGTCTTCCCCTGCCCTCTCTTATGAGTGCCAGTTTCACATGACATCTGGGTAGCTCCTAAAGAAGCTGCCACCCCAAAATAATGAGACAGGCACTACAAGTTTCTTGCATGGTGTGCTCGTTACCAACAATTCTAGTCCTCGTTATCTTTTAATCCTTTTGATTACTGTTGTAGCCACTTTTGCTTTTTTTAACATTCAATATGCCTAGGGGGACCTTTGTTCCATTTGAAAATTCAGTTTTTACTTTATACCTGTCATGTTGAGTGATATACATTTGACCAGAATGTATAGTTGAATAAAGAAAGATCATTATTAATGGTTTAAAAAATAATCTCGTATGGGTTTGGTAGGTCTCTGTTTTGTAGAATCAGCTCCTGCCATAGTCATGTCTACTATTGTGTGCTTATACATGGAGCAGAGTGTTCATTTCCACAAATCTATATCCTAAGACTACACACATGACACTCACTTTTTAACCATAATTTTTCAAAAATATTTTATCTAATCATTCTTTTTCACTCTCTGGCAAAATATAATAAGCATTTTGGCAAAATAAACTCATTTTGAAAAAAGTAGCTAGACAAACAATTCCTTCTCTTCTCGGGTGGTGGTAGAAGAGTTTGATGCGGTTGCCCTTGATGGCCATTCAGAGTGCTCACCAGCTGTGTCTTGCTCCCATCTACATCACAGTCTGTAAATGCTTGGAGCTATCTGGCAGCCAGCAGTATTTCCAATGGGAAACATGGAAAATTACAGACTTGGTGGATATGACAGAGACAGAAATAAGTGCTGTTATGGAGAATAGAAAAGTCTGATTACTCTTGTCCTATACCTATGAATATGCACATAAGTAAATCTAAATTATTTTATTGTTAGTGATATTTTATAAAATTTGCAAAGTGCATGTTTAGTAAAATTGATTATTTAATTGATATTTTTATATAAACTTAATGATAAACATGTAATTTATACAAATTTTTTGTCAATGTTTACCATCCAACTAGGGGCTGTGGTGATAGTACTGATAACATGAAAACCAGAAGAAAACAAAGTTGAAAAAACATCAGCATCTCCATCAAACACATATACCAGCTATGATGACAATATATTCAGTTGTAAAAAGTGTGCATACACACATATACACAAAGTATGTATATCTATATATCTATATGCTTATATTATGTGTTACTATGAACATAGCTTTTCACTAGGTCAAACGATTACTTTTAAAAGTAATTTAATTTCTATAAGTTTTCTTGGTGCATTTACAACACACGAAAAAAGTAACTTTAATTTTTTTAATTCTTTGATTACAATGCTAAAATTTAACTAAGCCATGCACTAATAATCCAAGTACTAGAATATTGAGATACAGAGAAATTATAAATTTTCTTAGAAACATACTGAACATAAAGCTCAGCAGTATTACTTAAATAATTTAGCTCTCCACTTAAGCAGTTCATAATTTCAGAAAAGGTCACAGTGCCTAAATCATTATTATTAGACATCTAAATATCACCCAGCAATATTTTGCCATTTGTCATATATCATAAAATGTAGGTACCCTTGATTTAATTTCAGAGAATCAATTTAAAATGCCAAGAGACAGTGGAAAAAAGTGGAGGGAATATACAGTCTTAATTTAAACAGCACAGTAAATATAGACAAACATAAGTTTATTTAATTATGGAATTTATATATGTATTATAAAAATATAAGTTCCAAATGAGATAAATGATGTTTCTTTGGACAGATCATATTAAATTAAAATATATAACACAATAATAAAATGCAGAACCATGAAAGAATATACTTTATTTTTTTCCTTTTTATTGAATGTGTTGGGGTGACACTGGGTGACAATATTATATAGATTTCAGGTGCACAATTCCATAGGGCATCATCTGTACAATGTATTCTGTGGTCACCACTCCACATCAAGTCTCCTTGCACCGTTTATTCCCCCATACGCTCCTGCACTTCCTCTCCCTTCTCCCCCTGCAACCACCACACTGTCCATGTCCATGAGTTTTTCTGTGCTTTTGCCTCGATATCTCCCTACCAGCCCCACATCCTCACCCCACCCCAACAGCTGTCAGCCTGCTCTCTATGAATCTATCTCTATATTGCCTGTTAGTTTATTTTGTCCCTTAGATTCCATGTATGAGTGAAATCACATAGTACTGGTCTTTCTCTGACTGGCTTATTTCATTTAGCATAATGCTTCTCTGGTACATCCATGCTATCAAAGAGGGTAATATTTCCTTATTTTATATGACTGAGAAGTATTCCATTATGTAAGTGCACTACAGTTTTTATTCACTCATCTACTGATGGGTATTTGGGCTGTTTCCAAATCTTGGCTATTGTAAAGAATACTGCAATGACCATAGGGGTGCATATATTCTTTTGAATTAGCATTTCTGGTTTCTTTAGAAAAATTCCAAGAAGTGAAATTTGCTGGGTCACAAAGATCTAGAGAATAATGTGACAGTGTCACCATTCTGACATGTTCTGTTAAGGATGAAAAAAAAAAGCCCAAATCAAAATGTTCTTGGACAATTCTGCAAGTAGACCATCCAGTTACCTGGGGCTATATGACCATGATGTCAAAGCAAAGGAACAAAAAATTAATTACTTAACATTGTAAAATATTCTATTTATTGTTCTTTGTTATTTTCATATGAGAACTTCTAGAAATAAATATTGATTTAAAAGACTTTAAAGTATTTAATCAACTGACATCTAAATTCTTTTTCTGACACTGTAGCTTTTTTGCCTTTAGCAGGTCAAATTGACTTTCATTTGTGAACTAGCAGCCTGCTGGTACATATTTAATTGCTTACACCGTTATATAAATTTTAGACCTTGGTCCATCCATAATTATTTTATACATTGTTGAAATAATGATGATACTCATTTATTCTAACCACTGTTGAATTATCATGTTCATATATAAAATGATGTGTCATAACTGACATTTAAAAACTGCCACTAACAATGTGAGTGTTTGACGAAGTCCCCAGTCTATGCTGTAGACATGTGCACAACTGAGGACCAAGTTCAGGAAAACCCTGTCTTATAAAAGGTCTGCTAACAGATTTGTCCAGTCTCTGTCCCTCAGGAGAACATTATCATTATTGTCCTTATTAGAAAATCAACCTGTACCTTGGACTTGGAATGAGACATTTTCTTTATTTTCTAAGGCTGTTTGCTATATAAATATCTTTGAATTAGAACAGCTAATCCCACACAAAACCGTCACGAAATGTTTAGAAATGCCATTGAGAATCTTTCTATCCCAACATGCCAAAATTTAAAAATCAAGAGCTGGTTTTAAGGTCAATAAGCAATTTGTTTTTTTTTTCTTTTATTCTACAATTAAATAAAGAATTATTTAATTGTACAGATGTGACAGACAGACATTGTGTCACAGTAGCATTTAAAATATATATGAAAGTACTGTGATTTAATTGACTAATTTAAATTTAATCAATTTAAAACATTTCTCTATTCATTAAGAGATGATTAATGCCCACAAGCTAAATTAAATTTTCCCCAAAAAATCCTTTTCATAATTGGAAATTTCATAGGTTCAGTGCTAATTAAGGTGACCATAAACTTCTTTTAGTCTTTTTATTAATCTTAACTGTATTCAAAGATATAAAACACACACACGTGCACACACCAACAAAAAGATGAAATTTTATTATACTAAGATATATGTTAAAACTGCTTTTGTACTTGTTATTCAAGTGAGAAAATCATTGTTTTCTAAATGATTCACATGCACAGAAAATCAACCAACTTCGTCTCTTTATTGAGAGATTTAATACCTCTCGGGGTCACTCTTTTCCAACAATATTCTCTTCCTGAGCTATGCTCTTCAATCAAGCACAAGGCACTTTCTCCAAAGGTCTCCATTAATCAATAAATAACCTAGGTGAAATAATGATGGAAAATATGTTCTAATAGACTTGCAAAAGGAAATTAGCTTAATTTTCACATAAAGTGATTAAGTAACAGCCTAGAATAATAGTTGACTCTTCAGAGTAAGAAACAAATTTTTATGTTAAGCCTTTATTTAGTTTTTATGAACAAAGCATTTTAGATTTTAATGGTTTATTTCATTAGTGTAATACATTGAGAAGTATAAAACAATAGTGTTGTTCCAATAAATAAAAAATTAAAAGTAAATATAAAAATTGCTCTCAGGAGTCATCAACATTTTAGCTTCAGTTTGAGGAACGAAAACAGATTATAATTTTTGTGCTCTTTATGCATATAAGCTTTTTTCATTTGTGTTCAAAATTTATCAAATCAAATAATTCTCCAATTAGATCATGTTCTCCCTTCTAATCAGCTTTTGACTTATATAAATAAATAATAACATTTAGAAATGCACAATAGTTAGTCTTAAAATGCTACCAATATGTTAATGCAACACTGATATTTCTTATCTGATTCTAGCTCATTAATATTAAGACAAAACAAAAGACAAAGCAAGCAAAAGAGAAGATGAGGAAGAAGAGATGGAAGGAGAAGAGATAAATAAAGACTAGAAGAGGACAAAAAGGAGAAAGTGAAAACTGAAAAAAAGGAGTAAGTAAAAGAAGAGGAGCAATTGGTATAAAAAGGAAGAGGAGGAAGAGAGTCAGGGAAAGAGAAATAGGAGAAAGAAAAGAAGGGACTGGAGGAAGAGAAATGAAGGAGGAGGAAGAGGAGCAGTAAAACAAATAAGGGACAGAGAAAAAGAAGGGTGGGAGGAGAAAAAGAGGGAGGGAAGGATTATTAAAAGAAGTTTCACAAAATGAAATAAAAATATGTCATAATATATGTTAATATTCCTGTAAGAATGGCTAAAAATACTCATAATATTCTTTATTAAATAGAGTAGAATCAAAACTCTAAAATACTGCTTGAAGATATTTGATCTTTGTCCTGTTACTAACCATTTTCTCTTTCTTTTTAATTCTTTTAATGTTAATTAATTAACAAATTAATCAAAATAAATTGTACATAAATTGTACATAACAGTGTTGCATATTTTTAAATTTATCCTGTGTACATTTGTAATCATGCATGCTTGTGTCTATATATAATGTACTTTGATTTTTTTTGTTGGTTGTGCCAAAATGTGTTTTGCCCTTTACAAAGAATCAGGTTTGTTTTAGTTAGCTATTCTACTTTTTTTTAAAAAATGAAAGAAAAAAAATCTTTTGAAATAACTTTAAACTTAAAGGAGAGTTGTAAAGATAGTACAGAGAATTTCTGTGCATGCCTCACTCAGCTTTCCCTAAGGTTAACATTTTGCATAAGCATCGTGTAATTACCAAACATAAGACAATATAGTTACAATACAATTAAATAAAGATTTGATTCACTGTTGAATCAATATCCACTACTGTATTTTTTGTTCTCTAAAATCCAATTCAGGATATCTTATTGCCAGGATATCATACTGTATTAAACTGTTATGTCTTCTTCATCTCCTCCTAGCTCTGAAAATTTTCTACTTTCCTTTTCTGTATTCATTATTTGACACTTTTAAAAAATACTGTTCAGATAAGTACACATAAGACAAATCCATGCGAGGGTAGATGATCCTGTAATTATGTCATGTGTGAAGAATACCACAGAGGAAGAGACGTAGTACAAAATAAACAGGAGTAGAGAGAATAATGGGAATTCAGTACATTGACAGTTTATTCCATTAAACAACAACAACATGTAATTTAAGGTGTTCAGATTACAAAAATCAAGAAAGCTGGTGGTGAAAAATCAGTTTGAAATAAAGAGAAGCCATATCATTAAGTGCCTTTAGTTGTATAACAAAGAATTTAGAACTTTAGCTGGAAGATACTGGGTGGCAGATAAATAGTATATTTATATGTTTGCTTATTTATTTCAGGACAAAGACATGTCTGGTATGATGTAAAAAATAATTTAGAGTTAAATAAACTAGAAAACAGGGAAAATAGCCAAGTTTCTGGGCAGTTCAATAAAAAAAAAAAAAAGATGGAAGCTGCTAAATTACAAAGTTAGATATTATACCTAAGTTGGAAAAACTAGTATGAAGCAGACAGAGTAGAGGTCTTGGCTAAAAGCATTTATCTTAAGTGTGGGGCAGTGTTACCAAACAAAAAACAGGAGGGGAGGTTTGACTGCCTGTTGCCATACATCCAAACTAGTGAGGTAGATGTTGGTGTAAAAGGAAGAATTTTTTTCAGATGCTGCATGATCTGGGAGAATGGCAGACACTTGATTCAAAGCTCATCCCCTTAGCAAGACTAAGATCCTGCTCCATTTTAAAGTACAGTCTTTTGGAGCTGCTAAACTGTCATTAGTCTGCATCCAGATAGCTTAGCTTGTTCCTGGCTGCTGTTCATTTCAGACTCCCTCCCGGAGGCTGCAAGTGGAGCTTTGCAGCCATGGACCATTCAGCTGCCAGGGCCATAACGTTATGAAATCCTAAAAGAGAGAGCATTCACAGGCTCTGGCCAGTGCATCACTAGGTAGGCAAGAGAGAGAAACTCTCCCCTGGAGGTCATGGGCTACATGACTGTTAGGCTACATGGCCCATGGAGAGAATAGAAAAATGCAGCATACCAATGCAGATCCCAAGCAAGCAAACTATGAGCCAGAGAGAGAGAGCCTTCTGTGTCCCCCTGGGTTTATATTAGCTTGGGTGCAGGATGGACCAGGTTCTTTTTCAAGAATGACCTATCAACTTCCAAAACTTTCATGTACTTCTGGTGGGTCCACCTCCCCTTCAATACCTTTATTCCCCAGGCTAAACTGACAGGCCTCTTGAGTCCAACACGACCTTCTGCCACCATTTTTACTTCCACGGTGCATGTACCTACTTTCCCCTTGTCCCACCCCTAATCTGGCATTGGAGGGGTGGGGGAAGGGCTTTTTGGTGGCTCAGTGCAAGAAACACCCAGTGCCTTTATCCCAGCAGACAGGGGAGACTCCTCATTACCCCAACTGACTGCCCCATCCTAATCATAGGTGTATGCCTAATCAGTACTGTGCTTAAAAAAACAGCTTTGTTTTTTCTTTATTTTTTCTCCATGCAGCCTTCTACAGAGATGCACAAGATACTTCAGGTAATTCAGAGCCTTTCTTTATGTATAGAGCTTTGGGCTCTCCACCATTCTGGGTTCAGGCAGACAGACATATACAACCACTATGAGTATTTCAATAAGAAAACAGTTAAATCCTGTGAATTAGAGATGTGCTCAACCTTTAGAAGGACCATTACAGTCAAATGCAGCTAGATCTTTTACTGGTTTTGTAAAAATCTGAAGAGCAGAAATTGTAGCTGCTTTCCACTCCAAAATGTGTAAGATACTAGAGCTCTCCCAGAAGCCATCACAAAACTCTTGTCTTCACTATATCCACAGGTCTGCCTGCCAACAGACAGTGTAATGCCTTATTTTCTTATATCTTTCAGTAATTGTGCAAGTGCTGCCCATTGGTAGTCATTCTAACTTGGTTTCCTCATAACAAGAGACCCTGGATAATTAAGTTCCTAAGATACTTACTGATTATGTGTGTTAATGCTGCCCTGATAACCAACAGTCTGGCATAGCCCTATAACTCTTTCTAGTTTTCTATTCTGGTGACATTTGGTGAACCACTGGAAAGCACTTATGCTAATAATAGAAACTAGCCTATCTATATAATTTGTTCACATTTAATTTTATTCCTTTCTAAAAGATAAAGACATCTATGGCAAGCTACATATATAAGACTGTATCAGATAAAATAAGGTAAATCTAAGGTACTCAAAATCAGCAGTTAAAATCTTATCATCATTTTTTGATGCCTGAGTTTATAGTATTTATGGTTATACATTGTTCAATAATGTAGTAAATAAATATCATTAGTCTTAAAAATAAGAATTATCAATTGACATTAGATCTGTATTGCATTTTATTCAATAATCTCAGCATTACAAATTTAACCTTCTCTGTCACAGGCACTGTGTCTGGCAAAAATAGTTTTTTTAATCTAATGTGCCTCCTGGTAATAGCTTCTGGAGGTAAAACCAAGGATTTTGGAAAGAAAACAAAGACATCTTTATTTCAAGCAATGGGGATACCACAGCCTATATCTTTATACTTACAAATATTAAAGTTCCTGTTCTGAAATTATAATAATGGTACACATGCTGAATTTAAAAATAAATGGGATAAAGTGGTACCCCAAAAGAAGTCTTCAGTAATTTTTTAATTCATTCTTAATTGTAATTTTGTAAAGTTATACTGGCAAAAGTATGTCATAAACATAGAAGTTTAATTTTAAGAGTTGTCAGCAAAGTCATAAAGCAAACATTGTATTTTTTAGTTGAAATTTCAATGCAAGATGTCCTAGTAAGCAGTTTCCTGTCATGTGAAAACAAAACTTAAGTCACTCATTTACCATTTAGAAATTTGGCTGGTTTTACCCAGATTGAGCAACTGGACAGAAGAATATGCCAGAGACAGCAATGGGAGCCTATAATTCTGTACACTTATTTTCCCCAGAGAACTTGATCATGAGTAAGCAGGCCAGACATTTCCCTTTATCTTGCATTCTGTTCTCACACACAATGCCAGCCTGTCTTCTGAACACATCATCTCACTGTGCAGCCAAGTTATAAGACCATCTGGTGCACTTAGCATTTCCAGAAAACTGAGATTCTGGGAAGCCATGGTGTCTAAGTGCCTGAACATAACACTCTCGCCTAAGCTAATAATTTGACAATTTTATGTTCATTTAAATATGGACGATTATATTTAAAATTTTACTTCAATGTCTGTGTATACATGTATGCACATATGTCCGTGTCCTGTGTGTCTCTGTCTATCTGTGTATTTGAGAGTCGAGATTCTCATACACCAACTTTGTCGAAATTGTTAAAAGATTTGAATCTTAACTATCTAGTGCACAAACATATACAATATTATTATAAATTTCATGAAGGTCATTTTATCTTAGAAAACTTGAAAATAGGTGATGTGGCTGGGTCCAATCCTCACAAAACACTTTGTATTGGTCAGTTACTGTTGCATTGCAAAGAACAAAAACATCTCAGTGACAAACGATAATGAAGTCACTTGATAATGTCACCATCTGTGGGATGGAGAAGCATGCTCTTCTCGTAGAGGCCAGGATTTGTGACAGGTGCCTAAAATGCCAATGATACGGGGATTATTATTTGAACAACGATTGTACTTATATATCATAATGGTGGTATTTTTAGGGTTTCTCTCTTGCTTTGGTCACATTCTCCAGTAAATGTTCCTCTAGTCTTCTTGTTAAAGGGTAAAGTCCTGGCTGTTAGAGTTTGAGAGATAAATGCATAAAATTTCTCCAGTTGAATATATCACCTTTGCTTATTTACATGTTGTAGTATGATCCCCGTATTGTTGATTGCGCCTGGTGTCCTGGATTCAAAGGTCCTCTGGAGCCACTCTGGAAAATAAAACCCCAGACTACTGTCCAGCTGGGTGAAGTGAATAAGATCTGCGCATCTGATTGTTTATTACATAACTTTCACACAATCTTCCTGTTTATACCTTTTGCTTCATCACTACTTCTGGTTAAACCTAATTGAATCACTTAACTTGTAGTGACTTAAAATGGCAAGCATTTATTTGCTCATGATTCTGAGCTCATTGATTTAGGCATAGCTTCATTGGAACAACTCACTTCTGATTCATGTGTTACCGGCAGACCTTCCCTGTGTTTGTGCCTCAGTTGGAACAACTTCCATGTGGTCTTTCATTCTCTAGCACAGGCTTGGTTCACTCGTCGGAGCATTTCAAGAGGGCATGAGCAGAAGGTACATAGTTCCTGTGTCCCTGCTCAGGTCTTAAACAAGGCCACCCTTGCTTCACTTTGGGTAAACGCAACTTGCAAGGCTCACCCTCATTCAAGGAGTGCGACAAGCAACCACCCTATAGCAAAATGTATGTGTGACCATTGGCAGTCTACTCTACCAGTGCATCAAATCTTGAACTTTAGGAGGCTTGCGTGAAAAAATCAGATATTCCTCAGATTTCCTCACCAAAATATTCAGTTTCATAGGTCTGCTAACACAGCTCCCTCTTATCCATTAGAGTTTTCCCACATTTTTCAGTTTGTTTCTGATGTCTTTTCTGCTATTGTGCCAGTCTTTCTGGGTTTATACCACCTCCTGTGCCTCAAATTAGCAAAGAAAAAAAAGCCTTTGAGTATCTCATTTACTTTAACAGACTCAAGGGAGGAAACACTATTAAAATTTTGGTTAAATTCAACATCCTTAATTTGAAACACTATACCTCGTCTCCATCTGGAAAATTCCTGTTTAGTCTTCAAAATACTATCTTAAGAGCCTCACCTCAGTGAAGTCTCCTTTAAAAATCTTACAAATAGCTTTGATCACTCCTCTTTTTTAAATTTATGTGTGCCTTTATGAGACCATCACTTTATTTACACACTCCATTAGAACTGCATTTAAAAAAAGCATGGTGTTTAAAAGTGCAGGCTTTAGAGCTAGACTCTTCATGTTCAAATCACACAACTTACCAGCTGTGTGATTGCGGCACATTTCCTAAGCTCTTAGTACCTGCTTCCATTTCTTATGCAGTCATTTTTAGAGTCAAAGGAATTCATCCATAAATTACTTAGAAAAGCCTGGCACATATTGAGGGATCAGTAAGTGCTACTTATTATTACTATATTTGTGTTTGACACTAGAAGATTAGCTAATTAAGGATTGGAATCACATATTACTCACCTTTGCCAACCTAGTGGGATGCAGTGTCATCACTCAGTATTTGCTGCACTGATGTGAGAGATAGCATACTACCCCATGCATCTCACGAAGCCTCCTGTGTGACCCCAGTGCGGCCTGTTCTCTCATCTTCTAATTGCCCTGGGATCCTTTACCAGGGAGAGCAAATGTGGCATCCAGTTTGTCCCTGATTTCCATATCTGATTATCTTATCAATATCATAAGTGATACATGTCCAAACATATTTGCATACTTGATTTCTGGTAGGCCCTGAGCTGCAAGGTGGATGTAGATGTTAATTAGACCAACCCCTCTCCTATATTTACAAGTAATTTCGTGTATGAAAATTAAAATTTATGCTGTCTCGGTACCAAGCCCTGAGGATGAAATATATGTTTTGCTTTGTCCCTTCCTATCACCTAATTATTAGCAACTCAAACTCAAAGACGAGGAGATACTTTCTGGTTTTCCCTATTAAATATTTTATTCAAGAAGCAACAGACATAATTCACTCTCAAACTGACAATTTGCTTATGTCATTTAGCTGATAAACAGCATTGAAATAGAGTTCCATGACATTGTCCATCATCACAGATCTGCATCTTTATAATTTTTGAATATCACTCAGGCATATAATATTTTATTTAATCCAGACTACTATCTTGTGAAGTGTATTTATATCTCTCATTCTACAGAGGAGGGAATGGAGGCTCAAAGAGTAAGAGACCTGCCAAAACTGACACATATATGAATTAAAGTGCTGATTTTAATTCTTAGTTCTCTTTGAGTACTCGGGAAGTATTTTACCTGGAGCACTAAGGGAATTGCAGATCCTTTAGGAGAGGGAAATTGTATACCCATGGAATGTGACATTAAAATGTTGACTTATGTGGGCTGGATGGCTATCTTGTTATCTGTACTTAGAATAGTGTTTATGTAGCAAATTGCTTGTGAAGTATTTGTTGAATATTGAGTAAATAGATAATGTAAATAATATGTTTTATGTTTCTTTTAAATTATATTTTATTGATTATGCTATTAGTGTTGTCCAATTTTTTTTCCAATTTGTCTCCCTCCACCCAGCAACCCGCAGTCCCTCAGGCAATCCCCACACCATTGTTCATGTCCATGGGTCATGCGTAAGTTCTTTGGATACTCCATTTCCTATACTGTACCTTACATCCCCATGACTATTCTATAATTACTTATTTGTACTTCTTAATACCCTCATCTCTTCAACCATTCCTCCATACCCACCTTCCATATGGTAACCATCAAAATGGTCTCTGTATCCATGATTCTGTCTCTGTTCTTCTTGTTTGCTTAATTTGTTTCTTAGATTCAGTTGTTGATAGATATGTATTTATTGCCATTTTATTGTTCATAGATTTGATCTTCTTCTTGTTCTTAAATAAGTCATTTTAACATTTCATATAATAATGCTTTGTTGACGAAGATCTCCTTTAGTTTTTTCTTGTCTGGGAAGCTCTTTATCTGCCCTATGATTCAAAATGATATATTTGCTGGGTAGAGCAATCTCGACTGTAGGTCCCTGATTTTCATGACTCTGAAAATTTCTTGTCAGTCCTTCTACCTTGCAAAGTTTCTTTTGAGAAATCAGCTGACAGTTAGTTGTATGGGAGTCCCTATGTAGGTAACTAAGTGCTATTCTCTTCCTGCTTTTAAGGTTCTCTCTTTATCTTTAATTTTTAGCACTTTAATTATAATGTGTCTTGGGATAGGCCTCTTTACAATCCACCTAGGCTGGGACTCCCTGTGCTTCCTGGACTTATATATCTATTTCCTGCACCAAATTTAGGAAGTTTTCTCTCATTATTTTTTCAAATAATGAGTTCCAGTTTCTTGCTCTTTTGTTTCTCTTTCTGGCACCACTAACAGGTGAATGTTGGACCATTTAAATTGTCGTGGAGGCTGTTTACACTACCTTGTTTTTTTGGATTCTCTTTTTTTCCTGTTGTCATGATTGTTTTTGTTTTTGTTTTGTTTTGTTTTGTTGATTCCTTATGTTCCAAATCATTTATTTGATTCTTGGCTTCATCTACTCTACTGTTGTTTCCCTGTAAACTGTTCTTTATTTTAATTAGTGTATTCTTTGTTTCTGACTGGTTCTTTTTTATGCTTTTGAGGTTCTCATTAAGTTCCTTGAGCAGCCTTATAAGTAGTGTTTTGAACTCTGCATCTGATTGATTGCTTATCTTCATGGAGTTTAGTTATTTTTCTAGAGTTTTGATCTGTTCTTTCATTTGGGCCTTGTTTCTCTGTGTCTTCATTTTGGCAGCCTCCTTGTTTTTGTTTCTATGTATTAGGTAGAACTGCGATGACTCCCTATCTTGGTAGTGTGACCTAATATTGTAGGTGTCCTGTAGGGCCCAGTGGCACAGCCTCCCTTATCACCTAAGATGGTTACTTGAGTGTGTTCTTTGTGCGGGCTGAGTACACCATCCTGGTGTATTTAAGACTTGATTGCTGTTGTCAGGTCAATGGGGGGATTTGCCCAGGCCAGTCAGCTTCAAGGACTGGCTGTGACCACTGACCACCAACCTCCATCCTCCGTGGAGGTTCAGCTATGCAGGGGCATGGTGGTAGTGCTCTGGTGTGTTCTGTAGCTGTCCATTGGGTGTGTAGGCTCTGGGGTTTCTGAGGTTGTGCAGGCCAAGGTCAGCCCCACCTATGTTTTGCCTGGGGACACCCTGCCTGAGGGATAAAGCAATCTGCAGATGACTGCTACTTATGCAGGGCTTGGATAGAGATTCCAGGTGAAGCCAAGCTGTGAATATAGGCTGGTGGCTGCTGATGGGAGGCCTGTGGACACTTAGCAAGAAGAAGGAGCTAGGGGCTCACTGAGATGTTTGTTTGAGAGAATTTAAGAAGTTGTGAAGCAAAAGCCATTCATATGCAAAAGCCACTGGGTTGGGCACATAAATTGCGTGAGAGATAGTCTCTGGGGATTTCCAGGGTAGGGTAAACAATGCTAACCAGGTTGATGGAGTCTCAAATATGGCATCAGGCTGCAGGCTCTTTGGCTCTTTGGGAGAAGGGTTCAGAAAAGGAACAATAAGAATATTTCAGGTAACCACTAACTCTATTCCTCTCATTGCTTATATCAAAATCCTTAGTTAAACTTTTCATGTTCTCATGGGCCCTGTTGTGTTCTGAGTTGTCTTTCTCCCGAATTCTTTTGTTAGTCTTTACCCACAATATCTCAGAATAAAAGCTTATCTGGTGAGAGGGTCATTGCAGAAGTAATCAAGTTAAAATGATGTCAAAAGGGTAAGTTTTATTCCAATTGTTATCCTAATAAAAAGGAAAAAATTTGGGGCCAGACACATGAACATAATGTGAAGACACTGTGAGCAGACCTAAGGAGAGAATGCCCAAATGCGGGCCAAGGTAAGAGGCTTAGAGCCGATCCTTCCCAGATAGCCCTCTGAAGGAACCAACCCTGCCAACACTTTAATTTTAAATGTTTAGCCTCCACGTCTATTAAAGATAAATTTATTTTGTTTAAAC
>CM052538.1:35113777-35146302 GCA_028533065.1 Trachops cirrhosus
ATTTCAGAATTGCCATCTTCTTTTCACATGATTTGCCTCCCTATCCTTTTTTTCTCTGTCTCTCCTCCCCTTTCCATCTGTATCTCCCTCCCTGCTCCTGTTCTTACTTTCAATATCTCCCCCACACTTTGCAAACTCTTTTTTTCTCGTACAGGTAAATACTTAACAGTTGGGAACCGCCCTGCCTGGTTTCAGAAGCTGTAACCCCCACCAAGACTAAGGCTGAGGGAGTGACCTTGGAATGTAAACCACCAAGGAGACAAAAGCTTATCTCCCTGGCAGGAGCACTGCTTCTGCTCCTCTTTCCATAACTGGCCCCCAGTGCTTGGTCGGTTAGTCAATGATGGGTAAGATTCCCCAAGGGGGAACAACCTAAGACAGGCATGATCACGTGGGAGGCCCCTAAGGAAGGACTTTGGAGAGTACAGCAAAAGGGGGCAAAGGACCCTCACCCCTCGAGATTGACAAAGCCTGAGTCCTCATTCTGTCTGGCAGAAGTCTCCTAATCTCTTGGCTGCCTCACTCCCCTTGCTCCACCTAAGCCTGAAACAATAACTGCCTTACTTCCCTTGCTCCACCTAATCCTGAAAGGATGACTGGGTGGTACAGCCCTATGCTAGAAAGGGCGGGTTCCTTGGGCAATCAGGCCTAAGAAAGAATATGTAAAATCCTGTGAAACCTGCTTTATTTAGAATGCTCTCAATTAAATGATAAAGCTCCAAGCAAGAAGTGAGTTTGTTCCTCAAAGCTTTACGGCTCTAGCTATCTGACCCTGACTCAAAATAGGCCCTCAGAGTTCTTTGTTATCTATTGTTTGATCCTTACCGCCTGACAATGGTTAATGAGCTTTATCTATAATCCTGTGCAAATGAACCCAATAAAAGCCCATTGAGGAACGGGCTCTTGGCCCTTCTCCTTTGAGAGATTGGCCACCTTTCCTCCCCAAGCAGATCACATCTTAGTAGACTTATTCTCATCTGTGGTGGCCAGCTGGGCTCTGTGGGCAGAGCCCCCCCACACTTAACACCTTATATTTTTACAAACAAAACTTGACACTGCTCTCTTCCTTATAAAAGGAAGGAAACTGTTAGCAAATACAATTAGGATACCATCTAAGATTCCTCAATGGAAGAGAGTAATGCTGAGCTTTTGTCTTATATTTGTGTCTCTGGATTCTAATAATTTCTAGATTTTATATATAGTACCTACTGATAAAGTATACTAACTATGCTTTAGGATATAGAAAATGAAATTTAATTTTAGAGAAGAAATAATAAAATACTTTAGATGTAGAGCAATGGAATTAGAAACCCTTTATAAAGAGTATTAAAATATTTATATAAGTATCAATCTATCCTAAAATAATATGCACATTTCATTTTACCTCTTCAGTATTTAATGATAAGTCTGATCTTGCAAAGTACTTTGCACAGCTGCTCTTTTTAATATGGTGATGTTGAATTAGCCAGTTAGCTCTTACAGTTTTCAAAAGACAAATACCATATGATCTCACCTATAAGTGGAACCTAATTAACAAAACAAACAAGCAAGCAAAATATAACCAGAGATTTTGAAATAAAGGACAAATCGTCAGTGATCAGAGAGGAGGGGAATAAGGGGGAGAGAAAGGGAACGGTCATCAAGGAACATGTATAAAAGACCCATGGACAAAACCAAAGCAGGGCTAGGATTGAGGGTGGGGGTGAGTTGGGTGGGGTGGGGGAAAATGGTGGTGGGAAAACGGAAACAACTGTACTTGAACAGCAATTAAAAAAATTTAAAAAACTTTATTAAAAAAGTTTGCATGTTAAACTTATCTTTATCTCCTTAATGGCATTGAACTTATCTGGTTAGTAAATCAGATATAATCCCACACTTTATTGGAGGGAATGATGTACAGATGTGTGCTGATATCTTTTGAAGGATAATCAAAGGGATGTTGGAATGAAAATGGGAAATAATTGTAGAAATAACAGCAAATCAAAAGAAAACACATTTGTGTTCACAAAAATCTTTCTCGCCCTGGCTGGAGTGTTTCAGTGGATTGAGCACCGGCCTGTGAAACAAAGGGTCACCGGTTCAATTCCCAGTCAGGGCAAGTGCCTGCGTTGTAGGCCAGGTCCCCAGTAGGGGCTATGTGAGAGGCAACTGCACAATGATGTTTCTCTCCCTCTCCTTCTCCTTCCCTTCCTCTCTCTAAAAATAAATAAATAAAACATTTTAAGAATAATAAAAGTTTATGAAAATTAAAAATATATTCATTGTACTCATTTATTTACTTAACAGATATGTACTAAATCCTCCCTGTAAACCATTCATTGTATTTAATATCCCTAGGAACCATACCTTCTGTGAAATAACAAAGAAAATATAGCCACACTTGATTAAAATGGCTATTGTTTTTCAAAAATGTAATATTAAGTCAGTGTTTCCTAAAGTGTGATACTCATATGCAAAAGAGGTATATGAGATACTGTACTTTTAGGAAGTACACTGAAGGATGCAATAGCCAGGGGTATATATGGCCCCATCTTGGTGTGGCATATAAAGGAAAAACAATCTGAAGAAGTCAAACTGTTGAGCTAAGAAGAGGATGATAAGCAAATACCAGGCTTTATTTTGCAGGTTCTGTGATATTGCTATGATTGTAGAGAGCACATTACACAGCCTCCAAATATATCCAGCACAGGATATAAAATTATGAAACACTGTTATACTAGCAAGGGTGAAGATCCCAAGGGTAAAGCATCAGGAATCTGAGAATCCATAGGCCCAGATAACTGGAGAACTTGGCTCATTGAGGAAGTCTAGTTCATGAAGTCAAGGACCAGGTGTGAGAAGATTAAGATATAGTTTAGATTTTGACTGAGAATCAGTGTCTTCTCATGAATTGGAAAGTTTAAGACTACATGTACAGAGTACCCTTTCAACGAATATTTTTGATGCATGTAAGATTCCACGGATGAGACACAAACAGATAATATCGAGTAGGTGGCAGTGTAACAGAGACTTAACATTTTTTCAATAACTGCTAGCATAACATTTAGTAGACACCTGAGTGTCTACTGCTGCTGGACTCTGCATTCAAGTGGTCAGTCACTGGCAATTGGGTTGGGAGAGCCAGTTTTTAAGGCACAGTCCAAGCTTTCCAACATCGGGTTTGCAGCTACAGTAGGGTGATGTCTTCCTGACTTCTACTCCTTTAGTCTTTTTAACAGTTTTGTAAGCACCAGTACCATGGGTTAAGTAGTTTATCCCTGGTATAGTCAGAGTGACTATTTTCTTCCTTGAACACTAATACAGACGAGGACTGAGCAACAGCTCAGGGTACAGATATGATTAAGATTTATGGATTATATGACAGCTGTTTTTTAGTTATTTGTTTACATTTTAGGGAGAGGGTAAGGAAAGGAGAAAGAGGGGGAGAGAAACATCAATGTGTACTGGCCTCTCATTCACCCCCTACTGGGGACTTGGCCCTCAACCCAGCCATGTGCCATGATGGGATTCAAACTGGTTACCCTTTGGTTTGAAGGCCCAAGCTCATTCACTGAGCCAGGGCAAGACAGCTGTTTTTAATAGGAGCTTCTTATCTGACACCTTATGGATAAAAATTACACTGCAGGTTTTCACCCTGAAAATACATATTTCTCCTATTCAACTCTAGATAACCTTCATGTGACAACTCTTGTTCTAGAAACACTGAGTGAGTCTAGGATCTGGACTGGGTACATCTCTGATTGCTGACTTTGCTGTTTTCCTATGTTTCCTCCAGTTCTGTTTGTGTGTGTGTGTGTGTGTGTGTGTGTGTGTGTTTTAATTATTGGACTCTGTCAACATGTTTTTTTCCCCATTAACTCTTCCTCTCCCAATTTGCTTAACCTATTTAATTTCTTGGAAAAATCAGATTGTTTTCATCTATTTTTCATAATCAATCCATTGTTAAAAACATAAACTTAGTGCTCTGAAAACACCAAACAGAAAATTCAGAATTCTTCTTTATGAATTTTTGGTCTGTAATGTGTATGAATGATTTCTGACTAGGGTTTAAGGACAATTGGATAAGCATCACAGACCTCTTGATTCACTTAAGATTACATGAATAAATTGAAAAGAGTGTAGCATTTTGCTAGGGAAATATTATAAATCTTTTACAAGGTGCTAAAAAGGTTCCTGATGGGAAAAACATTATTTAGACCCAAACATTTTATCAGGATGACTGTGATATTCACATTAGGTGTGATATTTATATTGTAGGTTACATTAAAAAAAAAACTTTGACAAGCTTGACAGTTACAAAATTATCATTGGCATTACTAGTTTAGATTCATTTAGTTTCAGTTGGATTACTCATTATTCCTACAGCAGGATTTTGCAGAATTTTGTTCAAACCTAAGTAATTTCTTCTTTCTAATTTCCTATAAGAATGTGATTCTATATATTTTGTTCAATTTAATCAAGCACTGATTTGGGGGATACTTTATTTTAGTCTGAGACATTTTTAGCTGTATTTGGCAGACTGGCGCATCGATTGAATAGACCCATCTGTTGTCCCAGCAATTAGTTGGCTTCCAGATAGATGAACCAGGCGTGGATCCAATGTGAGAAGAGTCCTCTGTGGGAGGTCTTGATTATGAAAATAAGATGTGGCTTCCAAGAGAAATGCCAAGTGAATCTAAACCATAAGCCTGTGCATTCATTCATGTCATTTGGGGAGTTTCCTAAAACACAACATTTATTGAAAATATTAATTGAAAAAAGTTTATTTGTCAGGATGAAATTGGCTTAAGCTTGGACTTGGGTAATTTCATGATGTTTTAAAACAGCCAGATCATAATTGATAAAGTGGGCATTATTTATTGTTAGATTTACTTAAGAGTTCTACCAGAACTGAACATATTGATATGTGTACATTTTGCAAGTATTTTAGCAGAATATTTTTATACAATTCAGCTTTTAAAAAAATTTCTAGTTTGAAAGATAAGGTAGGAATTGAAAGTCAGTGTAGTGCAAGTGGTCAGCTCTGTCTACTGCGGGGGTTTCCCGCCTTTTCATCTTGTGGCACACATAACTAACCGCTAAAGTTCTGTGGCACACCAGATGAATATATTAAATTTTTTTCCAATCTAATAAAAATAAATATAATTCTGACTTATTCACAATAGATGACTATTGTTGTGTTGTCATTATTTTTATTTGACCATCTAAAGGAAAAGAGGTCAATGCCCCTGACTAAATAGTCAGGTATTTAATGTTTTAAAAATTCTGGCAGCACAATGGTTGAAAATTACTGATCTACTATCATATGAAAAACAGCAGAAGAAAATCCACTTTTTTTTACAAGCATCTCCCCTCTTAATTAATTATGGTATTGCCACTGTTCCTTCCTGGAAAGTACCTGAAGTTATATAGATTTGATATGTCTCAATAAATTCACCCATTCATTTGTATAAAAAATACTCACTGAGAACTAGTTTTGTGCTAGCATCTTAGATCCAGATGACAAAGTAGTAAAGGAAACATTAAAAATTTAATGAATAAAGAAACATTGCCTTTACTTAATTTAGATTCTAGTGTAGAAAAACAAGAAGTAAATGGAAGTAATTAATTAAAAATAATTTATTATAAGTAAGTGCTCCAAAGACAAAATAGGAGAATGAAAATAAGAATGTTAGAGTTGTGTCCCAATTTTAAACAGAGTGGACAAAGTTGTAACTGTGAAAATGATATCTGAGTCAATACTAGAATGACGTGAAAGGATGGACCCTGTCAATTTATTAGTAGAGAGCACCAGGCAGAGAGATTAGCCAGTGCACATGTCCTGGTGGAGTAGGAGATTAGCCAGAAGTCAGTTTGGCTGGAGTGGTGCTTTGGCAGAGAGCAAATGAAGATGAGGAAAGAAGGTAATAGCCATGTGTAATTACTTTAGTCTTTAAATAAAGTGGCATAAGGATCATTGGGAGGTTTTGAACATAAAAATATATAATCTGCATTTTAAAAATATAACTATGTTTGATTTGGAGAGAATTAAGGACAGAGGCGTGTTGGTGGAAGAGGGAAGTCTAATTAGTAAGCAATAGCAATTCAGTTGACAGATGATGGTGATTTTGCCCAGAGTGGTAACAGTGGAAATAGTAATAAATGTTTAGAGTCCAGATTTTTTTGCAGGTAGTGCCCAAAAAATTTGCCGAAGACTGGATGGGTGTCAAAGAGAGGACTTAATGATTTTGAGGTTTTTCACTTCGGTTACTAAAAGGCTATCGATCAACATATCTGAAAGGAATATTCTAAAATATTAATTTCCATGTGTGCTCCTTTGATAGCAGAAGTGTAGGCCATTTGCATCTTTCTTCCTATCCCAACACAAAACCCTCAACTGCCTGTATTGCACTCTTTGCAATTCCACGGGTACATCCTAAATGAAAGACATGCTACTTTCTGTCTTGTTAACAAGCATCTCACTATTCAAACTGTACTTCTCTTCTCCCAGCTTTTATTCAAATATTTCATTGCACTAATTTTTCAACCTCATTAATATTCCAACCCATAGACCTGCACAACTATTTTCACTTCTCTTGTTTCGCTCAACAGAAGTTCCATGACATCATTTTTAACCACTTCTTTACAGCCTTAATATCAATATATTTCTTTGCATCTCATCTTACTTATCTAATGAAATCATAGTAATGTTTCAACTCAAATATTAATTTTCTTAATTCTTCATGTAATCAATTACAGGTTTCTTTAAAAAATGTACACCACCAAGTGGACTGGATTTATTTAAAATCATATTTAATAGAGTTATTATTACTTCTAAGCTCATACTGATTCTATCAAATGTTCATTTTCCTCCTATCTAGAAAGAATTATTATTAGTAACACACATCTATATCTTACTCTCTGCAATAACTTAGTAGATATACCTTATTTCTCTAGATGAGTTTTCTGTTTAAATTATTAATTTATTCCCATGGTTTAAATATCATCTATATTGTGGTCAGTTCCAAATTTTATCTATGCTCTAGACTTCTCTCTTGCCTCCTAATTAATATATCTAATTACCTACATGATTCCATATAATCACAAAATATGACATAGTGTTTCCAGCTCAACTTCAAATCTAAATTCCTCTCCCCATAGAAACAGTGTTTTTCAGATAATCAGGATAGATATTGGGGATTCTACAGTGATTTCAAGTTCATATAGCTTAATCAGATTATGAGATTTACATAGGATTTATAGCTCCAGAAAGTGAGACTATAAAAACATGTATCATATATAATATATACATTAAGGTGACATGTGTCTATTAAATGTCTTTTTAATCTTTTCTTTAGTAGTTCCTTATGTGTTTCACTATTGTTCCATTATTAAGATATCCAGGTGTTTCTTTATCATTGATACAATTTTGTCATCATTAACATAATATCTTCATGTTTTAAGTTCCTTTATATCACTGTATAGTAAGTACCCAAGCTTGAAAATAGCACAACTATTTGAATTACTATATTTAGAACCATAATTATGAAATAGGAACGTGTTGTTACTATGGTTGTTTAAATAAAATAAATGTACCATATAATCTAAAACAGCTCACCAAAATTTTTCATACCACTATCTAAGATGCTGTAAATTTTCAGGACCTTAGTCAAATTATTTTTTATCTTAATCAGGTTAACTTTTGGAAAATATATAAATTTCTACAAAATGCAAAAGAGCTTTTCAGGGAAATGTCTAACATGTCTTTCGATAATTAAATACATTTCATTAAAAGTTACCACTAATATTCTACAATTGAAGTAATGAACTTGTAGAAAGAATGAAATAATCAATTTATATTATACTAATTGTAGTTTTGTTTATTTCAAAAATAAATCATTCTAAGAACTAGTCTAACAATCCATCAGAAACTAACACTTGCATACATAATTTGTATACAATTAGTTTTTATTATCTGTGATGGTTAGTTTTAAGTGTAAACTTGGTTAGGTTATGGTACCCAGTCACTTAATTTAACACTAAACTAGGTTTCTGTGAGAGTGTGGTTGACACATACAATCAGATGACTTCAAGAAGATGCCTTCGATCATCTGGGTGGGCCACATACGATCAGTTTAAAAGTCATAAGAACAAAAGCGAGGCTTCCTCGTGGAAGAAGAAATTCAGCCTCAAGGCTACATCATCAACCCTTACTAGAGTCTCCAGTCCGCTGCCCTGTCCTACAGTTTTAGATGTTCCAGTCCCGACAATCAGGTAAGCGTATACACCAATGCCTTGAAATAAGTCTGTGTGTGTGCATATAATATTTTTATTATGACATTGTGGTTCTTTAATTTTGTGTACAAATTGTCTTAAAGAAATTACAGTTTTGAAACAATTTTTAATTTTTAACTTTGAATATGTCTGTGTATTGACATATGTTTAGGTCTAGAATGAAAAACGTGAAAATGAAAACAAGGAATACTTCATATAATATTTTATATTAAATATCAGTGTTATTTTTTCAAAATTATGTTTTTGTTTAAAGCACAAAACTGAATAAGCATTATAGGATGATATCTATGCCTTATTAGTGTGCTATATGGGCCATATTTATTTCTGTTAAAGCAAGTCATGCAATGTCATTTAGCCACTTTGCTTCTTAAGCAATGAGTTTAGTGATTCCAAATTAGATATGTCTAGGTCACAAAATATATAACATAACAGTTGCCTTACCTGTATATTGATAATATCATAGATAAGAAATAAAATGATTTAGCCTTGGCTGGCATGACTCAGTGAACTGAGTACTGGGCTGTGAACTAAAGGGTTGCTGGTTTGATTCCCAGTCAGGTCGCACACCTGGGTTGCGGGCCAGGTCCCCAGTTGGAGGCATGTGAGAGGCAACCACACATTGATGTTTCTCTTCCTTTCTTCCTCCCTCCATTCTTCTCTCTCTAAAAAATAAATAAATAATATCTTTTAAAAAGAATCTTTAAAAAATAAATAAAGGGATTTAAATAATAAAATATAACAAAAGAGAAGAGAACTCTTACACTAACAAATGAGAATAGTGTGCTATGAACTGAAGAATTCAACCAACCTAATTCTGTGTGACTAAACACAATGACTTACAAACAAGAAAAGCAGTATATGTTTGGAGTACTATTGTGACCTGAATTACTATATAATCAGAGATCCTTATGAAAAAAAATTTGTATCTATCATTATTTTATAAAATACATATGCCTAGTTTTCCCTTTTAAAAATTAAAATAACATTTTTATCATTTTATAAATATTCAAATGGCAACCCTGGCTGGTGTGGCTCAGTGGCTTGAGCACCAGCCTGCAGACAGAAGCACTGAAGGGTCACCAGTTCTATTCCCAGTCAGGGCACATCCCTGAGTTGCAGGCTGGGTCTCTGGTTGGGGGTGAGCAAGAGATAACCGATTGATGTTCCTCTCCCTCTTTCTCCCCCACTTCCCCTCTCTCTAAAAATAAATAAAATATTTTAAAATATTCAAATGACCACCAGATTTATTAAAATTAAGAAACTATGAATAATATTAAACAAAAAAAAATTTTTGCAAATGCCAACTACAAAAGTTTTGCTAGATTACAGAAAAATCCAAAGTATTCATACAATGTCCAGAATGTACTAAGTTAAATGGAAAAAGGTTTTCCTCCTTTAATGTAAAGAAAAACAAATACTAGAAGTTATGTATATTCACACAATTAACATTTGAAATTTGTGTGTATAATAAGAGCATTGAACTAAATTATCCACGTGAGAAATTAAAAATTATCCATTTTGTCGGATATAAATACATTCAGTGATTAAAATGAAATTATCAAAACAAAACTGTGATACATTTACACAGTGGAATATGATACAACAGAAAGAAAGAAGGAGCTCTTACACTTTGCAACAGGATGGATGGAACTGGAGACTATTATTCTAAGTGAAATAAGCCAGGTGGGAAAGACAGATACCGTATGATCTTACCTATAAGTGGAGCCTAATCAACAAAGCAAACAAGCAGGCAAAATATAACTGAAAACATTGAAATAAAGAACAAACTGACAGTAACCAAAGGGGGGAGGAAGGAAAATAAAAGGGGAAACAGGGGAAAGGGTCATCAAAGGAACATGTATAAAGAACCCATAGACAGAGCCAAAGGGGGGAATGATTGAGGGTGGGAGGTGGGGAGGGTGAGGTGGGTGGAGTGGTAGGGCAAAATGGAGACAATTGTACTTGAACAACTGTAAAAAATTAAAAAAACTGAGATACTAAACCAGATGCAAAATGTTTGTTGGATCTTCCCAAAACAAACCCATACAAAACTAAAAAAATAAAAATAAAAATAAATGATCAAAACAATCCTTACTAAATACAATTGCTTAAAACTTTCCCTCAGGCTATATGGTTCTAGAACACCGTAAGTTATATTTCTGACATCATCAAAAAGGAATAGAGTAAAAAATGAGTACCAACACCACAATAATTTGTTCTTGACTTAAATTCTATCACCTAAATACTGCTATTAAACTAAGTGATTTTCCTCTATGTACCCAGTTCTTGCTGCTCCTAGCAAGAAAACACTTTTGATATAAACAGCATTCCATGACATTTTTATAAAACCTTTTCTTATTGTAATACAACATTTTCACCCTCAGTATTCCAAATTAAATTCAGTATACCTAATATAATAATATAAACTCTATGTATGTTAGAATTCCATTTCTAAATTTTTTCTCTTTTTCCTCCTCAATATATCACATTTTCATTAAAAAATAAACCCAAGCTTATTAAACACAAACACAACACAAATACACATATGCACAAACACTGCTTGAGTGAAACACCTTAACATGTTTACATTACATCACATTACATTAATATTAACATAATAGGTATGCTTAAACTGTGGGATAATAAATACTTTTCTTTATTCTTCCTTTATTATTTGTGTACATTTGATACTATGATCATGTACAGTTCATGGCAAAGAGAATACATTTAAATAGTTGATATTTCATTTTCTTCAAGTCCTTCAGGGGAAAAAGAAAAAACATTGACTTGTATTTAACTAAGCCTTATTAAACAAAACAGTGATTCACAAAGTTTTTGCCTCATGGAACATTAGGTTAAATATGGCTGTTTGAAGCCCACAGTGGTCAGCCTAGTTGCCTGACATCCCCATTGCTGAGTTCATCATTAGCTTGGCACATTAGTAACTCACAAACTGTACACGCATTTGCCACACTTTAGTGGAGAACTCTGGCTTAGTTTAAGACATAGTATTATATAAACATTTCAATTATTCCTCAAAGCACAGCAACTAAATTTTGATAGTACGATTTCCATTATTGATGTTATTTATTTCATGATTAGGTTTTCAGAGTCAGCTAACAAAATGTGAAATAATGATAAAACAATTTGTTTCTTAATGTGATTTATCAAGGTTAAATATAATACCCTCTCTTAGCTTTTTTGTTTTTTTACTTTTTGTGTGTAAGTATATTTTCAACAAAATAAATCAGTGTTCAATACTGGGGATGATTATAAAAGAAATCTTATGCTCTTGGCATCTGGTAAAGTAAAATTTTAAACCTTATTCTATTTCAGTTGATTACCTTTCTGATTAATACACTTATTTTGTAGTGTGCTTGTGTACAAACGTTTGCCTCAAATTCAGGACTATTCTATACATATATTACTCTGAGCCATTGTTATATATTTGATATGGTTAAACATAGGTATTTAACAATTTAATCATCACCAACATTAAATTACTCTGAGCAAGCAATAAATATATGAGTTGTTAAGTAGTGCATAATTCAAACAGCATTAAATTAGCCTATTTAATAAAATAAGCAAATCACTGCTGTTTGAATTATGCACTATTTACATCAAGGAATATGTATAAAGGACCCATGGACAAAACCAAAGGAGTGTAGGATTGAAGGTGGGAGGTGGGTGTAGGCGGGATGGGGGAAAGTGGTGGTGAGAAAATGGAGACAACTGTATTTGAACAACAATAAAAATGATAAACCAATAAAATAAAATAAGTAAATGACATTGGACTGAATTGGTGTATTAATTTTATATATAATAATAGCATTACTTTATAACATTATATTTTAAATTATGCTTTCCTCATTATGCCCCCCTTTTAAAGAAAGCATACTGCTTATAGTTCGCCATTGTGACAAATATCTTTGAATAAGGTTTTTTCATCTTCATGACTTCAAATTTATTCCTTAATCTTTTTAAAATGATTTCTCCTTGCCACTGAAGAAACTTCTAAACTTCTTTGTCCAGCGTATCAGTGACTATCTACTATGTAAAACTTTAGCAATTTTTTCACTTCTCTTTCTTTAGATTTCAAAGGTATATAAGCAAGCTGCCTTCTCACTAATTCTTATAAGTCTGTTTTCTTGGCTTCCATCAAAATACCCACCTTGGGATTTTCTTTTTTTTTCTTTTTTAACTGGTTTATCTTTCTATATGCAGCCCTGATGTATAAGTGCATGATGACTCAAAACTATGCTTACAAACTCTAGCCTGATATTTTGCAATTCTTCAATATTCAATTTATTTCAAATATGGTGGGTCCAAAACTGAGTTAATTATCTTTCATTAGTACCCCAAACCCGGTTAGCCAATTCAAAAATGTATAAGATATCTTTGGCTCACTTCTCTCGATTATCTGTCATTCTAGTAAGTTACTAAGCTCTCTTCTCCCAATGCTACTTCCAAAATAATTATTACAATCATTCTTTATTTTGTATTCTCCTCAACCCCACCATCATTTTACCAGGTAAGACACTTATTTGTTTTCAAGAATATTATGAGTCATTTGCATTCTCTGCCTAGAGGCTCACAAAGCTGCAAGATTATCATCCACATTGATACTACAGTTGTTTTTCAGATGCAATTCTCACAAGATCAATTATTCTGCTTAAGATACAGTTATGGATTTTTATTGCCTACAAGCAAAAGTCAAAGGTTTCTGTGTGGTGTAAATCTTTCTAATTGTCACAAGCAATCTCAGAATGACCTCTGGCTCCTGGAAGTAGGTGGAATGGCTGATCTATACCCAGCGGCGGCAAGGAATGAGGTGAGAGCTGCAAGAGCTGTTGCTCAAACTCAACATTGTTATTAAATGCACATTCACATGAGATAGAACATCATTACATTAATATCCTATTCTCTATAACATAGCACAGTGTCACCACACAACAATCAATTGAGGATTAATGAATTGAGTCCCAGAATCTCAGTCCCAGGTGTGGGAGGCAGTATTAGCACATGTTTTGGTCTGACTGGAGCAGTGCCTCAGGTGCCTTGAAAGTTCTGGAGCTCAGTGGGGTGAAGCTCAGTGGGGTGCAGACCCTGGAGGCACAAGGCCCAGAGTAGTGGTGGTGCAGTGTCTCATGGTGGGAGAGTTGCTGTTTTCTGTGGTGGCTCTGAAGTCCACCTCAACTATACCCACATTTCTGGCAACTGAGTGAGCTGGGCTCAGAGCCAAGAGCCCCCAGTGTTCTAATAGTTGGTGTGCCTTCTCTGCATACACATCTGTGTGTTGATATCTTGTGTGTGCCACCCTAGCAGGCATTTGGCAGGATTCCTGGCATGACCTAGGTAGCTTCCTTCTTGAACCAAAGTGTCATGGCTGACTGTCAGCCTCTTGGTGTTCATGAGTGATGCTGTTTTGTTTTATATACTTTATGCTATCTTGACTGGACCAGCATTATTTTATCAACACTTCTCTCCACACTAACCGATATTATATCAGTCTATTATTTAAAAAATAACTTACTCTTTCTCCCCATAGCAGATGTTTTGTTTGCATTGGTCACCCCTATCACTTTGAGAACCTAATGGGGCTCAGAAATATCTTTCTTCCAGTTTTAGAGTTTTGCATCTCACAATTTTTTAAGCAAGTGCTACTACCCAGAGTCTGAATCTTAAAGAAATTATGAAAAGTGGAGCAATGGTGGCAGTGACGGCAGCATGCAGTGCCCAGTATACAGGTGTCCCGGGCAGTACCAGACTGGTCATTTTCCTGGGGTACATACTGCCATTTTTCTAGCTTTCTCCGTGAAACTGATTCTCCAGCCTTTGCTTGACTCTGTGAGATAGCAAATATCATCCTGGTTAATTTATTTTTCTTTAAGTTAACCAAAACCTGTTCTTAATATTTTCAACTACAAGTTGAAGAGCTGTACCATATTAAAAACCCTATCACATATAATCACAAAGTACATAAAAGTACATTGTGAAATATCACACCAAACTCTTACCCTGTTCTGATTTCTAAGAATTATTTTCCTGCTCCTATTTTACCTTAAAATATTTCTACTCATTATCCAAGAAATTCTTGTCTCTTTTATTTTTTATTCTGTAATTATCTGCATAACACCAAAGCTGATTTAATCACTTACTTATTGTCATCTCTTTCCTATATTTTATATTCCTATAGAACTGTACGTTTCATCATGATAATTTGTGACTTTCATTTTCCCACCCTTTTAAACTGTACACTTCTGTTGGCAAGAACTATATGTCATTTGTGTTCACACATGTGTGTCTGAAGATAAACCAGAGCACCCATCTGGATTTAGTGATTTGGTGAATTATATATTGAATCATTGTATATGTGTATGTTGCCCAATAAATAACATTATATGACTAAACACATTTTTAAGAAATTTCAAAATTTAGATATTTTGGAAAATTCTTGTAACAAAGACATTATCATATATTCCCTCTCATGATATAAGCTTAAAAATAGTGAAAAGATAATAAATGAAGTGAGTTTTATAATTTCAAATGACCTAAATGTTAATAAAAACACAGATATGATTAAACTTAAGCAAATTGCTTTATGGAATTTGAAAATTAAAGTTTTAATCATAGACATTGAATGTACAGTCAGCATAAAATAATTTGGAAATATTCATAATTATCATCTTATAATCCTCTGGATTCTTATTCCACATCTAGTCTGTCAGCCAAATTATGATAAATCCCTTTGTTAATATTATTAAAAGTTGGTCTTTTTCTTAAGAAAACATTCAAAAATTTTATAAAACTTTTAATTTTTTAAAAAATGAAACTATGTTTACATTGATACATAGACACATTGATGTATATTTGGAATTAATGTATGCAACTAATATTAGCCAGTAGATTCTCATGGTTGTTTCAGAACACAAATGAATACTCATCTATGTTAGCACATTTTTATCTTTTCTAATTTTCCAGAGTCCAAACCAACCTTCTACACAGTCTTTCTAATTGTATATTTTACAAATTTGCTTCTAAAAACAAGAAATAAAAAATAAACTCCTTGCCGCTGAAACAATGGCTCGGTGGTCAGTAAATTACACTGTTCACATCTGAACTGATCCAACACAAATTCATGTTTTTAAGAGAGCCAATTGTATTTATTACTTTGAGTACATCAATTAATGAATATTCATAAGGAAAGAGAAACATCATTTTGAAATTCTGTACCCAACTGATATTATCCTTTTAATGTTAAGAATCAGATATTAATATCAGAAAGTAGAAAAAGTTTGAGTTGACTATACTTATAATAACAAAATATCTATGACATCAATAAATAACATGCTGTAGAATCTTAATTTTACAGAGTTTTGTATTTCCAATAAGGATAAAAGACCATCTATGTTATACTTATGTAATTAAGTGTTATATAACTATATGATTATTAAATACATATTATGAAAGATAATATAGCAACATATAAAGTGCATAAAACCAATTAACTATGGAAAAATCAAGACTCAGAATTATAACAGCGGATTTTAAATATGTACATATGCTCAGGAAAACAAGTGAGAAGAATAATATAACAGACTATTATGGACTGCTTAATATGTTATAGTAATGGAAGAAGTTTTATTTTTTAATTTCTCTTTATTTTCTTTCATTTCCTTTGTTTTTATTACTTTTCATCCTCTAGAGAAGACTCTCCTTTTTAAATTACTTTGTTTCTATTGCTCTTTTATTATTTAGAATTTGAAGCTAAAATATCAAAATAAAAGCCTCAAAATCCTTGTGTTTCTTTACAACATGAAATTCTAGGCTCATGTGAGTTTTATTATGACATTATGTCTGAAAGAACACTGGTGTGTTCAACATGCAGCAGGTAGCATAGTGTAAAATGCACAAAGTCATCTACTATGCCTGGACCCTCTCTCTGTGAAGCAAGCAGGTTGATTAACTTTGGGAGATAAGAGGTTTTGATGAATAGCTACTTTTGACCTCTACTGCATTGTGGAAACTGCACACATCTTATCAGAAGAAAATGCTGACTCTTTCTGAGAAGAACACACTTTAGAAATGGATTATTTATTTCTTGGGGCAAGTATCCTCACACTGACATTGTTAAGAACTGACTCCTTCACCTGCGGAGAGATGGGCTTTGCTGCAGAAAATCAATGTGTCTGAGTACTGCCCTTTAATGAGTCTGGGGGCTTCCTCTAGAGCTTCCCCTTGAAACTCAACCCATTCAAACAGGGACTGTTTGGACTACACATTTTTTAAACCAAAAGCTAACCAATGCCACAGTATTCCAGATCACCTGTGATATTGTCAATATTTTATTATAGACATCAAATAGTGTACTATTTTAAAATATAACTCAGATCAAGTTACCTCTTAGTTGAAAATCCTTGACAGGCTACTCTTTTCAGAGTAAATGAGTCCCTAAGTGACCTGACATTGTGTTTATATCTCTTATCTCATCATTCACATAATCTTTTGACCACTTTGTTCTAGTCATTAATATTTCTTGAAATATTCATTTTCTTAACTTTAATATTTCTCCAAAACATAACTGATTCCCACTCAGGGCTTTTTCACTAGCTGTTTTCTCTAATTGGGTGGGTTCTTTCCGAAGCATTCATATAGCTAGCTTCCCTTTCTCCTTGCATTAGTGGTAGTCTCTTTCTCAATGAAGCATACTCTGAACACTAGTTATAATGTTCCCACTCAACTTTACACACATTGATCCCTAAACCTCAAAATCTTGGTATTGTGTCTTCTTCACTAAACAAATATTATAATTATTATCTACTAAACAACTATGTAATTTTACCAGTATTTTGATGAGTATAATGCACACTTTTTGGCCTAAATTCTTGAGGGAAAAATAAGCTTATACATGGGTGGTATAATTTGTTATTGGTATGTAAATTTTCTTGTATTTTGTATCTGTTCTTGTGTTTTGTAGTTATTTGTTACATAAAATTTCTTGTACTATAATATGTTAAAAAATAAATGATAAAAGTTCCTTATAATACAAAAAACAAGTATCTAAATATAAATAATTAAATAAATAAATGATTGAATTAAAAATTAAAATGAAAGATTTTTTCCTGAAAGTATGGGCCAAAAATGTGGATGTGTATTATACAAGGAAAAATACGGTACTTATTTATTGTGTTTATTATCTGTCTTATGCAACAGTAATAGAGTGCAATGCTTGGCTTCTTTGACTCTATCTTGTTCCAGCCTGATTTGTACCATGGCCTTTAGGTTAATAGCTTCAGCTTATTCTTGCATGTAGCATTAGAGGAATTCTGCTTGTAGCTTAGTTTTACAAAAACAGCCTTTTACCAGAAACTGCCTCTCCCAAAGAGATAAGGGAAGCCTGTATTCTTCAACTTCCTGCCTGAAATCACATCAACTAGAGTCAAAAGACTATGAACAAAGAAGTTTCATGATCTTTTTCAGACCCCTGCTAACCCTCAGATGTCTGTGGTTCTCCATCACCTCTTGCTCCTCCATTTACCCCTTTCCTTGGTATAAAAGAAGCACGAAATCTGTATTTTCTTAAGATGGGTCTTCAGGATGCTAGTCTACCATCTTCTTGGCTTCCTGGTTTTTCAAGAAAATCGCTTTCTTTGCCCAAGCACCTTCTCATTTAACTTACTGGTGTCATGTGGCATGTGGTAAGAGCTTAAACTTGGTTACATAACTTAATATTAAAATTTAAGTTCTAGCAGATTAGAAAATTTTAATATGAAATATATTAATTTAATAAAGTATTTCAATGCAAAAACAATTTATGGAACATAACAGGTGACCAATGAGTATATATTGAATAAATTGAATCCTTGTCTTTTTTCATGTTTTCCCAAAATTAATCACCTAAGTTATCTTTATTACTGCCTTTACATTACCCTTCTGTTCTTTGGCTCTGTGAGTGACAGAGCCAATGTTGTGTCCCTGAAAATTGATAGGTAGAATGGATTTAAAACAGTATTTGTTACAATTAAAGAGATTTTCACTGGCATATGTAGACATATGTAGTTTTTGTCAACTCAACAACTAATTTCCTTTTATCTGGTAATAGAACCTCCTACTTTTCTATGGAGAAATATCCCTTTCATTTGTGCCACTCTTATGTACTTGAGATGGGGTAAAATTACATTCACAGTTAAGTAGCAATGGCCATGTGTCCAGGACCTGAATTTTCCAAGTTAGAATTAAATAAATAAATAACTATCTTACACCAGTTTCAGCAACTCCAGAATATTTAATTCAAAAGTTTCATGCCTCACCATAGTCATATATCTCCAGATCTCTGTTCTTCCTGCTGCCTATGTTTATTATTTCACAAGTATTTCCATTTTTGTGAATTTGTAATTTATTCCAGAAGAGCACCCAGGTTTCTGTCAATACTCTCAGCATTGCCAATTACTGCCTTATTATTCTAGCATTGACATGATAAAGCACCTAGAATGTGGATCAATTCAATTGTTTATATTCACCGAAACTATGATATAATGAATCCATCAGAACAGACTGGATATTTCATCCTTATTCTAAATGCATCTTCCAAACTGTCACCAGTTCTTTCATTTTCATAGTCAAAATGCTTTCCTACAACAAAGTAGAAGTTTTCAATATGTTCTCCTCTGTTTGAATTACCTCCCATTAAAACTCCAATCATTGTCAGCAGACTCCTTCATACTTTGCTCCAGGGAGAAAATATGGACCTCTTAATTTCTTAAACACCATCAACAGATATCAACATCTGTCTTTCCTTTTTATTTCCTGTCATAGTGGGGCAGAGTTCTTGTTACATAAAGTCAAGTTGCCAGTGTGAGGTCTGGATCCCATCAACAACTTCTTCAACAAAAACATCATTTCATTAAGCATCTCCTCTTTGTTTCCAATTCTCTCTACAGCATTCTAAAAAAATTATTGAATTTCTACCTTAGAGCAGACAACATTCTGGGATTAGAGGAGTGGAACTAAACAGAGTCAGTCTTGGGTTCAGAAACTTATTCCTTGGTTAGATGAATTATATAATATCCAAATAATCACACTAAACATGAAAATTTCAAAATGTACATTTCTATGAGAGAGATTAATTTATGAGATTATTAGAGAAATAATTTAATGAAATAGGACCTCAAAGAGGCTTCCCTATAGAAACGATTATCTCTGATAACAAAGGGGGAAAGACATTTTAAAAATGGTATTGAGAAGTATTGGGAAGTAAAAAATAATGCTGCAGCTAGAAAGAGCATGGCACTTTAATGCAACAGAATAATAATAAAAGTCCAGATGACTGAAATGCAAAAATAATGATTTCTGTGGATGCCGGAGCTGAGAAAATATATGCTAATCAGCTAGATGCTGTTATTTGTATGATTAAGTTTTGGTGCTTAGAAGAGAAATCATTCTAGATATTCTAAACATAGAGTTAACACAGGAAGTTAGGGCCTTTAAACAGTCTTGGACTCAGGGGAGAAATATTATTAGACATGCCGCCATATGAGTATGCAGGCCATCTTCACAAAACCTCAAAGATCAGAAGGTTGTTGCTGTCTTGCATGTTTGTACCACTGCTTCAAATAAACATATGTCGAGACATGAAATGCCACCCTGGTCATCATAAACACTAAAGTCTCTCAAAATTTGTCAACATTACCGTATCCAGCTATAATAATCATTTCCACTTAAAATTCTGTTCCTGTTTTATGGAAGCACATTTCAGTAAGACAATATAATACCTATCTGAAGCCCACACTGCTAATTAATGTAAGAAATGAAATATATAGATTCACTCACTGCAATTCTAGAGGATGGTTGGAACCAAGTGAGAATGGATGCTGAGTGAAATATACCATAAACTGTACACTATGTAAAATATGTTGGCTTTTAATCCTAAATCCATATAATCCATTAAGTAGTTTTAATATACTGTCAGGTATGAGTTTTCAAAATACTAGGGTTTCCAGTACTTAGAATGGCTTAAAGAGATGCAAAATGGGTTTTAAAAAGACGTTTGGAAACTATTGCAGTGCTAGTCAAAGCTGAGAAATGATAGGATTTATGTTATCGCCATATAAATAAAAATGAAGATTTTTAAAACACTAAGGTATAAGCTGGTAAGACTTGTGCATTTATTAGTGTAGTTTTCTCTGAAGTAGAACTTAGACAAGGATTTAAGTGCAATAACTCTTTTGAATGTGATTTAAGGAAGCACTATTCAGGAAGGTAGGATGTAAGATGAAAGAGGAATATAAGCTGGTTTGAGTGTGTTATTAAAAATATGGCACAGTGGGTAACGGGAGTCCATTCCCACTGAGTTCTTCAGGAGACAGTGTGAATTCCTCAATATTTTCAGATGCCAGTGTAAAGGATGCTTGGGGTGTAATCTTCCAAAACCCATCCATCATTATCTGAAGATTGCTTCTAAATTATTCCATCACTTTCTCACACTTTCAGCCTTCCCCATGTGTTATCTGAGTGTGCTGGAGAAAGATCTTGGGTGAAGTGTGACAGGCACTTGTGATAGGGAGCCAGGAGCATAAATGAGAATAAGAGCTATGATGATATGGACAAGAAAGTAGCGGCATCTGCTACAAAAATGGATGAATATAGATATTATAGAAGATAGAGATGTTAAAGATGGCTTCAAGTTTTATATTTTGAACTAAATAAATATAGACGTCTTGGGCTAACAGGAAGGACAATAGAAACCATGTATCAAGAGAGATTAAGGAAACAATATTGGGAATAATGGGTTTGAGGTGCCATTGATGTATCTGTAGAGGTGTCAAGTAGGCCCTAAAGACATGAATGATAACCCCAGAGAAGATATGTGAGCTAGAAATTTACACTGAATTTGTGGACACTAAAGCTGGAAGTGTGCACAGGAGTCATTATGGCTGATGTCACTATTGTGCTCAGATTCACTTAACCAGGCCTGTGCACGCATTTCCCAGGCGTTAGTATTTTTGGAAGTTAAAAGATCACAGCTGTGCTCCCTCTATGGGATTTTCCTAAGTTGGTGTCCATCTCTTCACCAGAGTATTTTAATTCAGTGCAAAGATGGCTCACAACATATCCATGGTCACCAAGTTAAATTTTCTAGCCATGGCTAGACTATTTGAGATAATTTTCTTGCTAATTGTTTTTTCTTCCCCATGTTTCTCTACTATTCTGCAGTCCCTTACATTATTTCCTTACAAATGATCTCTCAGTAAAGCATGTGCATCTGAATTCCTGTCTCACACAAGTGAAATGCGCAAGAAATTGGCACAGAACCCCGTATCACCTACAGTTACTGCACTCGTGCTTCAAACTCAGCTTACACCTCTGGTCTCAGGGAGGGTTTATTCTGAATTGCTGACAGAAGAGGACATGTCCCAGGTTTAGTTTATTCATGTGTTGCCTGGGGATGTAGTCAGAGAGATGAGTGTTACCTGTTGATGAAATATAGCTTTGCTCAGGGTCTGCCACAGAAGGTAGTTGTAAAAGGAAATCTTCTGTTACTGAAACCTTAAACATTCTCTCAGTCCTCTATGGTCTCTGGAGAGGGAAATGACCTGAATTAAAGGTACATGAAGGGTCATGGGTAGTGGCAAATGGCTAAGTTGGTCTGAGGTCTGAAAGGGTGAAGATTGGAAGATTGAGAACAAGGAATCCAAGGGAAGAGATAAATGGTCATTCCACTGGAGGTGATACAAAGTGTAAAACAATCTTTTATGATAACTCATCTTTAACCAGTGAGTGGAGTCCACAGAAGAAACATTAAATAATAAAATGGATGCAATGACTCACCCAGGTGGTATTAGTTAACCTGTGTCCTCCACTATCTCTGTGCTCTCAAAAAAGCACATAGCCATATGAGGCAAGATGGGTGCTACAGATGGAAAACTGGAGAAAAGAGGTCTTACACATTCTGGATGCTGTCCTTGCTCCACTAGAAATTACCACTGAAGACACTGATGACATGCTCATTACAAAATGCAGTAATAATTCCACTTTTGTTTCTATGAACTTTCAGTAAATTTGAGAATAGTGAGTGCTCTACATGTTAAATTCATCTCTTTTGACACTGAATGAACTATAGAAGTTTTCTTTCTTCTCTAGAACTATTTAGTTTTTCTGAAGATGGATATTTTCAGTGTCCTAGTTACTAGGCTTTCTCTACCCCCTTCCTTTGGAAGTTTTATTACTGACCAAGATTTTAATCATATTTAATAACATTTAATAAGGTTTTAGGAAACTCTATTGTTAAATATTGAGATGATAACATGGCATATCTAAAACAGATGTGCAATTTCCACAAGAGAGAGAAGATAAAGATATTATTTGTGATTTCTGGAATGCCAGGGGATAGGAGGGTGGAGGGGTAAGAAAAAGTGTTCTTCCTTTACAAGGTCCTTACGTTGCATTACTATTGAAATTAATAAACTGTAAAACGTTTGAAATTTTGAAATATATAGAATGAAAAAGCTTATGCAGGTAAGTTCATTTGCTTATAAATCACTGGTTTTCCTCATGTAACTTAAAATTTTAAAACATGTTTATTGTAAAATATAATACACATACAAAAATGCTGCAAAGTGAAAGTACCACCCTCAATAAATTATAAATTCTTTCATGCAACCCTCATCCATATCAGGAATGACCTCTGTTAGTATCCACATGCATGGTTAGTACCTCTCAGTTGCTTCTTCATCACTGTCTTCTCGCTCCTTCCAAAAATATATAAGATCTAGATTTTATGATAATCCATTACTTTCTCTCCTTTACACATTAAGACCTAAGACATGCATACCTAGGTACTGATTTTTAATGATATATTGATGTTATATTGAAATCACAATAAATATGTTTATTTCTAAACCTAGTTGGACTTTAAAAAGCCGATGCCACAGAACTGCTTTTCTTTCCTGGTACGCATGAAATTTAAACTTTCTAGCTGAAGCACGTCTCTACTTGAGCAGACAGTTGAATACATTATTTTTGTTGACTGTGTAGCCTGCAGTGACATTTCTCAGGAGTTTTAAAGGATTTGTGGCACTTAATTCCACTTTCCTGTTTATTGCTGGATTTACTTGTCTGTTCTGGGAGACTGTTTACTAAATTACTAAAAGCATCTCTCATAATCCCTGAGGGTTTACAATATTTCCTTCATATACAGAGTCAGAAGAGTAAGTAATTTCTCCAAACATTTTCCAATTTAACTTTTAAAGACACTAACAACACTAATAAAAGTTACTTCCATATGATTATTCCACATTTATATTCTTATTTTTAGTGGCAAAAATTTAGTAAATAAAGCAAATTTTGATGGTAAAGAACAAGAAATTCAGCACTGTTTTTCAAATAACACAAAACCCATCATGAATTTTGTTTTGTCATGGAAATGGGAAGTTTAGGATACTTCATTTGCTTAGAGTGTATTGATTGTTAAAATAATTTGAATTTGACATATATTGAAAGGTCTTTGACTATAATAATTATTGAAAAACTAAAGATTGCAAGATTGAACCTTAAATAAACTCATAGCAAAATAACATTCTATAAAACAAGAAAAAACACTTCCCATAATTATAGAAATATCCTGCCATATTTTTTTGTGAAAATGTAGGATTAAGAATTCAAAACTTCAATACAACATTCAGATGAATCTCTTAGGAGGACATACAGAGGGCCCAGAGACATATGAAAAGATGCTCAGCATCACTAGCCATCAGGGAGATGCAAATTAAAACCACAATGAGATACCACTGCACACTGGTGAGAATGACCATCATAAACAAATCAACAAACAAGTATTGGAGATGATGTGGAGAAAAGGAAGCCCTGTGTACTGTTGGTAGGATTGCAGACCGGTGCAGCCAATTCCAATAAATTCCAAAAGAACCTATGCACCCCAAAGTTTATAGCAGCACAATTTACAAGAGCCAAGTGCTAGAAGCAACCTTAGTGTCCATAGTAAATGAATGGATCAAAAAACTGTGGTACATTTACACAATGGAATTCTATGCATCAGAAAGAAAGAAGGTGCTCCTGTCCTTTATGATAGCATAAAGGGTGGAACTGGAAAGCATTATGCTAAGCAAAATAAGCCAGGTGGTGAGGAACAAATACCATATGATCTCACTTTTAAGTAGAACCTAAACAACAAAACAAACAAGCAAGCAAAATATAACCAGAGACATTGAAATTAAGAACAATCTGACAGTATCCAGAGGGGATGTGGGAGGAGATAGTGGGGGGAGGGGGAAAGGGTTTTCAGGAGCATCTATAAAGGACACATGGACAAAACCAAGGGCTGATAGAAGAAGGGGAGGGAGGTGGTGATGGCTGGGGTGGGGAGGAGTGGTGAGGGGTAAATGCAGACTACTGTACTTGAACAACAATAAAATAATTTTTTAAAAATACAACATTCGTTCATAGTATTTGGGAAATTTACTGTATATAAAAAAGGAAATGGATATAATATATTTTAGACCTTTAGGTGATTTTGTGCTACCTTGAGGGGTTCCCAAGTTATAAACATATTTGGAGAATACTTTAAAATATAGTACACTGTTAACTAATAAGACTAACTTGAAATATTGTCAGTATCCTATTTAATTTTATTTTATTTCAGACAGAAGAGTTACAGAACATGCACATAAGAAGTGAGAATTACTTGGCCTCTTTAAAATCTGTTATGTCTTTGTCTGTGTAGTGCTGCTTAATTGATTTAGACATTTAATTTTGACTTGATTTGAATTTCTGACACTCAGCGTGTTAGTTCATTTGTCTTAGTGTATGTTTCTGTTGGTGAATCGTGCTTTATAATATAAAGATACATATAACTGAGGTTTAATTATTACACTTGATGCACAGTGTGCACTGAAGGCATTGGGTTTGAGAATGCTGGCAGTTGTTTATGCAAGTGTTTACATTACTAGTTTTCACTTAGAAACTGTAATTTTTGCCTAATTGTGTCAGCAAGTAAATGAGAGCAGAAGGTTTACTCTATAACACATATTTATTTATTCACTTGCTTATATTTTTATTAAATAAATATTTACTGTTAAACTATACTATAAATATACTTATAAATATATTCATATTTATTAATAATTTGTGGTAAGTCTTACAATTAACTACTAATTCCTATGAATAAAAATTGGCCTTACGCTAGTGTCATTGAGCCAATATCATTTTTCTTAAGAGTTTATACAAAATGAAAAAGAAAATACATAAATTTAGTTTATCAAGAGCTTATTGGACATATATTATGTTCAAAGCAACATTATATATGTCTATATATTAGAGTTTACATTTACATACCTATGTAACTATGCATAAACATATCCATTCTTTTTTTTTTTCTAAATAATCTTCAGGGGATGAGTTCTATATTATAACAAGCAGGTAAAATGTCAAAATTTTCATAGGGGAGCTCAACATGAGAATTATTATTAATAATAACTCAGTTGTATTTTGAGAAAGCATATCTAGTCAGGGTAATAAAATAAAGATGGTGATGCAGAGGAATATTAATGAACCCTTAAGAAAGGGAGAGTTTGAATAAATAGAAATATGGCAAAGTCATCTCAAGCTTAGCAAAACAAACTTGTTGAAGCTGAGTGTGTGTAAAGGAAGGTCTTAGGATATAAAATTAGAATGAATAAGATGGCCAATTAAAGAATTTTTCCTTTGGTATTTAGCCATTAATCCCAGTTATATAATCAACAAACTAACATGATTGGAGTTCTGATTTCGGTTTGCTTAGCTGACTAAAGTGTATGATATCACCACTAATATCAATGTGCAGGGTATGATTTTTAGATTCCCAAACATTGTTATATAAGATATTTCTATAAAAAAATTAGACTAGTTTCCATTCTAACTATTGGTGGAAACAGACAATATAGTCTATTGTAAGTAAACACTACATGAAGGTTTTGTCTTGCCTGGTGGAGGGATTTATTTTGTTGATTTCCCTCGCCCCCCTCAATTTAGTAAACTCAGGCTTTACCTAAGTTTGGGATTCCTGGCATTTTTCTCTCAATGAGAATCGGATCATAGGCAGTATTAGGGTTTGGTGGATATCTGATAACTTGATCTGGATCCGCACATTCAACAAGGCCAAAGCCTGGAGGGCTTGAGGAGCTTAACTAAAATTTAGTTAAGAAGAGAGCCCTATTGGAAGCTATGGCTAGAAACAAACTGTTGTTGCATTAAGCCACTAGCGTTTGGGAGTCGGTTTTTTGAGTTAATGCTCACTGTCCTATTCTGACTAAAACACTAATATAATATTTATTCATTTTTGTTTTATTTTTGTCTAACTCTAAGAATATGTGTTTCATAAAGTCAAAGTTGCACTTTACATTTACAGTATTAACAAACCTGACATAATTTCATATTTGTTGGATTAATGGATAAATGAAGATAAGGCCAGGAATTTCCTTCATTGCAACAAGATGGCAATAATGTCAGGGGAGTTATACATTTGAAAGACAGTATATTAAGTTGCTTCTGTTTTCTAAATGAAATGAACGAAAATTACTTTATTAAGTAAGGAGTGCAGTAAATGCTTTTGCATAAATAATTGCATAAATAAACTAATGCACTTATTTATATTCTTGATACTAAAAGATGCCTATGATTTAGTCATGAGCAGGTGAGGGTCTAAAACTACTTAATAATGATAAAATATATATTGAAAAGAAATATACAATTTGTACTTAAATTACCCACCTTTATTTTATGTGATTAAAACATTGGTTATCAAAATTTGTGTTTCCTAAAGTTATCCTCAAAATATTAAAATATATTTGGAACTTTTTTCCAAACAATGATTTAGTGACATAAATATATTCACCTAAGCCATTTCTTAAGGTTTATAAACATCATTCATTCTCTTTGAAGGGACAGAGTAGTGTTCATTAATTGAGTAACATCTGTTCTCTTAGAAGAAAATGAGTTCCCTGAAGGAAAATTAATAAAAAAATATTGCCAGTAAACATAGGTGGTAAATTGTTTTTTGTTTGATGTTTTTTGTTGATGTTGTTTTTATTTAAATCACTTTTTAAAATTTTTCAATTACAGTTGATATACAATATTAGTTTTAGATGCACACCTCAGTGATTAGCCACTATATAACTTACTAAGTGATCATCCCAATAGATCTTGTATCCATCTGATACCATACATAGCTATTAGAATATCATTAACTATATTCCGTATTCCCTATGCTGTCTTTTACATCCCTGTGACTGTTCCGTAACAACCAACTTGTGCTGCTTAATTCCTTCACTTTCTTCACCCATTCCCCCAACTCCTCCCATCTGGCAATCATTAACATGCTCTCTGTGTCTATGAGTCTATTTCGGTTCTGCTTGATTATTTATCTTGTTTTATAGATTTAGTTGTTGATAAATATGTATTTATTTCCATTTTATTATTCATATTTTTTATCTTCTCTTTTTTCCTTCTTGTTCTTAAAGAAAACCCCATAATATTTCATGTCATAGTAGTTTGGTGGTGTTGAACTCATTCAGCTTTTTGTTGACTGGGAAGCTCTTTATCTGCCCTTCCATTCTAAATTATAGCTATGCTTAATAGAGTAATCTTGGTTGTAGGTCCTTGTTTTTCATCACTTTGAATATTTCTTGCCAATTCCCCTGGCCTGCAAAGTTTCTGTTGAGAAGTCAGCTGACAGTCTCATGGAAGCTCCTTTGTAGACAACTGCTTTTTGCTTGCTGCTTTTAAGATTCTCTCCTTGTTTTTAACCTTTTGCATTTTAATTATGATGTGTCTTGGTGTGGGCATCTTTGGGATCATCTTGTTTGGCACTCTCTGCAGTTTCTGGACTTATATGTCTATTTCCTTCACGAGGTTAGGAAAGTTTTCTGTGATTATTTTTTCAAATAGGTTTTCAATTTCTTGTCCTCTCTTTCCTTCTGGCACCCCCATGATGCAAATGTTGGCACCTTTAAAGGTTTCCTTGAGACTCCTAACACTATCCTTGTTTTGGGAGATTTTTTTTTTTTTTTTGCTATTCTGATTAGGTGTTTTTTTTGTTTGTTCATTTCCTTATATTTCACATCACTGATTTGATTCTTAGCTTCATCTACTGTACTGTTGAGCCCCCGCAAATGATTCTTCATTTCAGTTAGTATATCCTTGATTTCTGACTAATCCTTATGGTTTCCATGTACTGTTTTATACTATTGAGATTTTCACTAAGTTCACTGTGCATCCTTATAACCAGTGTTTTGAACTCTGTATCTAGTAGATTGCCTGTCTCTGTTTTGTTTAGTTCTTTTTCTGGAGTATTTTCTTATTCTTACATTTTAGGACATATTTTTGTTTCCTCATTTTTGAAAGCTTCCTTTTGTTTGTTTCTATAAATTAGGTAGAGCTGCTACATCTTCCAGGGATGGTAGAGTGGCCTCTTATAGTAGGTGTTCTGTAGGGTCCAATGACACAGCTTTTCCAATCACCCAAGGTGGGCACTTCAAGTATGTGTCCTTCTACCCCTGCCCTGTGTAGGCTGTGTACATCTTCCTTTTGTAGTTGAGCCTTTGATTGTTGTTGGAATGTCAATGGAAGGTATTTACTTACCCCCAGGACAAAGAGCTTCAAGGACTGGTGATAGTTTTGATGGTTTTGATAATTTTGGTCTGAATATACCAAAAAACACTGAATTGTATATTTTAAATGGATAAATTTATTATGAATTATGTTTTCATAAAAATAAAAGTAGAACAAAAACTGTATGAAAGAAAGAAATAATTGTTATGCAGATTTAAATCTATGCTTTCTGCATTAGTAATGACCAAAAGCCTGATTCAGGGCGAGAAAGGGAGAGAAACACCCTTACAAATGGAGATTTTCATTAAAAATATAAATGTCATCTTACAAAGGGTAACTTCTACTTGGTGTTCAGATCTTCTCCTAAGTCTCCTGGCTCTTAAAATTAATGAGCCTAAAATAATCAATATTCCCTAAAGAGGCATATTTTGGAGTGACAAATTCTGCTGCCCATCAGAATATTTTTTGTTTCATTTTTCAGAAAACTTCAGGAAATTTCTCACTGGAGTAAATTGTTTCTCATGTTCCCATGTTACCTTTCTTTAGTAGTCTAACTCTTGTATTTAATTGTAAGAGTTACAACTCATGGCAGCTTTTAAAAATTAAGAATCATGATTTATTCATCTGCATCTGAATGTATTTATTGATGTCTGAATATAATGGTTGATAAATACATACGTTTGTTGAATTAAACAATAATAGAAATTTGGAAAAACATAAGACCATATTTACCATTTTGTCACATTACCTAATGTTTTGATACATTAACAAATGCCCGAAGATGTTAAATAATTTTTTGTTGTACATATCTGTTTGTTGAGACACTAATATATAGGGAAATGTTGATGCTGCTTCTCTGTGTTCTCAATCCAGACAGAAATGTTTTATTTGATTCCTTTATTCTTTGTCATCTTCCATGTCCAAATAAGAATCTTGTGTCTATTTACCAAGTATATGCATTCCTTAATTTGCAATGACCATGCCCTAATCCTGTGCATTGGCACCTCCCACTGAGATTACTAGTGGAATCCTGATGGGCATTTGGGTGCCGGCCTTTCCTTGCTCCTTTTTGCAACCAAGTGGGCACTATATGCTTGATATCCTCCTACAGCTGTGCGATAGCTTTAGAACAAAATACAAACTTTCTTGTATGACTTATAATGAGCCAATTTATTTATCTATCTCTATATTTCCCATTCCCCATCTGACATTGTATCTTCCATGTTTAATCTGATTTTTTCATATAATATATACCTTCCTACATATACTGTACATCTTCTACCTGAACGACCACCTTCCCTCTGACCACTGCTTCTTCTAGATAACTCCTGTCTACTTTATGTTTTCAAGTAATCTTGGACATAAGATTTTGAAGAAAGCTTTCCATGATTCATTATTACCAGGCCAGCTGCCACTGCTCAGTATTTCATGTTTCATAATACCTGACACATGTAACTGATTTAAATTTATTTCTTGTCAATCTCCTCATACTATAAGCTCAAAGTAAAGTGCCTATATCTTTCCCATTTCTTTTTTTATCCAGTTCTCTGGTACCTGCTCAATTCTCTTTGACTTATGCATGAATAACATTTACTGATAGCAATAAACAATCACTTGTCATTTGTTACATACTAGACTAATTGCTTTGCATTCACTTTCCTGGTAAGAAGTTGTTTTAAAAGAGTCAGTAAATTTTCCAAGTCCCAGAGTGGCAAAGGTTGAACATTAAAACAAAATTATTTGTCCAAAGTTGATGCTCAGCAATTCTGAAAAAAATATACTTTATTGTGTTATTTTTAAATTAATTACCTGATGGAAAACATATGTACTTATAAACAGAAAATATCACACTGTGTAAAATAATAGGTACTCCTGTTGAAATTCAGTTTATCTCTGGACATCAATTTAACATTAATCTTCAATGGTAACAATTATATATATATTCTGCATTATTTCAGAATATAATATGTCATATCACTCCATTGGCTATATTTTCTATTCGACTGAGCTCACAATATTGGCATTCATCTTTTTAAAAAAATTTTTTTTCATTTTTGGAGAGAGAAGGAGAAAGAGAGGGAAAGAAACATCAATATGTGGTTGCCTTTCATGCCTGGCCTGCAACACAGACATGTGCCCTGACTGGGAATCGAACTGATGAAACTTTGGTTTGCAGCCCATGCTCAATCCACTGAGCTACAACAGCCAGGGCAATATTGGCTTAACCTATATTTCTTGCTACTGTTTACAATAACTTTCTAACCTAATCTGTTGGAATCTTCAACTAGTACTTTGCATCCTTTCTGTGCTCCAACTCTTCTCTCCCATATCTCATGGATTTATAAAGTAAATATTGCATGTTCTAGACACCCCTGCTACTAAGAAGTAGATGTTCCTTACATTCTCCTAATAAAAAGTTCTTGTGTTAATTTTAGAAGATAGAAATGGGGATAGTAGCACTAAGTAACAATGTTGGTGAACATGGTTCTTTGAAGCAAGCTGACCTCACATTCTATTCTCCATTTATCAGCTTCAGGAGCAAACAGAAACTATGCAGATGCAATCAGGCATAAGGTGGCAGCAGCTTTGCTATTTCTGGATCACAAACCATGGGATGTTATTTGGAAATAAAAAATCCAGTGTCTTCTCCCAAGCCTGATTTCTGCTCATCCAAATATTTTGATAATTTGGTATTTATTTTACTATATTAAATCCTTTCTTTTGAACACCTGGATTTCTTTTCTATTTCCTGCGGAGCTCTGACTGATATATTAAGAATCTATCATCATTAATAACAAATAATAGAATTTTAGAGCATATACTTTGGAAAACTAGCACATTCTCTATTCTTAATGTATCCGTATGTATTATTAAATAATTTTTATCTTAAAATTATTATAAATGATTTCACTGTGTCCTCCAGCAGACACATGATAAAAGATGACGAGAAGTGGCTTCCAGAAAATTTGGGGTGATAAGTGAATATACTTATAAATTAGAATGAGAGCTGCTTTAGGGAAAAAATAAACAAAGTATTGGAAAGGCAAGCTGAAAAGGACCAAAGACTTAACTGTAATGTATAAAAAAGCCATAGAGCTTCTAGACTAGAAAATGGCAGTATTTATTACAAAGGAGTTAAAGGGAAGGAAGATGGTGAAGGGAACAGAAACCTTAAGCTGCTTTTTGAAACATTGATTTTAAGTTCATTATTACAAAAAGGAAGTCAAAAATTACCTTTGATCTTACCACTTTCCTGGTAACTAGATCACCCTGTGTCTCACTGGAGCAAGAATTTGCCTCCCATGTATGTCCAGCTCATCCACAATACTGATTAATCACTCATGTTAACTTTTGAAATCCCAGACCACATGCTTCTTCTTTCCTTTTGTCCAAAATATCATATATGCCCAGTTTCACTCTACTGTCTGGAACTTTTCATTCTTATATGAATGTCATATGTACATGTATTAAAACTTGATATAGTCCTTTTAATCTGATTCTGTTAATTTGATTAACAGCTAGATTAATTTAGACAGTAGGAAAATATTTATATATATTTATATATACAGATATGTAAATATATATATGTATATGTATTTATACATATATTTCTATTTTTTCTTCCACAATGACCATTTTCACATATTTGAGCT
>CM052538.1:35146802-35184646 GCA_028533065.1 Trachops cirrhosus
GTACACCTGACTTGGATTTTTTAGAGAAAGTGTTGAAATCTCTTAACCATATACAATTAAATGGGGATTTTCCCCATGACATTAAGCAATAAAATCACAGGTGTGTTTTTATTATTTTACTAAGTTTACATGTAGTATGAGTTTTAGATTTTAAGTGTTAAACATGTGAAGAATCCAGACTGGAATAAACAATGATTTAAGATGAAATAAATCAAGTGTTTGGCTGTGGTGCCATGATATATAACCTTTTAAATTACCATGTATCCTTTGATGTACAGATTATTTTTCTTAAGTCCATCTGAGTACACTATTTCTTATAACCAAAAAATCCTGAGTAATTCATTCAGTTTTAAATGATCATAAGCCACAGGGAAAGAATAGAATCTGATTATAATTGAACACAGGAATGGATGTTGCAAACAAATTGAAACAAGGGAAAAGAAAGGGAAACAATTTCTGAACAAGAAATTCATTTCAGGAACTAAATTCAGAAAACACAGTTTTCACAATGCTCTCATGAGAAAGATAGCATTAGTCATTTTTCTTCTCAATGTAATCATTAAGGCTCAAAAAGTATATCTGGAAATAGAATTCAAACGGGTCTTTCCAATTTCAAATGTCTCATGGTTTCAACATTGATATTTATTGTGATTAAATCTAAGTAATTCTATTCAAAGCCTGAGAAAATTTGGTCTCAAAGTTGGTTGGCATAAATTTTCTTTTTGCTTAATAACGTCCATTGAGAACAAATATCACCCTTCTTTAGCATTCAACATCACTTTTTATCAATAATCACGGATTCCCAATAACAAATCAAATGGAAATTCATTATCTTTCCACAAGATATTTTAAATACTGCCCATACTAACTATAACTTGCATCATAAGAAAAAATTACAGTGTAAGTTCTCAAATATTATTGTATATAAATTAAACCCAAGGAAGATTGTCATTGTATTAAAAATTCACATGAAAGGAAACAGAAGCTCTTGTCACTATTGTTTTTTTATCCAGTAATTTTGTTTTCTTTTTCTCTTCTCTTGCAATAGGTGGAAAGTGATTCAGCTACTGGAAAAGAATAAATTAGGCTACCAGACAAAGTTGGAATAAGCCAAGAGTAGAACATAATATCTATGGTATTTCAGGAAAGGTTCTGTCTGGAACATTATTCATAATAAATATAAAATGTACTAGAAAATGTGTTTTGGAAAAATGAAATTTTATTATCAGAATAAAAACAACTATAAAATGAAACACAAATCCCTAAAGAAATGCATGTAGGCAATGCGTATAAGATGTTCTGGAGAAAAAGAAATAGTTTGTACTGTAAATGGAAATCAAAAAGAAGATCAGAGTAAATCTCATTTCTAAAAATCTAACTGAAGCTACAGATTAAGTGATTATAAAATAGAAATGCCAAATTCAGGTAAAAATAGGCTGAAAGTTGGATTTATATTTTATACCTCATATTCTCCTTTGTCAGTAACAAATTAACAATTTTTGCTTTACTAAAGATAACTGCAGATGGCAATTCAAAAATGCTAAGCTAAATAATGGTTCTCTTTATTTAGGTCCAAAGTCCTCCACTGCTCTCTCTAAGATATAGGATAATTATTATCTAAATAACTTTAAAAAGTACAAAGTTCAAGGATGTACACCATCTGACTTCAATTCTTACTATAAAACTGCTCAAGAATAGACCAAAAAATGGTAGGCAAAGACACTTAAAAGTGTTCAACATTAGTCATTAAGGGGATGCAAATTAAAATGATGAAATATATACTCACACACACACACATATACATACACGCACATATATAATGTTATAATGATGACAATTTTAAAAGCCATCAACAATAAAGTATTGGTGAGAATATTAATCTATTGACATTCTCATACATTGTTGGTAGGAGAGCACATGATAGTTTGTCCATGAACTGTAACAAGAACATTGAAAACTGGTAGTCACATACTCCCCAATATCTAAAGATCTATTTTATGAGAAAGACCATGTTTTGAAAACACCATAAATATTGGGAAAGTTTAAGTAATTAATTATTTTACATTAATTTAATGTGCATTTTAAATCTGTTTACATTTTTAATTTTTATTTATTTTTTTATTGTTCAAGTATAGTTGTCTCCATTTGCCTGCCACCACTTCCCCCACCTCACCCACACCCACCTCCTGCCTTCAATCTTACCTCCCTTTGGCTTTGTTCGTGGGTCCTTTATACATGTTCCTTGATGACCCTTCCCCATCTTTCCCCTGTTATCCTCCACCCTCAACTCTTCCAGTTACTGTCAGTTTGTTTTTTATTTCACTGTCTCTGGTTATATTTCCCTTGCTTGTTTGTTTTGTTGATTAGGTTCAACTTATAGGTGAGAATTTAATTTGTTTTAATCATTGAGGTTTTCCTTATATTGTGTTAATATTTTTCAGTGATTGATGTAAAATGCTAGAAACTGCATTCAAATTCAGAATTGAAGATTATTTCATCTTTAGAAAATTTAGGTATTTCATGCACAATGCTTATGGAAAATAAAAATAAAATTACTTTCATAATGTAGTTTTGAATATTCTTAAGTACCTTGGCACATATTTAAGTGCCTTAAGTTTTAAGGAATTGTTTGGTGTGTGAATATTTAATTATGAATATTTGTGAATATTGTCATTCTAAATACAGTTAAGATTCTTGTGTTTAACAAGCTTTTCAAATTTATTTCCACAATTTCATTTTATTTCTATCTCTCCATGTTTCATTAATATAACAGAAACCACAAGTAGGAAATTACAATAATATTCATTCTAGGAATCTAGGTTTCTTATGATAGATGTTTATTATTTTTGCTCCTGTCTTTTAGAAACCTCTTGCTGTCCATATTTTCCAAAATATCTGTATGAAAAGTTTACATCAAAAAAACCATAAATGTAGATGAGTTTTGTTAAATAATTTCAAAGAAAGCAAGTTACATGAGAAAATATCACATAAATAAGAATAACCAACATAGTTGTTATGTATTGACTGCTTATTCCTATGCTTTATGTTTAATTTTGTATGTACTAACACCTTTGTTAATAACAAAATTAACATTTTATTATGAGTGGAAAGTCTGTATAAAATAATTTAATTCTATTAAGCTTATTATCATTAGTATTATTGTTTTTAATTAACATAACACTAAAAATTTACTAATTTCCCACAGGAATTATTTTTATTCGGGTGTACTCTAACTTACTAAGATAGGAGCACCAGTACTACTTTATTTTGTGCACTAGAAATTGTAGGTTTGAGAATTTAAGTGACAGGCAATATTCACCTAATATTTTTTCTCTCAAGTACTTAAAATTCCTGTCCTCTCTATATATATGCTCAAAGAACACAGATCAATACAAAGTTTTTGTTTATTTCTTGAAAAGGAATGTGGTTCATTTCATAAAGGTGGATTATCTCCTATTTGTCCTAATGCAGGGATTATTTATTAAGATTTGCTGCCCAAAGTTAACATATGTGGATAATCATTTGCTTTCCACTGCAGACTGAAAGTACCTAATCAAATGCATTTTATACTAGATAGGTGTGAGAAAGCTGATAATAATAGATAATACATTGTAAACAAAAGTGAGGGAAAAAGTGTGAGGTTCAGAGCATAAAGAAGACATTTAGAAAAGTTAAAAATTAAAAAGAGAATGATGGAATAACTAGGAAGGTATTGTGATTGGAGGCATTCAGTGTTTCTCTGTGCAGTTTTTAACCAGTAAAACACATGAAACCCAAGAGTAGAAGTTACCTCTTTGGTGGTCTTCTCAATCCCTGGTACTTTAAATGTATTTGAGACAAATCTATTGGCTTTTAATATTTGATCAAATACTATATGATAGGTACTATTCCATGCACTTGAAATGTATTACATAATGGGAAAAGAAAAGGAGGTGGGTAAAAGGGTAAAAAAAAAACCCTTTACTTCATTGACACTGCCAATTTCTGTTGAAATTTCTCTTCTATAACACAATTATGACAAATATTTAAAGTTAGTATTTGTTTGTTGATGTCTTCCCACCCACAGTTTCATAATATAAACTCTAATGATCATGCGTATTGGCAGCCATATTCACTGTTTTACCATCTGAGCACAGGCTTGACTGACACATCAAGTACTTGATAAATACCAGTTAAATTTGTGGGTGTGATTTTAACTTATATTTTAAGCGATATTAAAGTAGAATTATAAAAAGTTATACATTGATCCATAATCCTGTTAATCTATGTATACAATTTATTTATTTATTTATTTATTTTATATCTTAAAGGTCAGTATTAGAATAACACCAAGTTATGCAGTTTGGGATTTCTATAGATACAGGACAGCTGCTTTGAAAGGACTTGCTATGGTTTTGATGATCTGTTTGTGGCAAAATCAAAGACCAAGTGATTTTTAATTATAACTGTGAACACATACATCTGGTAGAAAAATAACACAGTATTGACTTGCTAATTTAAAATGCTTGTGTTCATCAAATAATGAAGCTATTGAAGCTATTTAGTAGAAGCTAAATTTTCTACTAATATTTATTTATTAAGTATGTTTATGTCTTTCTATACAAGAATTTCATTGATTTGTCAGTATTATATGTGTAGATAAGTTTAACAGTAAAATTAAATTGGTTTGTTTCACAAATCTTTAAAAATAGCCTCTAATTAGAGGGTGTCTTAGGAGTAGACAGTACAAACTAGCTCATATTAATCTGAATATTCAGAGTTGAAATAGTGTAAATTGTGTAATTTTACTAAAAATTAATTGTCAAATTTGTGGTTTGTTCCCCTGAGTGCTTATTCTAGTGATATGCTAGCAAAAGCTATGAATATCCCAAACCTTTTCAAAAACATGAAAAGAAGCAGAAGCAGCAGACACTATATTCAGTAGCTTCCTATAGTACTAACAGGGTTACCTCAAGATATTTTTTTTAACGATCACAGGATATTATACTTTTGCAGATGAATAATACATAATAGAAACTTCATCCAAAAGTGATTCAGCATTTCATTGGAGGAAACAGTTTTCATGTCTCCTGTTATTCTGATCCAGTGCTCATCCTTAAATAAGGCAGAGTTGTTGATTGATTTATTCACTGAATGGTTATCAAGTAATTACTGAGTTAAAAGTGAATAAAACATATATGGTACTAATGTTCTGCAAAGACAGATAAAATATCTAACTTCATGGTATGATTTTAAGGCCCCAGTAAAATGTTTGAAAGACATAACATGTCACACAAAAAGTTGTATTGGTAGCATATCTTTTTTTTTTAAGATTTTATTTATTTATCTTTAGAGGGGAAGGGAAGGGGAGAGGGAGAGAAATATCAATGTATGGTTGCTTCCTGTGCATTCCCTACTGGGAACTGGCCTGCAACCCAGGCATGTGCCCTGACTGGGAATCAAACCACAATCCTTTGGTTCGCAGGTCTGCACTCAATCCAATGAGCTACACCAGCTAGGGCTGGTAGCATATCTTTTAACTGTTTGTAGTTCAACAAAGTTGGCATTACATGATGGTTATCATGGTTATATAGACATATAACCATGATATAGACAATGAAATTTGTTTTAAATCATGGTTATGTTACTAATATATACTTAATACTGAAATATACCTATCACCACATGAGCTTGCAACAGGTTCCAATCCTCATTAAGTGATTTAATAAAATGACTTAAAATAATGATTAATAATCATAAAATAAAATCATTTAATAATGATTAATATTCCTATTTTAAATCATAGGAGGATTTACATATGGAAAACACAACCTTGCTGGTATAGCTCAGTGGATTGAGTGTGGGCCTGTGAACCAAAGGGTCTCCAGTTCAACTCCCAGTCAGGGCACATGCCTGGGTTGAGGGCCAGGTCCCCAGTAGGGGGTGGGTGAGAGGCAACCACATATTGATATTTCTCTCTCTCTCTTTCTCCTTCCTTTCCTCTCTCTCTAAAAATTAATAAATAAAAAATTAAAACAGCAACAAAAAAATAAAACACATAAGTACCCAGTATATGATGAACGAAGTATAGACTCAGGTTCATACTCTAGCTATATGATCCTGAGATATTTTATTTTCTTCCATATGCTTTAGTTAATGCATTTGTAAATTTTTCTAAAATGCCTGTTCTACAGGTTATTTCCTTTGGAAAAAATGAATGAAACTACTTCTTGTAATAGAAATAATTAATTTGAATACACTAACATATACAATTTCTGCTTGTCAAAGTGGTGGTAGGAGAAAAATGGAATCCACAAATAATTTACTCAAAAAGAAAAACAAAATACATGTAATATAACATAGTTTATACACATTTACACAAAAAAGTATAAATTAAACTATTCTATTTAGAAATACATATATGGTAAAGTTTAAAAAGGCAAACAAAAACAAAAAATTTCAAGACATTGTTTTTCTTTAAATAGAAGAGAGGAGGTCATAATTTACAAAAACATCCATAGTGGCTTCCAGCAAAGTTCTAGTTCTTGATCTACACATTGTTTTATTTGGTCTATTATACAATTTAATACTATACATCTTTAGCATATATGGTGTATTTCAAAATAAGTCAAAATGTTTAAAATCTAATATATAAACTCCCCACTATTTTTTAAGCCTTAAATCCTTCCAACTCAAAATGGTAATTAATATGCTCTTTCCTCTCAGTGCAACTATACTGAAACTTCTCAGCCTCTGGTTTGTTTCACATTCATCAGGAACTGTCCATTGGTTTATTTTGTATTTTGTTTCCCTCACCTGAGGAGATATATCAGATAACATATTGCTATCAGCAATGTCCAAGATTTTCCTGCCTATGTTTTCTTCTAAGATTTTATGGTTTAGAATATAACATTTAAATCTTTAATCCATTTTGAACTTATTCTAGTGTGCGGCATAACAAGGTGGTCTAGTTTCATTTTTCTGCATGTATCCGTCCAATTTTCCCAACACCATTTACTAAATAGCTATATTTAATGCATTGCATGTGGTTCCTTCCTCTAATATTAATTGACTATAAAGGTGTGGGTTTATTTCTAGGCTCTTTATTCTGTTCCATGGACTTATGTTTTTTTTTTTTTTTCAGTACCATGCTGTTTTGCTTAATTATGGCCTTATAGTATAGTATCTGACTTTGTTCTTCTTTCTTAAGATTGCTGTTGCTTTGTGGGGCCTTTTGTAGTTCCATACAAATATTTGAAATGTTTGTTCTAAGAATTACATTCAATCCATAGATGGCTTTGGGTAGTATGGCCATTTTAATGATAAGATTTTTCATGACAAAGGAAACCATCAGCAAAATAAAAAGACACCTCACTAAATGGAAGAACATAATCACTGAAACATCTGATAAGAAGTTATTATCCTAAATTTTTAAATAACTTACAAAACACAACACCAAAAAATCCAAACAATCCAATTTAAAAAATGGGCAAACAACCTAAATACACACTTCTCCAAAGAGGACATACAGATGGCCAATAGATGTATGAAAAAATGTTCAACATCAATAATCATCAGAGAAATGCAAATTAATACCACAATGAGATATTACCTCACATAATAGTATGACTATTATTAATAACTCAGCAAACAAGAATTGCTGGTGAGGACATGGTGAAAGGGGAAATTTTTTGCACTGTTAGAGGGAATGCAGATGGGTTCCGCCACTATGGAAAGCTGTATTGGAATTACTTAAAAATTAAAAATGGAACTGGCTAATGACCCAGTGATTCCACTTCTAAGAATATGCCCAAAGAAACCCAAAACACTATTTCAAAAACACATAAGTATCCCTATGCTCATTGTTCATTAATTATAATCACCAATATATGGAGGCAACCCAAGTGTCCATCAGTAGATGAGTGAATAAAACAACTATGGGACACTTACACAATGGAATACTTACTCAGCCATAAAAAGGAAAAATTACTTTTTGCAACAGCATGGATGGACCTGCAGAAAATTGTAAGTGTAATAAGCCAGAAAAAGACAAGTACCATATGATTTCACTCATATGTGGAATCTAATGAGCATACTGAACTAACAAACAAACTAAACATAGTGTGTGTCATAGGTAAAGAGCAGGCTGAGAGCTCTGAGGTGAGGGGATTAGGAGTTTGAGGGATCAAACCAAAAGGAGAAAGAACTCATGTACGTGGACAACAGTGTAGTGATTGCAGAGGTAGGGAGTGGAGGGACCTTTAAGGGGGATAAATGGTAATAAAAATACAATAAAAACAAATTTCAAAAAAAGAAAGAAAGAAAACTGTTCAGACTTTCTCCTGAGGTTTTGAACAAGCCAAGGCCTTCCCTTGGAGCATCCTTGTGCTCTTCTTCACTGAATCTGATTTCTCCCTTAAGTCTAGCAGAACTGTTATGAAACTTGTGAAGCATAACATTTCCAGTTTTAAATATGATTATTTATTTTTGTAGTATTAACAAAAGCATGGTGTCACTTACTTATTTATGTCATTCAGTCTATTCAATTATGAAGACTATTGCCAAGAAAACATATCTTTATTATTATTCCCTATGTCTACTTTGTAGCTGGCTTCAAGGGCAATGGGTCAAGAAATCCCCATTTTAAAAACTGAAATTCCTTGCCTAGCAAAATTGGTTTTCTTTATGAAGAAAACAATATAGCTTTTAAAATAATTGGTCAATATAACTGTACAACTTTCTATATGATAGCTGCATATCTGCCATACAAGGCAGCAAAACTCGGCTGTAGGTCTCTGATTCACACCAGACTCGCTTACCCTCTGTATGATCAAGCAAGGAACACCAATTATGTGGTTCGGAGCCATTTAGACTACTGATACATCCCAGCTTAAGAGAAAGGGTTGAGAGAATTAGGAGACTTTAGGTAAATAATATTTAGATTATAGTTTAATAAAAATACAGATAATGTGAAATGCTTTGCTAGTGTCACTCTGTGTTCTGAAACTGGAATTGCAAGGTAATTAGAAGAATGCAAATATTGCTCTGGCCAAAAAGTAGCAGGAGTCTTAAGTCTATAAACCTCAAAAACACCAACACACAGCCGTCTGAATTTTCTTAAATATTATTTAAATTAACAAATATTTGTATATAGGAAATTTAAAAGGGAAAATAAATTTCAATGAATATTTAGAATTTCAGTTAAGACTTCTAAAGAAAAATTTTAGCTTCTTGTCCAGAAGAGAGTTTTCCTAATATTAGAAACCTGAGATCAGAAAACTAAGAGTAAGGGAATTATATGGAAGGGAAAAGGGTGCTTGTGAGCACAAAGTGGCCTTGAAGGCTGAAGGTGAGAAACTTTCACACATTCAGGCACAGAGCACACACAGACTTATGATTAGTGTATGGGAGAGAACTGTGAAAGTCTACAGCTAAATTTCATCAACAACTGGCCTAGTCAAGCCACATATATTCAAATTTTTTAGGTAATATTTTAAAACAAATAAAAAATAAAGTAAAACAAAATGAAAGTTACCTTTTAGGTAGAGTTTACACATAATGCTTATTTTCTGAGGTTAAAAAAAGGGAAGTCTGAACTACAAAGTAATTATTAGATATCCAGTATAAGATTGTGACTAGTTCTACTTGTGTGTGATACTAAAATTTAATAAATACATTTAGTACTCATAATCATATATCTAATATATTTCTGAACATAAAAAACATGATGTGAAGCTACACCAACATAATTTTAGACTAAAAAATATTCAAATAAGAATTTAAAATCCCAAAATAATGTTTGATTCTACACACATTTATGTAGGACTATCTAAGGTACATATTAAAGCATCCTTCAATGAAACGCATCTTGACAAAACCTACTATACTGTGTCACTTATTTATCTAATGATCTATATCCCACTATCTAAAATATATAAGTAGAAAAATAACCACACATGAAAAAGAGCTTGCAATAAGTTTAGGAATACAGTAAGTGATTCCAAAAAGGCAAAAGCAGCATAGGAAGAGAAAGTCACAAGAAGACTTTGGGAGGCTGGTGCCTCTCTGTATTCTAAAACTGAAGCACTAGAAAGCTGGGATTTCTGATGGTGATCAGGAGTGATCACCTGGTGAGTGAGACTCGAGTTAGTGAATGAGAATGTCCAAGTCAGTCTCTCTCTTTCTCTGTCCTCACTTCTTTCTCACACACACAAGCATGAACAACTACTGATATCTATGCGCCATTACACAAGAAAGTAATTCAGAAAAAAGAACAGAAAATTTAAAACCCCAAAATGAATGAATTAGTCGAGTGGTTTCCCAAAGCCATTAAATAGATAAAACCATACATAATCTATAACGTTACCATTAAAGTCAATTTTTAAAAATAAAGAAGAAATTAAACTCATATTAGGAGTACAATTTTTGCTTTTGTTGCTTTTATATCTAAAATATGAGATTAAAATAGAGTAAAGCAAACAGCTCCAAAATAATTTAAAATATGAATATAGTAGAGAAAGTAGATAAGGTATACAAGATTCACGGGGGTGGTTTCATTTCTGCTTACCAGAAGCTGCAGAAAAAGAAGGCAGAAAAGGATAGCTATGTGAAAACTAAGCCTAAAACATCTTTGAAGGTAAAAATAACCAAGCTGAAGTAGTCCTATTTCGGACACATTATGAAAAAGCAATTCTCTTTGGATAAGACAATAGTGCTAGGAAAAATAAAGGGCAACAGGACAAGAGGAAAGCAAACATAAGATGGACTGACCTTGTGAAAGAAGACTTATGTGTGAGTCTACAGAAGCCGAGCAGAGCAGCTGAGGACAAGACATTGTGGACATCACTCATTTATAGGGTCGTCTGGAATGGGAGCCAACTCAACAACACATGACGCATGAAAACTGAAAGGACGCACCACGTGTTAAACACAAAAAAATGAAAAAAAACACACATCTATGTAGACATATCTTCATAACATTCGTGAACACTAAGGCAAGAAAATAAGTCTTGAAATCTGCTACAGTGTGTAAAATCTCTTCCAATTTGTAAAATGTAGTTAATTTACAAATGAGTAAGATAGGTTGGAACCTATCTCTTTTCTGCAGCATAGAACACCAGAAAGAAAAAAGAAATTGGCTACAAAGTCCTGAGAAAAAAATAAAATTAATAAAGTATATTTTTACCAGAAAATTATTAATAAAATATATCAGGGGAGAATTATTGCATTTTCAGATATTCATGTATTCAAAAATAAAACCTCCTCTCACTATTTCTTAGAGTGATATATAAGCATTAGCTCTAGCTTGATGAAATTATATATAATGGAATACATGGTATCCAGCGAATATTGGCACCAAAAGAGTTCCAGTGTATCATCTGCCCATTTTTTAGACTACATTAGGCAAAAGAGTAATGTCCAGGAAAATGAAGAGAGACAAAAATAGATAAAGACAGATTATATAAAAAATTATATTAAAGAAAATATTAAGCATTTAGAATAGCCAGTGTCTTAGTCTGTTCTATATGCCTTACAAAATACCATAGATGGATGGCTTAAAGAATAAAAAAAATATTTCTCACACTTCCAGAAGCTGGGAAGTCCAAGATCAGGAGTCTGGTTCTGCTGAGAGCTTTCTCCCTGGCTTGCAGACAGTCACCTTCTTGCTGTGCTCTCACATGTCAAAGACAGACAGAAACCAGGCTCTCTGGTATCTGTTATAGAGGCATTGATTCCAATCACAAAGGCACTATATTCTTAATTATACTTAATTATCTTCCAAAAATTCCATTTGCAAAGACCTTCACATTGGAGGTTATGGATTTAGCACATGAATTTTGGAGGGATACAATTGAGATTTTAGTACCAGGAAATTTTGAAAGACATGCAATTGTCCACTTCCATAAAGTGCTCAGATCTGAAGCAAACTGATATATACAAACATTTGAAATAATAAATAACTATAAGATACAATTTTATTTTTGCATGAAACAAGCCAAACAGAGGAGGTAATGAAACATAGAGAAATATTTACATAACCATTATAACAAAGTGTATTATTCATAACAGTATACATTATCATTTTATTACAATATAAATTATGACTTATTCATAAAATAAATCATTTTCAAATTTTAGCTACCAAACTTACAAAAAATCAGAAAAAAATAATTAGTTTAAAATCAGAAAATTAATGTTAATAACATGGATATATGAAACAATGATCAACAGAAACTAGAAAGTGCAAACCAAAAGGGAAAATGTAGAAAAAAGTAAGTATATAACATTTTCATTATACTAAAAGTAGGGTGGAGTTCATGGCTAAAGTCTATAAAATGTGACACAGAAATATAAGGTTATAATTAAAGTCTTATTAAAAGCTACCAAATGTTTCCTTTGAAATTTAACATTATAATAAACCTGGCTGGTGTAGCTAAGTGGATTGAGAATGGGCTGCGAACCAAAGGGTTGCCAGTTTGATTCCCAGTCAGGCCACATGCCTAGGTTGTGGGCAGGTCCCCAGTAGGGGACATGTGAAAGGCAACCACACATTGATAATGTGTTTCTCTGTTTTTCTCTCCCTGTCTTTCGCCTTCTCTTTCCCTCTCTCTAAAAATAAATTAAAAAAAAATTTTAAATGAAGAAAAATGTGTTAAAAATTTAACATTATAATAAACAGAAATGTTGCTAACAGGCAAGAAAATGTGAAGGGAACTAAACCTTGATCTTTGCTAGCAAGTAGGTGGTATATTATGTAAACCTACTTATGTAACTGCAAGAAGAAAGTACAAACATGAACAGTTAAAAGAAGCTAGCTCTGAGAAACAGGAAACAGAAGGGCACCCAGCAACTAATGTTATTCTTCAATATGTGAATTGTTAGTGTGTGTGTGTCCTTGATAAAATTAAGTATAATTGAATAAATGATTTAATGTATCAGACTTTACTTCAAAAAACAAAACAAAGCAACAACCTACCAAACTGATATACCTAAATTCATTAGCATATTTTAAGTGATAAAACAGAGGGAAAATATAAAAACAAACACATTTTGCCCCCTGTTTCTCATTATGTAGCTTTTTAAATATGCACTATTCAGGAAAAAAGCCAATAAACATGAAGTAAATAAGGGGTACATTTTAGAAAGCTAAGTGACCTTTGAAACCATGATGCAGAAAATGTCATTATTTAGTATAGTCATTCCATAAGCAGGCAATTCCCATATGACTTACACTGTTGAAAAGCCTCAAGAAAGAATGAAACTTTCTAGTGTTTATGGGTGCATCATTCAACTAAAATTAATTTACTACTTTAAATTAGCATCAACACAATCATTATAAACAAAGAAGAAAAGAACATATAAGTGTAGATTGAAAGAATCATGTACCTTGACAAAGTTGGTTTTATTTCAGTAAGAAAAGATGATTACTATAATTCACTATTTTAATAGGTCAGTGGGGAAAATTCATATTAATTGCTGTTGAAGTTAAACAGAAACAGTAACATGTACTATAACTTAAAACTATTCCTATGAAATCCAAACTTATTATGAAAAATTTAACACAGTACACTATAAAAATAGAAAGACAAGAGACTCCATATATGCTAGTGGAATATAGGGAGTATCCTGGCACAAAATATTTTCTATATAGAAGTGCAGAAAACATTAATTTCTGTAATGTTTGAAATGGTGCTATACATTAATAAGAAAAAAATGACATGCTAGAAAAATTAAAATATATAGTTCATAGAATAGAAAATGCAATAGTTTCACAAATATATGAACATAATCTTTATAAGGAATCAAGGAATCAAGAAAGTGAAGCAAAGAAGGACTAAGAGCCAATTGGAAGATGCATTATAAAGCTGGCCTGTGGACAAGGTGATTTATTACTACATATCTGGGGCTGTAGTCATGCGATACTGTCTATACTATATCTTAATAGAAATGAGGGGACTAATATTCCTAATCTAATGCTACTCCTCTTCCATTGGCCATGGGTTCACCATGTGGTGCAATGCCATTATACTTCTAATTTACAAGATGGGCACATAGCAGATCCCAAGATGTACTATATTCTTCTGTTAACAGGAACATCCTGGGCCAGGAAACAAGATTCTGTTGTGATACTTTTGTGAGAAATATGAGCAACTGAGAACACCTGTTACTTTGGAGACGGCCCCATAGCAATGGAAACTGTAGTAATATGACATTGCAAAGAAAATGAATTAATGACAGGGCTGATCAGGTCAAATGGCAAGAACAGAAACTAAAAGTGTGAACCCTCAGGCCTTTTTAGAGAATCTAGACTAAAAGAAGAAAAAGAAATGAACAAAAAATATAATAAGAGTCCTGGCTGGTTAGCTCAGTGGATTGAGCATGGGCCTGTGAATCAAAGGGTTGCTAGTTTGATTCTTAGTCAGGGCACATGCCTGGGTTGTGGGCCAGGTACCCAGTAGTGGGTGCTCGAGAGGCAACCACATGCTGATGTTGTACTCCCTCTCTTTCTCCCTTCCTTCCCTTCTCTCTAAAAATAAATACATAAAATCTTTTAAAAATAAAAATAATGTAATAAGAATGGAAACTTTTCCATCAACAATAATAAGCATTTATGTCATAATCATGCCATAGTCTAAATGCCTTGCATTTCATCTTCACAATGGTTCTATATAGGCAAAATTATTATACCCACTTTACAGGTGAGGCTATTAAGATGTAATTCAAGAAAGGTCAAATATCCAAAAAGAACTAATACTTTATTTTTTTAAATATTTTATGTATTTATTTTTAGAAGGGGAAGGGAGGGAAAAGAGGAGAGAAACATCAATGTACCCCCTACTGAGGACTTGGCCTGAAACCCAGGCATGTTTACTAACTGGTAATCCAAATGGCAACGCTCTGGTTCCAGTACTCCTCCACCGAGCCACACCAGCCAGGGCAAGAACTAGTACTGTATTATTACTGCAGAGGCAGTCTGCTTCAGAATCTAGACCACTTATTCACTTTGTTATTCTGAATTTGAAATACATATATGCATTGTCAACCCATGGCCATTGCACCAATTCAGAGCTAAAGGGAATCCCCAATTTGGGGTAAAGAAGGAGATTTTGTTCAGTGCAAAAAGCTCAATTGTGATACAGCGCAGCTGTGAAAACAGCAGGGCTGGGTAGTGAGTCAGCCCCAGGTCCAGGCAGCGCTGGGGCTAGGCTTCTCTCCTGCTAGGCAGCTCTGCTCTACAGTGTGCCAGCCTGCTTTGCAGTGTGTTGGTCTGATTTGGCCATCAGCCTGTTACATTCCTGGCTGGTCTGCTTTACTCTTTTCTGGGAAAGTCCGTATCTCAGCCCAACCAGGAAAAGACAGCCTTTTTCTTGGTGGAAAGGGAATATGCACTCGCCCAGCCAGGGGGAAGCTGGCTTATAGGGAGAGAAGTCTCCACCTGCCCTCCCCCTCCAGTTCCTGATTAGTTTGTTCTCATGCATATAAAGACTCCAGATCCTCTCAATTTAATTGGTCCAAAAGATATTGTCTGATTGGTCAGAATAGAGCCACTTTTATTGGAGGAAGTTGCATAGCTCTGATTAGATGGAGAAAGTTCCAGTCCTTCTGGTTGAAATAGGACTCCAAGGAACTCCTCTATAAGAACTGTGTTAGATGGCAGAAACACAGTGCAGACAGGCAGTTTAGGACAATGGTAGGCAGTTTAGCACAAAAGCTTCTCCATGAAGTGCAGTTTGCAGGACAGTCCCCTCTGCAGAAATGGCTGCTAGACTCTGCTCTTTTTTATTTGAGCCCAATTAGCCACCAGGAGCCCTTCTTGCCTTTTTTAGTAGTTGTCTTTCCCCAACCCCCTCAGGGTTTACACCATACACAAACTCAGAAAACTTACATTTACAAATGCATAGAAAATTTCTGGAAACCACAAATTTTTAATAGTATGTCACTCCATAGAGTATAATTCGGGTAGCAATGAGAATGTTTTGCTTATAAGTGTTTGAACACCTGGAGCATTTTCAAGGCATATCATTAATCTTATAATTTAAAAAAATAATAAAATTCCCTCAGACAAATAAATAATTTCATGTGTGATTGCCCTCCTTTTGCAAAAAGTTCCATTTCATTGACCTCATTCTTCACTAAGCAACTTAACTTCCACTTCTTTCATTGCTAGATGCCTAAAAAGTTCTGTTCCTTATTTCTGCATACAAACCTGCCCCTTTATGCCAGATGGCATTCTGTAGAATTTAGTAAGAAGATGATGGTGAATGCCCACAACCTGCTAAGCAATGTATAAGATCTTGGGGATATTGCATTGAGTGAGATGGAGCCACTATACTGATCTGTTCAAAGTTCAATAGGACAAAGTGATCTGTACCTAGTTGACTACAATGTATTAAATCAAGAAAAGAAATGGAATTAGAGGGATGTATCCTAAGGATCATTCTGGTAGAGAGAGGAAAGTGAGATGGAGAAAGTGGGAAGAACTTTTAAGGGGAAAGTCAAACCAGAGAGGCTGGAAGAGGTGAAAAGAATAAAGTTGGAGAGGAGGATAGGGTTTATTTGAGAAATATTTGGGAGGTGGAATTGACAAGCCATGGTGCTTAAATGGAATCTAATGAGTGGTAAAAGATAGGAGTGTCCTTGAATAATTTCCCAGTCTCTATGTCAGAGGACTGTGTCAATGATCAAACCCTTTTCTGAGACAGGGGATACAGGTGCAGAGCCAGCTTCTGATGAAGTTAGATCTCATAGTTTCTCTAGATTGCCTTTTAGGGTACATGTATGATTATTCTTTCAGGAATATGATTTAGAAGTAAAAATAATGCACTTGATATTTATGAATTCAATCTGATCCATATGAGGGATTACTCAGTATTATAGAGACAGATTAGGAATGTGTGTATTTATTATTAGGTAACAGATATTGTATCATTGTCAACAGATTTTAAAACTAGGACAAGCTTAAGTGGAGGGTTACCATTTTGACAGCAAGGCAAGCTCCCCATAACTACAGCACATTGCTTCAAGTATGGATTGTGAATGGAGACATACACATCATGCATTTTCTTTTTCTGCAGAAAAACTTTATCCTCCTCCTGTACTACAATCTTATATTGTCTAATAAGAGTAGTGAACTACTCTTATAGATCTTTGTTCTCTAAATGAATTCTGTGTATTTTTCAGCCATCTAGAGAGAAAAAAACAAAGTAATAAAAGAAAAGGACTTGTTTCACAGTTCCTTTGAGAAGAGTCGGGGTCAGGTGGGCAACTCTCTAGGACACAAAGAACATTGCTTAGCACATAATGGCTATGCCACAGAGGTTGAGTGATGATTTCTATATCAAATATGCAACCATACATTAGGGGATCTCTTCTATAAATTATGACAAAGGCATAGAAAGGTAGTAAACACTGATGCAAAACTACAGAATAATAATTAATTAAACCACAGAGTAATTTTTAAATAAAAATTGGGATTAATAAACTGTTTGTATTTTCTTCCAGAAGATAAACTTCACTGGCAAAGTAAAGCATACCATTGACAAAAGCTCTTGCTCACAACCTCTTTGACTGGATATTACACTTGCTTCTTGTTAAATATTTCTATTCAAGGACAAAAAAGAGTGCTTATTAGTGTTCTAAAGGTGGTAAAAGTAAAACTTTCATGTCTGTATGTCTCTATTGAATTGAATCAAATGTGGTGAAAAATATAAATTGAGTATAAATGGTGGGTTCAATAATACAAAATAATCTTCTGGCTGAGGATCACTAAAATAGCTGGGTGTAAAAAAAAATTAAGTGTTGTAGAACTAATAAGATAATGAGGAACTACTAGGCCTACTTCTATAAGAAAGCAAGACTTACTCTGTAGTGGTAAATCTAACACTAACAATTCTTTTTAGCTTTAGGATGAAAAAACCATTTGAAAACTAAGTTTTGGTTCTCTTTTAGATCCCATATACATAGTATTGTGTGTGTGTAAATATATATATTTACATTCATTGGGTTAGCTCACTGTGTAAAAATATTAACAACATATAACAGTATGTTTTTTTCTCATTTTTATGAGGCAATACCTTTGGATAGCTTCCTGAGATTTTTGTTGAGCCATGCAGATTTTGACCATAGAAGGTCCTGACATGTACCTTATTTAATTTAGATTTAAGTACACACTGCTCAAGATGAAACAATCATTCAATCTTTTTTTACTAAATATATACACATGTGTTATGTTACAGTATATGTAAAATGTTGAATGAAATAAAAAATATAACAGCAAGATAACCTAGTAAATAAATGAAGAGGGATAAGAAATCACATGAGGAAAAAAATATATATATATATCAGCAAACACAATAATCTATTTAAGCCAAAACTCACAGACAAAATGATAGATAGTTATTAATATGCAAAATAATTATAATTTAATTATTTAAATGATAATTAATAATATTAATTTATAAACTAATATGTTAGATCATATTTAAATTGTAAGTTTATAAAAAAATGAAAAACTAATAAAATTAAAATAAAACCATAAAGTGATGAATATATTGTAATTTAAAACATTTAACCTCAGTATGCCATTGATATGGTCTTCAAAATCTTTGCTTTCATCCCCACTATATTTTTTTTTAAATTATGCATCTAGCTGACCCATTTGAGTTTACTATCTAGATATTTCTTATACATTAAAATAAGCTTAATAATTGCTAATGAGATATATAAATTATTTTTCAAAATATAGTGGATATCCTCCTATGTTAATTGCAGCATTATTCACAATAGCCAAGATATGGAAGCAACTCAGGTGCCCACAGTAGATGAGAGAATAAAAGAGCTGTGGTACAGAGCTACACAATGGAATACTACTAGGCTGTAATAAAGAAGGAAATCTTACCTTTTGTGACAGTATGGATTGTCATAGAGAGTATTATGCTAACGGAAATAAGTTAGGCAGAAAAATACAAGTGTCATATGATTTTACTCATATATGGAATCTAACAAAATAAACAAAATAGAAAGACACATATATATAGAAAACAGACTGATAGCTGTGAAAGTAGAGGAGGACTGGGGGCTGGGTGAAAAAGGTGAAGGGATTAAGCAGTACAAATTGGTAGCTGCAGAATAGCCATGGAGATGTAGATTGCAGCATAGGGATATATAGTCAATAATATCATAATAACTATGTATGGGACCAGGTGGGTTCTTGAAAAGGAGCAGGGGTGCTTGAAGCAATGCTTTACATCTGTAAAATATATGATTTTCTAACCACTCTGCTGTACATCTGAAACCAATACAAAATAATATTAAAAGTAAACTGTAATTGAAAAATAAAAATAATTAAAAATATAGTAGGAATGAGATAATTAATATGTAAAACAAATATTTCATGGTGAAATTTGATCAATAAGTTTTAACTGATTTATTTCATTGAGAATAAGAATTAAAAGGGATCTGTGTACGTATTATATATGGGCTTTATTCAGTGTGTCTCAAAGACTCAAGTAGTCCCACAAAACATTCCAAGTACTAGGTTTAAAAGAAAGACATCAGGTAGTTACTTTGTTTTTCTGAAATGAGAGCACTCATTTCTGTACCACAGTACAGTACTCTGGTGCTAATACCAAGTTTCATTCTTTAGATAAGTAATTTTAAATGATATAATGACAAAAAGATTTATGAGTTTATGGTTCTTAATTAGTTATCATAATAAGACTGACTCAGAAAAACAAACCTTTAATTATACTTCTTCACTTGGCACATCATAAATTTTTATAAATCAAAATCTGCACATCATTAAGACTTGACATGGATGAGGAAGAGTATGTGGGTGAAGAGGAACATGTCGTGTTAGGTGAACCAAATACTAACTTCCTAAAGATGCCCAAGATCTAATCTCCAGAACCAGTAAATATATTATTTTAGTGCACAACAAAAGAGATTTGCAGCTGTGATTAAATTAAGAATCTTACATTAGGAAGATTTTCCTAAATTATCCAGTGGGTACAATATAGCTCTTCAATGTCGGAAGAGGGAGGCAGAAGAGGAGGAAAGATGTGGTGATGGAAGCGGAAGTTAAAGAGACACAACTGAAAACTTCGACGACAGAAAGGGGTCATGATCCATGGAATGAGAACATCCTCTACCAGCTGGAAAAGACATGGAACAAATTCTTCCCTAAATCTTCAAAGAAAATATGCACCCTTTCCAATGCGTTTCAGATTTCTGGCCTCCAGAACTAAAAGAAAACAGAATCTTTTAAAAGACTTGACATTTGTGGTAATTTGTTATAGCATCCACAGGAAATGAATGCACTAATTTTGGCAAAATGAAAAATGGACTATTGTGAACCAAACTGACTCTGAGGTGATCAGTTTTAAGAAGCACCATATATGGAACTTGAGTACTTAGAAATTGATTTCCCCTGAAAAGTCTGTGTGTAGCAACAGAGAGATTTTACTGCAGTTGGGAAACTTATTACTACAGAGTATAAAGTTAATAGAAAACATGGCCTTTGTGGCCAATGTCCCATGGTTAAATCAAATCTCTCAGTTATTTACTAGTTTCAGGACCTCATGAAAATTACCTACATATCCTGTGCCTAAATTTTTGATATTTTTTAGTTCTGGAACATTACCTAATCTCTCTGTGCCTCTTGGTTTCTTAACTTGAGAAAATTGGGATGTTAGGTGTTACCTGATAATGTAGATAAGAAGATTAAATGTGGGGGAAAGAACATGTAGGAAAGCACTTTTAAAAAAATCTGCTACCTAGTAATCAATCAATAAGTTAATGTAATTTTATTCATAACTGAAATCAATTTTGCAATACTTATTTATTGCAAAAATATAAATATAAAGTTATATAAATATAAATAGATGTTATATATAACAATTATTAATTGCTGAAGACATATATAAAAATAAGATACAACTTTTTTGAAAATTGGAATGCAACTTAAGGCTTACAAAAAGGAGTGACTTAGACAACATAATGCATACTGCCGTGAATTAAATATCCATAGTTATGAAAAATACTTTTTCCATTTTTTGTTATAGCTATAAAATATTCAATTTAAACCTAAATACTTTGAGGGTTCTACTTTCATGAAATTGTCATACATTCAGATGAACTCATGCACAATATATTTCATAACATGACTTTTCAAAATAATAGAAATATTATAAATAAGATAAATAGGGTCAATTTTTATTATGGAATATTGTGTATCCTTTAAAATTTGAACTCCCAAAGACATTATTCTGGCATAATTAACTGATATACATATCAGTTAATGAAGAAATCAGTTAATTGCAAAGAAAATATGCAAATACATGTTCTGAAAGGACTATTATAAAATAGCAATAGCAGATATTGCTCAGTGATGGATTTATGGAAAGTATTTCATATAATTTGCATAGTTTTCTACCTTTAAACATTTTTTGTTAGTTTGAATTGCAATTATTATAGTAGAACAATAAACATGTTGATTAATAAACCATAACTAGATTAAATGTCTTAAATTTACTTGAGATTCAAAAATACATATTGAATTAAAATGACACATTATTATAAGTAATGTATGTTATTAAATTAAAAAAAGCAGTGGTTCTCAACCACAACTGTGAAGCAGAATCATCTGGAAACCTCAAACAAAGCAAAACAAAACAAAACAAAAAGTGATAATCAAATAACAAAAGCCTGGATCCCAGACCCAGGGATCCTGAATCAATTGCTCTGGGATGGGACAGAGACATATACTAACATTTCCAGTGATCATAATTGGTTCTAGTTTTACTAACATTTGTAATAAAACAGTGAGTCTTCACTATATAATATAAAATAACATATTTATAAATCAATTATTTTGTTTGACTCAGATGTATTTTACTATGCATTACAATATTATCCCAGATTTTACTCAGGAAGCTTCATTGAAAGACCAATCATTATTTTTTAAGATTTTACTTATTTTTTTTTTTTTGAGCAAGAGGAAGGGAGGGAGAGAAACATGGATGTGAGTGAGACACATCGATCTCTACCTTCCCACACGTGCCCCAACTGGGGACTGACCCTGCAACCTGGCATGTGCCCCAACTGGGAGTTAAACTGGCCACCTTTCAGTTTGTGGAACACCCAATCAACCGAACCACTGATTTGGCCCCGATAACTTCTAAGAGCAAAATAAATTCCAGAGAGAAAGAAGTTTGAAAACTACTGGCATAGCTCATAGTTTAGTAATATAATAAAAACAATTTTGGTATTCCCAGGCTTCCTAGTAAATGTAATTTACCATTAAGTTCTCTTAACTATGTGTTATAATAGAATTCTTGACGTGAGTCAGGTAAATATGTGATAAGTGGGAAGACAAGGAGCTGTTTCAAAAGTTAAAGTAAACAGGCCACTTGACTCTGTATATGTACACATTTCTGAAACACAAAGGCAACCAAAATAAGAACATAAGGAAAATCAATATAAATGTTTTAAATTATTATATTTAAATAATGTAAAATATATTATTACTTCTTACAAACTATAGTTAACTCATTGATATTTTGAAGTGTCATTATATCCATACCCACTTAACTATTTAACTTTAAAAATTGATATGATTGCTAAATATTTCTACATTTTCAATGAGCTTTTTCACAGATTATGTTGATATAGGAGTCTGGAGACACTTTGGAAAATTATTAGTCCTTGGAGTCAAATAAATTTATTACTCCATTTATATGAAGAAATATGGTTGAGTTCTCGGAAACTTAATTACTCTTATTGAGCAACCTGGAAAAGAGAACATATTATATCCAAGTTTCTCACCCAAATATACTGTATATTTTTGAAGTAATATATATGGCATAAGAACTGTCCCTCAAATCAAAATGAGTTAAAATTTTGTTATCCCTTACACTTAATTGAAAAAAAAAAGATGTGACATTAATACAATTATGTATTTGTGTATTCTTCTTGAAATCCTTCTTTTTCATCTTTCTTTTTCCTTTTTTTCCTAACTTCTACATTTTTTAACAAATATCCTCTATGTACTAGCCATTATATAATCAAAGCAAGATAAGCATGCTATCACTGTCTTAGAATTCAATGTTGGACACATACATTTAATGTAACTATTACAAAATGAGAGGATATAAGATATGAGGATAACATTGATAGAAGAGGTAACACTCAAGATATTCCCTGAGGCCCTGACACTGACCAGTGTATATGAGTTCGTTGGGTGTAGTCCCACAAAGCAAAAGGTTGTCAGTTTGATTCCCAGTCAGGCCACATGCCTAGGTTGAGGGTTCATGCAACAGGCAGCTGATCAATATTTGTCTCTAACGTAGATGTTTCTCTCCCTCTCTCTCCCCCATCCTTCCCATCTTTCTCTCTCTGTCTTCAAAAAAAAAAGATATTCCTTGAAAATATAGTGCCCATTTGCCACTTGAAATTACAATGGAAATTAACTAGATGAAGCAGGGGCAAAATTTAGGAAGGACATTGCAGAGAATGTTCAACAGCCCAGATAGCTGTTGAAACATTATTTCTGGGAGTTTCAATGAGAGTGTTTCTGAAACAGATTAGCATTTGACTCAGTGGATTGAGTAAAGAGATCCACCCTTCCTAGTGAGAGTTTATATCATCCAATCTGTTGAAGCTTCCCATGGAACAAAAAGAAAGGGTACATTTGCTTTCTCTCTTTTGTTTAAACTGAGTTGTCAATCCTTTTCTGCCTTCAGATGTTGGAGCTCCTGTTTCTGGGGGCTTTGGACATACACTGAATTGCACCACAGTCTTTTTGATTCTCCAGCTTGAATATGGCAGACTGAGAAACATCTGAGGCTCCATAACGATGTGGTCCAGTTCTTATAATAAATCTCCTCTGTGTGTGTGTGTGTGTGTGTGTGTGTGTGTGTGTGTGTGTGTAACCTATCAGTTCTGTTTCTCTGGAGAATCCTGGCTAATACAACTCTGGAATGTCAAAGTGATAAATCATGATTAAAGAATGGAAGGGTAGTTAGTATAAATATAGAATAAGAACTGTAATTATGATTGAAATGAGAAAAAATAGTGAATGGTCATGCTACATAGATTCTTAAACAATGATAATTTTTAAAAATATTGTAATAAGGGATATAATTGAAAGATTCAAAGGAAGGAAAAGAGTTATATCTCAATTTCAGAAAGATTCCTCTTTGTATGTATAATGAGGTAATTAGAGTGGGTAAGCCAAGACTAACAGAGATAACTGGGTAGGGGGATCTAAACTACTTCTGTACTCTCTTCTCAACTTTTCTGTAAATCTAAATCTACTTCAAAATAAGTTTATTTAAATATGTAACCACTAAAACAGTTAGCATTGCAAATTGATTTTAGTCTCAAATACAATTTAAATACATTATTTGGCCTTTATCTTTACTCTCTCCACAATAGTGTATGAAGCCTTCAATTCATCCACTCATTTCTCACCTCTGTTGCTCTCTCATCTTCAGTAGAATTATCCAAAATTGAGTGAGTTTGGATCTCCAAAGAAGCAGAAGTTAAGTTAGAATGATACATGTAAGAGATTTATTTATTAGTGAAACACCAGTGAGGAAAAAGGTGAGGAGAGTTTCTGGGCCATGATTCTTGCCCGGCATCCGTGAAAGATAAAGAGAATGTGTAAGGGTTGGCTCAGAAGTTTCTTGGACTACAGGATGTTTCACCAAAAGTTGCAGCCAAGGCAGTGGGAGTCCTCATGTTATTCTTCAGAGGAGTCACACATCTCCCAGAAATGGATCTGTACTAGTGCCCCATGGAGTCCAGTTTATTCGGTGGGAGTAACCCAAAGGCAGCATGGTCTCATTGACAACAACGAGCTTCTCCATGCTTTTGGAGCCATGCATAGTCTCCATTTCTACCCCAGGAATTGTTCTCCATGCATCTACAGTACAAGCTTTGGAAAAACCTGGAAGAGGGGCTGGCTGAACTCAACTCCTTCCTAGATTGCTCAGTGCCTCCTCTGTTGGGCATGCTCTCAGGTAGTCATTGACTTAAGAAGCAATGAACCATAAATGTTGTGTTCACTCCCACAGTTCCACCAACTTGCTCTTTCCCAGATCGCTAAGTCCTTCCACTACAGCTTATTCCCCTTACCACATACTGATAGGGCTGTCCCTGTCTGAAGGAGACACTGTGGAGTGGAAGCTGTCCAATTCAGCTCACACACTTCTATCAAGCCAACCCAGGCCTGAACCCAACCAGTCTGTTATTTTCTTTCAGCAACAGCTGACTGCAAGAAAACCACAACAGTAAGTGTGATTTTATGCAGAAGCATCAGAAAAGCAGAGATGGGGGTGTGTGGCCAGACCACTTATTCTATAACTTATCTGTGCTCCTCAAGTTGCTTCAGTACCCAAAAATCCATTTTTGTTTGTATTCTCCCTGTTTCTACTGATATATACTCGCCAAGTCCTATAGGTCTTTTGACAACTGATTCTGAATGTCATTTCTATCCTAGGATGGCTTGCTGTTGGAGCTGTCTGATATTATGAACTCAGGATTAATGGTAACCAAGTGTAAGTTAGTACTTATTGTTCAAATTCAGGAACTCGGTCTCTACTATTTGCAAGGCCTTTAAAAAAAACATATTTTTGAACAATGAGAAGATCTCCAATGCAGCCAAATGACCTTCTTCTAGGGGTCTGGGTGATTGAACTGTGACTTTTCTATTGGGAGTTGCCAGAAACTCCACATTATCCTTACCTGCAACCACTATTGCTATCATCATATGGCCTGCAAGATCAATAGGCTCAAGTGGCAAGGCCTCTTTCTATGGAGTTTTATTGCTTTGGCCCAGTATTTTATTACATAAAACTGGCCCCTTTCCAAGTCAACTTATAAATGTCAGAGTGATATTCTGTATGTGAAAAATTCAAAGAGGCCTATCAGGTAAGTGTTCTTTCTTGGAGATAGGAAGTGCAACAATGTATTGTTTAACTCATAGGGGATATACTGATGTGCCCTAGAGTAAGTGAACCTTTAAATCTTTACTAAGGTGAATTTGCCCTGAATCTTTGTATTTTACATTATTGCCCCTGTGACATTCAAGAGTCTAACCAGGGCAACTAGAGAACTTGCTATTACTATTTCCATGTTTAAATAATATATTTTATGATGTTTTAAGATAAGAAACATGAAACAAAACCAGATATGGAATTAATCTGTTGTAGTAAAGGCATCTTATCTGGAAAAGCTGCATAAATGAGTAGAACACTTGGTTAAGTTCACAGTGGTCTTTCGGTTGCCACTATGATCAAAATTATTGGACAGCAGACTGTGGGATCATAAAAGTTTATAATAAAGAATGTCACCCTCAATTATGATGTTTTGAAGTATGCCAATAATCGCTGTCATTTCACCTCATTTGTAATATTGTTTCTGATTTTCTACCTTAAGCAGGGGAAAGGAAGTTTCAGAACCTTGCATTTGCTGTTTTTTGTTTGTTTGTTTGTTTGTTTTTGTTTTCATTTTTTAACCATGACTGATTTCCTTATGACCGAAAACTAATTTAAGGCACCAACCAGATGTTAAATATATACATCCTGATTTTGACCTTGGACCAGTGAAGGACCACAACAAGGGGCTCTGGGCTAATTACTGAGACATGCACTCCATTTATCACCTGTGTCCATATCTCCCTGTACTTACTGGGGTGCTGATAGTATTTTTGTTGTGCTGTCTTCTTAGGTTTTGCCCTCTGTGTAAAAACCCTTAAAATGAAAGGCCTTATTTTTTCCCCAGTGAGGGATTACTCTGCTGAATGGTTGTGGGGGTTTTTAGATACTAATTGTGGGAAACAGTATCGTATATACTTGATATGATATTTTGGTGGTCTTCCTCAATGTGACTTATTTTTCTGTTCAACTCATGTTCTCCAGCCCTGAGATTTGGAAATTGAATAAGAGTTTATAATTTTCTTTTGAGACAGCTAAAAGTGGACAGGCTTGTTAGCTGTTGAACAGCTTTTGTTATATAGATTAAGCAATACTCTCACTGGTGGTTTATACACTTCATCCCTTGGGACCCCATTGTCTATTAGTTGTTCCCCCTAGATCCCTGTGAGTCATTTCAGCTTTTCCAGTGATAGCTACTGCACACATCTCATCTCTGATGGTTAAATGCTGCCATCAGGCTTCTGGTTCTGGAATCTCATCACTATGGATATTTAGAAGTCCCTTTACATAACAACTTGCATTATCAACCCTGGCCTACAAAGAACAGATAATACTACTTTTTAATTATGCCAAGAACTTTTTCATTAGCACACTGTTCAATGCTTTAAAGAAAGAAATGTCTTCTGAGCCTTCTAAAGGAACAGAGTTAACCAACAGTTCCTCTTATTTTGTGGAATAACTCTTTGTTATCATGGGACCAAACTGAAATTTGACCTCCTCCTCAAAAATATGCCAAGGCATATCTTACATTTGCACCTCATTTATTGTAGACCACTTTGTGTGTGTGTGTGTGTGCTTGTTTGCCTATTTTTTTTGTCCAAGAGTCAAGACAGAAGCTGTCCACACAGCATATTAAAACCAGTTCAAAGATTTTATGTTCTATGTCACACGAAGGTGGTTCATATTAGCACATTTCTTGTATTTTCCTCACTCTTTCACTCCAGTAAACCAAGATCCATTTCCACTTATGATTTCCCTGTACTACATGACTATTTTAGTCAAAACTTGTACTTCTTTTGGTGGCTAACGCCCTTACTCCTGAGACACATAATGATTGCTGAGTGGGCTGTGCTAAGATGTGATCTAGCTATTGACCTATGTTACTTCACAGAATATGAGAGCTAACTTTGAGGAGGACAGGAAACACTGCTTGGGACACCCATTTCAGTTGAAGATTTGGCATAGTGTCCATGCATGAGCAGCCTTCTATCCTGATATAAGAGGTTTTAGAAATGAAGTTCTCCATCATGTCCAAACTGAATGGGCTCTGAGAGGGTCTAGCAGGGTACAGCTTCAGTGAAGGAGGGTTTTCAGAGAATCGAATAAGCCTATGCCCTGTTTTAGTCAACACGATGTTGGGTATCTTTAGATCCTCTTCTACATGACATGAGATTTTTACTGAACTTTTGAATTTCATATAATTTACTGATTTGGTGTTTGGCTGGCTTCTGCCTGGTATTTTCTTCTCTGAGAGCACCCATCAATGGCACTTAACAGAAACTGAGCAGCCAGTGCTAGCATACTCACAACCACCGTTTCCATCATTTTCTCAAATGCAACAAGGGTTGCATATGCCAGCATACTTTCTTTAACCTGTATTCCATCTTAATTTCATGCATGTAGGAAGCTTAATGATTGTAATGCTACAGCATGCTAGTACTTTGAACCACACCACTTACTACCAGAATGTGATTTTGTTGTCATCTTGCTGGCAAGTAATTTAATACCATAATCTCCTCATGGGATATGTTTCCCTGGCCCATTTCTGAAACCATATTAGTATGGAAGCTCCAGAAGCATTTTCTTGGTCCAGTGTTCAAGATTAGATTCTTTATTTGGGAAATGCAGAAAACATTAAGCCAAAGAATAGAAAGCTGAAACCAAAAAGGAGGGATAAAACCAGATAAGTTATCATACTAGCTACTGATGTTGCTGATGAAGTTCATCCTGGGGGTGGGAGGAGACCTTGATAAATATATTATTATTATCACATCAGCTAAACCATATAAATACTCATCAGCATATCTAGTAAAATAGCTCTGAAAATATTTAATTATTTTTATTAGAATAATATTAATTGAATTATTTTCCTCTGTCTCATGAAGATGGTTGCAATAGTTAACTATGCTTTATTAGATGAAGACTGCCAATGGAATATGGAATTCATTGCCAAGCTTAACAATTCTGAGAGATAATAAGTTGTATTGAAGAGTATCTCTACACTCTCTGGTCTTGCTGCTTTTTAAGTCACAAGAGAGAGATTACCTTAACTTTGACTTCTCAATAGGAAAAGGTTGGCGTGTAGGACATAATTATATATGCTAGTTTAATCATCCAGCTTTGTTTCAAAAAGCATTATGGTAATTCACTTTATATTTGTAAATTTTCATTTGTTTGTCAATATGTATTAATAAAAGTGATTTTGAATAATATTTTTAGATACTTGTTAATTTGATAAATAGAATAGTATATAACAATATTTAGTAATTACTATATTTTGATAAATGCTTCAAATCTTTAACATTGAAATTCATTTCTTACTTGATATCTGAGTAGACTCTTGTTTTCTGCTTCTCTTTAATCTCTCATTTTTCTTCCTGGCTTTCTCTTTCCCTCTCTCTTTCCCTCTTTTCTTCTAATTTTCTTTGTTTGCTCTCCCTCAGGCATACAAAAAAAAAAAAGGATGCAATTATGGTTCTCCAGAAAATTATGTACAGACTGGGAAAAAAGTTTAAATAATTATTTGTATGCACTTGTTGTATCGTGTTTATTTTAAAAATAATATACTCCCCTTCAAAGAAAACAAAGGTAATTGTTCCCTTTACTTATGTAGAATATTTGGAATTTGCATTTTCAATTTCCTAAGGAATTTTAATAGTGATATAACTTGAATTGTCTTCATATAGTATCAAAGAAAGTATCACATCTACATCATATATTATTATTGCACTTTCTTCCATTAATTACATCTTAAAGGAAGCACATATATTTGTTTATAAAAAGTTAAGCATAAGTAAGTTATACTTAGTCCTAAGAAAAATGCAAAAAGTGCCATTTTTAGCATCCTTAATATATTGCAAAATGTATCTTTATTTTCTGTGTTAGAAATAAATACAAATCTGATAGGCCACTCCATTTTTATAAAATCTTTAGTGCCTCCCCTAACACACACTCTAAGATGGGGTCTATGACCTGTACTGCCAGGGATAGCCTGTCACCAGCTTACTACAGCCTCACCTCCTATCACTTACTATGATTCTGTTTCATCAAGTGCTGAGTGTTCTTTTAAAAAGAAAAATAACCCTGACCAGTGTGGCTCAGTTGGTTGGGCATCGTTCTGCAAAGGGAAAGCCTACAGGTTTGATTCCTGGTCAAGGCATATACCTGGGTTGCCCGTTCGGTGTTTGGTTGGGGCGTGTATGAGAGGCAACTGATTGATGTTTCTTTCTCACATGGATGTTTGTCTCCCTCTCTTTCTCCCCCAGTTCCTTGCTCTCTGAAAATAAATAAATCTTTCAAAGGAAAATAAAGTTAGTTTACAAGCTGTTAAAAGGTTCCAATATAGAGAGAAAAGAAAATCCAGATTTCTTGTCATAACCTTAAATGCCTTATATACCCTGATTCTCCACTTGTTTCTGCTCTGCATTTTCTCCAGATTCATTCTGTAACTACTACACAAGTATTCCAGTTTCTCAAACAAATGAAGTTTCTTTTGCCTCAGGGCATTTGCATTTCTTTTCTTAACACCTCAAGCTCTTGGGTGGAATGTTCTCAAAGGTCCAGCAGAGCTCAAAATTCAGTTTCTCAGAGAAAATATTTGTAACAATTATGTTTAATGTAGACCCCCTAACTCACTTTCACTTCCTTCACACAAAACAATACCATAAGCAGTATTTATCTGCTATATGTTTATATGTAAATGTGCCTCTGGAACCACTAAATCCACTCAAGATGGTACTGCCAAGTTTGACAAGGTTCTGTGGTGTTTTTCAGAGACAATAGGTGCCCCGAAAGTTCTGTAGCTGAAGCATTCACAGAGGAGAGAGCTTTGACCTCCAGCTGCATGGGGAACTGAAGCCTCACCCCTATGGAAATGAAGGACCAGGACATAACCAGAACTTGAATGTTGAACCCTTCAAAAGCTAAGGGTACATTGTCCAGGAAGATCTGGTGTAGACACTCCTTTAGCATAAATGGCTAAGTTTTGAGGTCCTCCACTTAAAACTTGCCCTACCAACACATCTGCATGCCTGATACCCCTAGTCTCATAAAAACCCTTGATGTGGTCCAGCGAGCAAGGTGGATTTGAGGATTACATCTCCCATCTTCTTGGTTGGAGCCTTCTTGATCAACAAACCTTCCCTTACTTCAAACTCTGATGTTTGGAGTTTTAATCTTTCAAAGCATCGACATAAGGACTTGGGACAGGCAACACCTGTGTATATATGTATGAGTATATGTGTGCATGAACATATACACAAAAACGTACGTTCTGTCTCTCCTCTTTAGCAAGTAAATTCACTGAGGGCATAAGGGTAGGTATATTGATGGCATCATTCACCATCATACATTTCTGGACTAACATAGAGGCACTTAATGTAATATTAGATAGATTAAAAAATAAAAATTGATGGTGTATCCAGATTCCTCTCTCTATAAAAAGTGAAAATTAAGGCTGTATTCACATTCTTCTCTCTACACAGCACAACATCTATTGTGTCACCATACATAGAGACTATTTCATTTCAAGTGTGAGTATAAAAATATTAAAGATATCATAATTGAGAGTTTATATTTTATATTTCTGCTTAACTGCCAGCTGAATCATTATGATTTTAAATCAATAAGGAGCTTCATGAGGTAAAAAAAATTACTCAAATTTTAATTAGATTAGTACAACTAAATGTACAACTAAATTCTAATATGTAATTAGATTAGTACAACTAAAATTTATTGATTCAAATCAGTTTATTACATAGTAGTTCATATGAAAAGTGTATTCCAAACATTTAGTGATTTTTCATTAATTTATAAAAATTAGTCAAATGGATCTTATCAAGAGAAAAAGTCCTGGTTAATAAGGAGTAGATGGTTCTTTTGATGATAAACATCAAAATACCCAGTCAAGAGAACAGATGGTTAATTAACAGAAACAAATGTTCCCTTTATTAAATATATCTTCAAACTATTAATGTGAATTTTGTCCTAATTTAGTAAAAATTGTATCCTTCCTAACAGTGGGATAAATTGGCAAGCTATGCATTCGGAAGTCTTTTGCCGACTCGAGAAGGCTACATCTGTTGGTGCTCTCATGATCTTATTCAGAAAGATTATCTCACAACAGATGTTCGTGAGTATTTCTGACAAATAAAAACTATGGTAGCATAATATATATTTGTACCAAAAATTTAAGCCACAAAATTTATAATAAGTTGCTTATATATATATCTGAAATGTCAACAGGATGTTCCACTGCCCCCAAATGTTTTAGAATGTATTTCCCACAAATAAGGTTATTTTTCTACATAACTATAAGTGTAAAAAAATGATAAATTATTAACATACTACATCCACCTAATACTCAGACACAACTCATACATTGCCAACTTTTGTAATGATGCCTTTTAAAGAAGAATACCCCTGGCTAGAATCAAGTGTTGTTTTTGTTTATCATTTCTATTTGGTCTTCTTCAATCTAAAAAAAATCTATCTTCATTTAAATTATATGACCTTAAAGTCATAAACGTTTGAAGATTATATGGGATATACTTTTAGAAAGCCTTTCTATTTGTTTGTTTAATTTTTTATTATTACTTTCAGATTAGGCATATTTGGCAGGGAAATGATAGAAAAGAGGACATTTTTATTTATTGCATCTTATTAGTTGGTGTACATTTTTTATTAGTCACATGACTAGGAATGTTAACTTTGTTTGTATAAGGTATATGTGCTAATCTTCTCCATTGTAAAACTGTTCTTTTACCCTTTGTCATTAACAAGTAACTTTGAAGTCATGTAATATATCATGGTTGTCATCAAAACTTTAGTATTTATAGACTCTAGGAATCCTATTAGTTGTAGTGTGTAATAATCCATTAGTATCATTATTTATTTTCACAATGAAAGTGCTCTGATTTTTGCAGTGCAAGTCTCTCAGAATTAGCTTCTGTGTCTTTGATATGCCCTCATCTTTCTTTGAGAATTGTCTTGATTTCTTGCATAAATGATATTCTGGGAAACATCTTTCTCTAGCTCAGTCTTCAAATGAACAAAAAATTTAGCTTACATTGAAACTGATGTTTGAAAACCAGTATCATCCATTCTATGGATGCCCATTGCTCTCAGGTTGTCACAGTTCCCAGGTCCTCTCAGTGAACAAAGCTAGAGAAACTTTTGGATGATGTGTGTACACACACATATTCATGTTTGTCTATTTATATCAGTGTTGTCCAATAGAACTCCCTGTAATTATTTAGAATATGTGCATATGTAAATAGGTAAAGTGTAGCAATAGAGATGTAAATTAATATAAACAAAAATAAGAGGATATAATTACATATGTAGATATGCTTATGTAGATAGATAAGCATGTTCCTTCATCATTTTGTCAGTGGCATGATGATAGGATTTGCCATTAGGGGGCACTGGAGATACACTTAAGGACAAGAGCTTTTCACCTGGATTCCAGTGAGCTTCACCCTTTTTCCTTTCTGTGGTGCTGGGGCAGCCCATGAAACTCATTCCCAGCAGTTTCAATGGCATGGGAAGGGAATTGACTGGCAGGAGGTTACCTAGAGCTGAGCTGATGGACATTTCTGTAGGAATCTTCTCTCTACCTTGAGAAAATGTGTCATATAGAAGCTGGTTCTTCAGTGTACAGCAGAAAACAGAAGGTCTGTAGAGCAGATCTGAATGTAGTGTAACCCCTGGGACAGAGTTTCACCAGTTAGCATGCAGGCCAGTGAGATAATAACAGTGTTTCTTGTAAATCTTGGGTATTTGGGGATTTTTGAAAATATTTTTTGCTCTTAATTTTTAAAAATTACTTTATCGTTGTTCAATTACAGTTGTCTGCTGAAAATATTAACAAACCAAAAGCCTCATATAGTTGTAATGTAAACCCTGATGGTTTCCCCCCCTTTTGTAAGGCAAGTGCCTGATTTAAGCTTTGATTGCCAAGGGATCCATGACAAAGATGCATCCATTTCAAAGAGCGCCTTCTCCAAAGAACACAGGGACAGCCAGGCACGCGACTAAACAGCCCAGACAGCTTCCCGAACTAAGGCTCCTTTGGCTGATTTCAGTAGCTGACTTTAGGCTGTTTTTTTCTCTTCTTGGTTTTCAATTACTAGTCTTATGTTTTAAATTCACTAATAAAGAGTGAACCTGGGAAACCCTAGACACCCAGCCTTGACCACAATAAAAGAACCCCAGACCTTGATCTCATGGTTGAACACTCTCTCTCTCTTTCCTCCACGAATACCTCTCACCTGTAGTGTATGTACCTCCCTGGCTTGCTTGGTATGCTCAAGGCCTGCAAGTAATAAACTCTTTTTTTCCTCAGAGTTTCCTGATGCTTATTGCTGCAGCACATCTTACAATCACATAATAACCACAAGGGCTGGTCCATTTGTAACACCGGTTTAGAAAGGGGAGATGTCTATTGGGAAGCCCCCCTGGACCCAGGTGAGTGTCCTGCAGGCTTTTTCACTCAATAGCTTTACTAACCGCAGGTTGAGGTCAACACAAAACAAATTTTCATGTATCATTTTTGTTCGCTCTGTTTATCTATGTTTATTTTTTACCCATTTTATTATCTTTGAGATGATTTTATATATATATACAAATAATTATATATATATCTCCTTCCTGATGAGAAAAAGAAATATATACATTTTGATGAGAAAACTGATTCCTTAGAATCAGATTGAATTATACTATATTAGCTAAACATAATTATCTATTATGATACATTTGATAATATAGCATGTTAGTTTATTTGAAATAATTTCATATATCATATGATACTATCTAGTATAATATACTTTATATGATATTGTCATATGATATAATTTAACAATCAATAAAAATAAAATTAGAATTATATTATGGAAAGTGAAACATTTGCATTCATGTTAAATACTCTCATTCCCAATAGGCTTACTTTTCTGTTCTTTTACCAGTAGCTTACCCACTGCTGAACTATGGTCTAACTTACATTTTGAAACAGTGTTTATGTGTCAGTGATTAACATGTCTACTTCTGAAGCAACAGATTTGAAGCAATGATATTTTGAACCCAAGTCATCTCCTGTAATTAGTTAAAATATAGTCACAATTATTCAGTATAATTTTCAACCTAGAAACCTTGTCTTAAAAATAAAAAGCTATACCAGCTATATTATGAAAACATTTTAATATTAGCTATTATTTATTATTAAAAAGTCATAATAGATTTTCATTTGGAACATCTATAGTTTATTATAATTCCTTATGTTTACATCTTTCTCACTTTTATTTAGAATAATAGTAAGCAGGTGATTCCGATTTTCTTAGTTTGACAGACTTCTTACATCATAAAGTAACAATTGACATTAGCTTGTCTTAGTTTATAAATGAGACATTTAAAGGGGTAATGATAATCTTTGGAACGATTAGTATTTTCCATAATATTATAATGAGTAAAACTAAAAAAAAATCTATCAAATATACTTGGCTTGTGGTTCATTTTAGATCACAGATTTTGGAAACTATAATTAATTATTAATTTTTCACTTATTTAATAAAACTTCTTTCTTTGAAAGAAACATTCCGGTACACTAAGAAAGTTAGTTAATATGTTTTAACTTTTAGAAGATTTTATTTATTTATTTTTAGAGAGAGGGAATAGGAGAGAGAAAGAGGGGAAGAGAAACATCAATGTGTGATTGCCTCTCGTGAGCCCCCAACTGGAGACCTAGTCCACAACCCAGGCACGTGCCCTGACTGGGAATCTAACCAAAGACCCCTTGTTTCGCAGGTCAGCACTCAATCCACTGAGCCACACTAGCCGGGGCAATATGTTTTAATTTCTTATATGTTTTTATTATGGGATTTTAATATATAAATTGGAGATTAGAGAACTAGTTAATTTCTAGACTAGAAATCCTCTTGGCAAGTGAATCTGCAGTTTCTATTCAGTCAGCTTTATTTTTTTATTTATGAACACATGACTTATGAAATTGGAATTTCTCTCAGAGGCTGTGATTTTGCCAAGCTAATGGATAGGAACTGTATCTTCTTTTTTAGTTGGTATGAAACAAACAACAGAAAGGAAAGCTGACAGAATTTCAAAAGTGTCAATCAAACAGCAATTGCAAAGCTGAAAAGCACAAGGCAGTGGCATTCCTGGCAAACGGACAATACCTACAGCTCTTGATAGAAATCACTCTGAATCTGAGTGACTAGCACAGGGTGATGTATGACAGCTGGTTTATACTAGTGACTAAAGAAGGCAGTAAGAGTAATGTGGACATTTTAAAGACTAAGGAAGGAATAGACCATAAGGTAAGGGGATAGCCATCTATTCTTTCTTGCAACTGCCATAATAACACCTTCCCATTTTATTTAAACTCCTGTCTTATATTATGTAAAACAAATAAGCCTGAGACAAAAAATAATAAAATAATTAACTGTGTAATAGTTTTCTTATTTATTATTTATCTCCTTTTACAGTAAGCAATTAGTTAGTTATTAACAAAGGTAGCCAACAAATGGAATCAGACATTAAGCCTGATTAAGTGTGGAGCTGCGTGGGACATTAAGTCTGATTGACTAGGAAGAAAGAGGCAGCTTCACAGACTCCCCAGCGGGATAGCTGCATTCTTCTCCATACAGATGCTAATCCCCAAACAAGCACTAATCCCCAAGCAGTCTAGTGGGCAGGGAGGACTGGTTTCCGATCTCCTCAGTCTCCCTGGGGGGAACACAGAGCCTGTTAGCTGGGATTACTAAGGGAGGCAGGAAGAAAACAGTAATGGGAAGGACCTCTGTTGAGGCATACTGCAGTAGGATACAGAATAACAGCATAAAAGGGAGGAGTCTAGCTTGGGAAAAGAATCAATAGGATAAGGGCACCGAATCCTGGAAGATCTAAGAGAGGGATTGAATGGAGGGAGGGCTCAGCACAAACCCACAAAGAATTAGGTAGAAGATTGGTTAGTTTGAAGAAAGCTTACCCCTTCTTAAACTCAAATAAATATAATCTAAGGTTAACAAAGGCCTGGGGTTTGTTTGCATGCTATCTTTTCATAGCAGCCATGCGGGCCTGGCAGCTGTGTGGGCCAAAACTTGGGCCAAAGCACAGACCAGTCACAGTCTTGGCACCATCAAGTCTTGGTGGCAGATGTGCAGATGGGGAAGTGAGACAGTGAAATTCTACATCTCTGGGTCTTGGCCCTTCTGCGCACAGATATGAGTCTGTGGCTCCAGAGGCTGGTTTTTTTCCGAAGAGAGATGGAGTTGAGCCACTTGATCTGCATGAGACATTGGGCACCTAGGACAGTCCTTTGTTTTCACTTCAGTCAATCTTGTCACTATGCCTCAAGTCCTATGTGTGAGTCCTGAAATGTTTTTCTTGCAACTCCATGGAAGAATCCTATATCTAGCAGCAACACTTCCAATGGTTTATTTAATTGTTTATTAATTATATCCTTCTACTACAATGTAATCCCCAAAGTGTTTGCTTCACTCAGTGCCATATCCTCTAGCAATAAAAAAAAAAAAAAACTAAAAAAAAAGGAGTTTGTATTTACTAGACACTCAATAAACTTATTTGATTGTGTGTGAGGTAAACCAAAGATGCAATGGTGCTCGGTTGTCAAATTGTTTAACTGAAGCCATACCAGTGGTCTCATCTGAATTTTGAAGACGATATAAAAACAGTGAATGAGAATTTAATTTCTGTCAAAGTTGCTGAAAATTTATAATTAAGGTATTAGCATATATCATTATCATCTTATTATATGTCATATTAAATTTGTTAATGATTCCACTTTGGAACTATAGGTTTAAGTGTCAAATGTATCACTCTTACAAATGTAAAATCTTATACAGAACAAAAAATGTATGTCTTTCTCTTCTCTTGGACTCATGGAGGACTAAAATTCCC
>CM052538.1:35185146-35204122 GCA_028533065.1 Trachops cirrhosus
CAGTCATTTATCAAAGTCATAACCAGTCTGTATTAAGGCTTTCACACAGGACCCTTAAAGAACCCTGTCACCCCTATTTTTCATCTAGCAGGGGTGTCAAACTCATTTTTACCAGGGGCCACATCAGCCTCACGATTGTCTTCAAAGGGCCGAATGTAATTGTAGCATTGTATAAATGTAACTACTCCTTAACTAGGGACAAGGAGCTCAGCCCCGCCACTGGGTAGAAACAAGGTGCCAGGCTGGATAAAAGAAGGTGGAGGACCAGATTCGGCCCATGGGCCTTGTGTTTGCCACCTGTGAAATGAATGTGTTGGTAAGTCAACACTAGATAATTTTCTCCCATCCCTAATAGAACCAATGACTTTTCTAGTGATATTTTTTGCACCCCTAGTCTAACTCACTGGTGGCCACCAAGTCCCAAGGGCCAATCATGTATTAGACAAATTAATTCCTCAAAACAACCCCTAGAATACCAGCCAATCTCCTATTGGCAAGGATAAACTGATGTTAACTGGAGGCTTGCCTACCAAGTTCCCACAGCACATAGAGCCCACACAGAGCCAAGGGACCCCCTCCTGGAAGGAGGGCCCCTTCCACTGACTGTAAGGGAGACCCTTATTGGGGTTCAACCCTGTGAGCCTGGTTTTTGAAAACACATTCTAAGCATGTGTGCACTCCTCATAGATACCTTTTTCTCTGTAGGCACACCCTAAATAGCCTACCTTATAATGGTAAATCTTATACTAAATTCCACCCATGTAGGAGACCGTTCTGCATGGCGTGGACCCAGCTCCCACTTGGAGATGCACAGGACCCATGCCCACAGATAGTTTCTCCTGTGGGGAATCAGGCCTGCAATGTGCCTAGGCCGCTTTGAGTCTTGCCCTTGCTAAAAAACTCCCTCACCCTGAATTGAGGACATTTACTGCAAAGTAACTTCCTAAAATCCATGTTAAACCTTCCAAGGATAAGTGTAACTGGTTCAAGCACTTTTGCTTTTCATTTGCAAATATCCCTCTTCTGTGATGTGATTAGAGTCATTGGCTCCTTTGTTTTCTGTGAAAAGTAACCACCTAAATTGAACCTGTGCATAGTAAATGAGGAACATCATGTAATGTGCTGAGAAACCCAATAAACACTGTTCACGACAAGGCAAAGGCTTTTGCTCCCCTTGAGAGAAAAGCCATGCTGTCCCTTTTCCTCCACTGGACTCCGTAGCTCCTGTGAATGTCTCATTTCATCCATAATGACGTGAACACTGCGGGCCGGTGTCTGCATCACACCAATCTTTGTCCACTCTAGCCTACTTGTGTATGGACGACACTCAATTTCAAGACCAATGCACTTTAGGTTCCCTTAGCCCCAGAGGGATTTCTGTCACCATTCACAATGCCACTCACCCTCAGAATAAAAGGGCAATTAGTTTCATTGTAGCCAGTATAGGGACAGCTGTTGGCCTTGCAGCTCCATAGGGAGGATTTGCCTACCATGAGGCCAACATAAGAAATTTAACAGACAGCACAGCTGCTCTAGAAAAAAGTACTGGTAGTGCCCTCAAAGACTTACAGCAGTCCCTAAATTCTCTTGCTAATGTTGTACTAGATAACAGATTAGCTTTCAATTACCTATTGGGAACAGAAGGAGGTGTATGCACAGTCATAAACAAAACTTGTTGCACTTTCATCAATTCTTTAAGCCAAGAAGAGAAGGACATCAGAAACATCTATGACAAGGCTGACAAGCTCCGTAATTTTGGAAAAGGAAACCCTATTGCCAGTTAGTCTGGGTTGCTATAATGTCTGTGTTCTCCTCCATTACCTGGTTTTTATAGTTCCTTAGGCCCTTAACAGTTATAATCGTACTCATCTCTAGACCATGCCTCTTTGACCTTCTTGTCAAATGTGTTGCCTGTAGGATACAGCAATTTCATGTCAAGATGATGGTCCTCCAGGAATTCCAGCCCATCCCCACTTAAAGAAAAACAGCCAACAACCTTAGACCCCTCATCATGGACCCCTAGAAGGACATTACTCATGGACCCTTCCTCTAACCAAAAGCCAACAAGTATAGGAAACCGAACCATGATGTCCCCTTTCAGCAAGAAGCAGTCAAAAATGTCGTCGCCCAAAGTCCCTAAAGATTTGGGTTCCTATTACTGGAGGGGAGAAATGTTAAGTAGAAGCAGAGAATGAACAACTGGAGGGGAAATAAAACAGGGCCCTCACACTACAAACTGACATAGAACTTAATAGAGAAGGCTAGAAGCAAAAGGGAAATGTTTTACCAATTAACTCAGTAGTCCTGAGCCCAGTTTGATAAGGGGATCTCAAGCATAACAAGCAAAATAGTGTAGGAGAAGGAGGGTCCTTGAGACTATGCTGAGAAAGGGGAGCTTCTATAAGCTTATATAACAATCTCACTACGATTACTGGGTGTCGTCAATATCAAAAGCAGGAATACCACAGAAAGAGGGGAGTACCTTGAGTTTCTGTGCTGGGAAGGGGAGCCTTTGTAACAACTTCACTAATTAAACAGAAAGCCTTACTGATTAAGAAGAAAGCCTTTGTGTTAATCCAAAGTCTAGAAAGGGAGAAGGAGGAATACCTTTAGAAGCCAAGGTATATAATCCCTGAACCCCAATAGCTAGCATACTTAGATTAGCTAAGTACCAACTTATAGTCTTGGCTCAAGTGTATAGAACAAACTTACTAACAACTTTATTTCCTCTGTATCTGGGGCATTTAGACTAACCAGGGGCCTGCTTGCAGCTTTGTGCTCATATGTGTTTCATAAATAAACTTGCTATCTCATTTCCACTACACGTGTTATTTCTTGTTTGAATTTATGTCTTGCAAGCAAGACAAGAACTGAGGTGGGGGTGGGGGGACTCCTGACTCATGTCTCTCTCCACGACAAGACCAGTAACTAAAAGTTCTGAGAATCAAACCTATTATTCTCAGTGTGTTCACTGACACGCTTATTTAATTCTTGCCCACAGGTCACCCTCAGTCACTTATCACTTTCCCCAAGATTTTGCCCTCAGTCTTTATTCTTCTCACTACTTATATTCTAAATCTGTTTACGATTTTTATCTCATTTGCTTCAAGGGAAGCTATGGACATGTGAGGATAGAGAGTACATGGGAAATTCTGTACCTTTCTCTTAACTTGCTGTGAAACCAAAACTGCTATATAACAAATTTTTAAAGTAAATTTACCAAGCACACCAATAAAATATAATTTTGCCCATGAAATTAGATACAAAAACTATAGTACCAGAGAATTTTTTGGTTTTGACTTTTATCTCTCTAAATTAAAAATACAAAATGTAATCATATTAACTTTTGTGATAATTTAGAAACTTTGGGGTGTCACAAGAAGTCTATATAAAAATAAATGATAACTCTTTTTAATATAGTTCACTGAGCAAAAAGGTATGCATACTACATAGGCATAAATGTCAATCTTTCCATAATGATTAGAGTAATATTTTGATTTATATAATATAAAATAATACATGAGGAGCATTACATTACTTTTATTTCTATCATTTTAATGCTGTGTGAAACAAATTTAATAGCATTGACTCACGTTTACAATAGAAAATGTTTTCTACGCATGTTAAAATGAAAAGATAATGAGCTATTTTTATTTCTTTATCAAAAGAAAAGTAAGTACTTATTTTAAGCATTTAGTTTTAAAGTCTATAATTCATGTTGTAACTAAAACATAAATAGTAAAAGATTCATTATTTGCTAATAGGAAATATATTTTAGGAAATATAATGTTTCATGGTTTAAAGCTAAAATTTTTTAGGATATATGTCTTATATTTTTTTATCTTGAACCTGGCTTTTTCTTGAGAATCTCATCAAATGCCTAAGAGCTCCTAATGTAATAGTCACTTAACAACATGACAGTTTCCATGGAAACCAAACAGCAAGATGTGGATGTAGTAACAAAGGTTAATAAACTATATTTTAAGTGTTGGAATTCTAAAAAAGCTACACGTTGCTTTTTAAAAATATGTGTGATGTGCTCAATTTGCTATTTACATAGGAAAATCGAATAACTTCTTTTATAAGATCTACTACTGTCAAGTATGAAATAATTCTTATTGGTTATTTTGTAAACCACCTATCTACCACTATTAAGGAACTTAAGTAATAAGGGTACACAGTTAAATTATCTACAGTCCCTGATTTCGGGAAAAGTCAAGAATGAGAGCAACAAACGCAAACTGTAATGTGATGCTAATGCTGGAGATGTTGATGAAAATAACATAATATGTACCAGAAAATCTGCTAAGGATTTTTCTTTCTAAAAATGTATGCCATACTAGTTAGAAACATATCCTTATTTTATTCATGATGAAATTGGACTAAGATAAGTCAAATTAAAAAAAAGTAAGAATGAAAAGATTGGGCAACTCCTCATTTATAGTAATTGAATAAATTAGACATAGTAATGTGGTAGGTACATTTAGTGAATATTGACTAATAATGTATTTAATAAATAATAAAAGTGACCATATGTTAATTTTATTTTATTCATTAACTGGAAAATATCTTAAATAATTATTTAAAAAAACAATGATTGTGGGGTAGCTGAAGACATGGACCCTTCTAACCACCCGTGCTGAGGCCAGGCCAGGACACCCCTGGCCAGAGGGAATGTGTTGTTTTGGGAATGGATGGTAACTCTGTCCTTATTTCCTTTTGGGTGCAGCTTCTGGTCCTGTGACTGCTTCTTGACCTTTCTCTCTGCATGTGCATGCTGAGGTAATACAGTTTAGAGTCATGAATAGGACACATGCTTCCTTTGTGTGGGACCCCTCAGAAGGAGTCTGAGACTCGAAGGGGTGCAGTCTCTCTACACTGACCCACCACCGTTGGTGCACTCCCCTGTAATGTGAGTGGTAAACGGCGTGTCCACATCTGCTAGTCCACCAGCTGTTTTTTTTTTTTTTAATATCACAAACTCTTAAGCAGCTCCCTGTTTGGGGGCTCCTGTGCTACAGTGATATAATCAAGCATAAACAATGGCTGTCTATTAAATCATCTCCCAGGAAAGTCATTTCAGTGAGACAATTAAAGGTGATGTTTTTCGATGTTTTCAATTGCTTGATTATGACTTAAACTGCATTATCCTCCACTCCAAGGGAAATACATTTACAATAGTGTCCTCACTTATAAAAATTGCATTTTTTCCTTTATATTCTGCTTGCTTATTTGGCACAACTTGATCTCCAAAACTACCCTAGATTTCTGTTTCATTGGTTTCTCAAAGCTCTTCTATATCTTATGTTTCCTTGGATATTACTTCTGCTCTACTACATGCAGAAATTATTTATCTTTACTTTTGTAAGAGTAATACTTATATTTCACTACACTATCTTAATTCAATAGGTATAATTTAATAACTGAGTTTGAAGCTCAGCTCTGATCCAAATAGTTGGGCAACTTTATACATGCACACACATGCACATATCATCTATACATATCCAAGAGAAATGCATATAGTTCACTATATAACTTAATATATTATATTATATGTGAAATGTATAATGAACTCAAAATATACATTATTTTATACATGCATATATAAATATTATATATATTATATATTTTTTACATTTCATATCTAAATTGAGGATAATATTTTTTATCTCCTAGTTTTATTGTGCCAAGCAAGATAATATGCATAAAATTACCAAGGAAATTTTGAGTAGTTGTTTTAAAAGTTGAATTTAAAAACAGTAAATGCAAGATAACAATAGATGAATTAGTTAATTTTATTGAACACTCAAAATAGCCCTGTGAATCAGACAACCACATTCCTAATAAGTAGCTAACAATGAAACTATAACTAATGGGAGAAAATAAGAAAAATATTTTAAAAGTTAAGGTATGTAGTGACTATAAGAGTTATAATATCTTCAAAAACAAGAAAAATTTATTATAATGTGTAGAAAATCTTGTTGAACATTTCTATCAATAAATACAAAGTCTTCTTCATTGATTTTTTCAAACTCTTTTTAGCAAAAATTTCATAAACAGGGAAATCCAAAGAATTACACAGTAAATAACCATATCTTCACCACTTAAGATTCTCATAGTGATTATGCTTATAGTTACTTTATTGAATATCTATATTTATCTATAATTTTATCTATCTGTATGAATCCTTTCTTAACCCACAGAATATTTTATATATTCATGTATTTCACACTTGTAGATATTAGTACACTTTACTCCAAAACATTTCAAGATTACAATTAATTGGGTATAAAGGGCTACTAAGTAGAGTTACATATTTTTGTGTAGAGTTCAGTATTTGTTTATAGAGTTTTTGAGGTAAAATTCATACACTATTCTTCAATATATTCAATGTGTCTTAACAATTGCATACACCTATGTAGCCCAGATTCTTATTAAGCTACTGAATTATTGCCATCACACAAAGTTCTCTTATGACTTTCCTGGTCAGTCTTATTTTTTAATTAAATTTATTGGGGTGACATTGATCAATAAGATATATAAGTTTCAATATACATTATTATTATACACTATCCTAATCAATCCTTACCTCTACCCACAAACACAACATTCTTGTTCTTTTCTTTACTTATATAGATTAGTTCTACCTGTTATAGACAGTTTAATAAGTGTGATTATAGAATGTGCACTCTTTTATGTGTCTATTTTACTCAGTACCATATTTTTAAAATTCATCCATGTAGTTTTATATCCTTTTATTTCTGAGTAATGTTCCTTTGATAGGTTATTGGCATGTTTTAAATAAAAAATTCAATCTCTTATGACTAGAAACATGAGCCATTTCTAAGTTTTGGCTATAGTAAATACATTTGAGACTATTCCTATGTAATTATTTTTGGATACATGCTTTACTTTCTCTTGAATAAGTTTGTAATTGTAGAATTTTTGGGTAATCTGATAGGTGCATTGTAAATTTAATGAGAAACTAACAGACATTTCCTATAGTGATTACACTATTTTTTCTTCCGCAGCAATGTATTAGAATCAGAATTCTCTGCTCCTTTTAATGGGTGGATTTTCTATATTTTGTGTTCTTGTTTATACCATCTTTCTGTTGTCATCAGTCTTTGCCCATCCTTTTATAGTGTTGTTTATTGTCCTAGTATTATGTTGTTGGCGTATTTTATGTATTCAGAATACAAATCTTTTGTCAGATAAATGTTTTGCAATTTGTTCTCCCAGACTGTGATGTTCTGATTAATTTTCTTCATGGCCAAAGATGGGGCACATTTTAATTTTATTTTCATGAAGTATTTAATTATGATGAACTCTAATATATCTATTTAAATTGTATGTCCATTGCACTCTGGGCCCAGTTTTAGAATTTATGTCCATCCCCCCATTGTAACTATATCTTGTGGCTTTAATTTCAGTTTTTATATTTATGGTCATCTTTAATTAGCTATTGTGTATGATGTCTACTATTTCTATGGGAAATGTTTTTCTGTCCTTTCACTTGCAAGTTACCTAAATCTTGTCAACATATGAAGTATCCAAACCTGTAGAGAATTTTTGTGAGTTAATCTGAGCCAAAGTGACAACAATTGCTAGGAAGCAAAACCTCAATGAGTTGAGAAAATGCTCCAAATAATGGCAGTTTTGCATCTGATTTTGTACATTATAGGCAAAGGAGGAGATATAAGACATAAAATCCACTGGTGATAGATTAGGAAGGTGGGAGGAAGAAAAGGGGGGGACCTCTGGAGTTAAATGAAAAGTAAAATGATAGACACACACTTTTACACAGGTGGGTACAGGATAGTTAACAGTAAACAATTAACACAATAACACAGTAAGGGGATTTGTGGTCTCTGTTCCGGTGTGGTGACTGTGTTTTGAAGGGTCTTAAAATAAGGAAATTACTTTGTTATTGCAAAAGCATGTTTATCAGGTACATTATTTTAGATATAAAAAGTCAACAGGCAGTCTCAGCTAAGGTAGAGGATGACCCTTGTTAAGGAAAAATATCAGCATAGGAGATGACTACCTGCAATGAACTGCTTTTAACCAGAAAGTTTTAATTTTAGGCCATCCTATGTGGTTATTTAGGTCTCTTTGTAAGGCTGCCACACAGATCTTCCATGAGCTCATCAGTTTTCACACATGGTCCCTCTGCTTCTACTATCTTTATATAAGTTCATCTCCTATAGTCGTCTCTTATTTTCTGATCAGTTCTCATGCTCTCTAACATACACTGCTCCTCTACTTCTATCTTTCAACTTCTTTTTTATTATTTGTTTTTGCTACACTGATTCCTATTGATATATTGACTTTTTAAACATCTTAATTAAGATGTAACTAACATACAATGATATGCACACAATAAAAATGCACAATTAGATCAGTTTAGACATCCATTGACCCATCAACAGAATCAACATAATGAACACAAATCATCCCCTACATTTTTCTCTTTATAAACCTGTTCTATTCCTGAGCAACCATGGATTTGCTTTTTGTGTGCTATAGATGAGACTTGTTTAAGAGGAGTCCTGTTGACATTTTGGGCTGAATAACATCCCGTGCACTGTAAATTATTTTGCAGTACCTTTCGCCTCACCAACTGGATGTGTCTACCTGCCCAGAACTCAACTTTTCATTACACTCACAATGTGGTTACCTGAACATTTCTTACCCAAACTAATCAATCCCCTTTAAAGACTTCAATCATAAACAACAGACGACCACCATAGGCAACCTGGATAAGACACAAATGAAGGAATGAAGAGAATCAAATGGATATGGTTCCTGAGAACTATTAACCAAAGAGTTTCAGGCTTTTTCATAAAGAACAAAAGACATTTATTTGAACAAAAGGAGTTGTAATACTCTAGACACAGAGTCAGGTAACAGTTGGTCAGGTATGGTCAGGAAGGAACAAAGAAAGGCAGGGTTTATAAAGGCTAAAACCACAAAGTGTAATTCTTTCATGCAAATAAAGGTTAACAGGGATTGATTAGTACCAATGTGCAAATGAAGGAGGTGAAAAATATAAGGGAATAAGTCCATGTATGTCTATGCAGCAGTTGTTAGGTTGTTTAGGGTTCAGCCTTGAGATGAGTTTAGCAACACATTCAGCAACATAATAGCAGCATCGAGAATTGAGTCATACGATGTACATAAACCCCACTTCGCCAATAGCCTTCTGACTCTATTGTGACTCTTCACAATGCTTATTCCATTTTACTTTCTCCATTATCAGAACGATATCAGTTATTTAGATCCTTTTTCTATCTTAGAGAATTCAATAATATAGATCCCAACACACAATTTCATGTGATCCACTGTTCAACCTAGATAGTTCAAACCACAGCTGAGAAAAATCTGTCAAAAAAGAAGTCTCAAAATGCATACTTACCAAAAGGGCTAGATTCAAGATGTTTTAATTCGACAACAGTAACACAGAAGAATTTGTGAATAAGCATATCATTTGCAATGGCTTGTGCACCAGCTGTTTGATGCAACTGACTTTGCATTTGACATTTAAATAAAGCATCTTACAAATTTCCAGATAAAAATATCTTTTATAAATTATGAGATGGGCTAGGCTTCTCTTTATTTAAACACCATAAATATGCTACTGCATAAACTTTAATGTGAATGTTCAAAATATTGATTGATGAGTAACAAATCAATTCCATCCTTATGTACATAAAAAAAATCCCTTTTACCATCTATCACAGTTCTGAGGATTGACTGGGCTCAACTAATCTGTCATTGTTCACAGTTTCTCGGTCAGACAATGTCTGGAATTGGAGTCGTGTAGAAAATTCCTTACTCAACTAAGTGATGCCTGGATTAGCAAAGCTCAAACAGTTGGAAATTGCTGAAACTCTTAGGGCATCTTACTCCGCAGGGTCTCTTGGGCCACAACAGGTGGAGCATCCCAGAGATGTGTTCCAAGAGAAAACAGCAGAGGCTACATGCCTTTTTAAACCTAGTCTGAGAAATCATGCAACTTCAGCCTCAACCCCATTTTAATTAGTGAGGCACTCATAAAGGCATGTCCACAAAAAAATTCTGAGGTGTCCTAAATTAATTTACAGCAGGTCGGAGGGTGGGAAAAAGAGACAGACTTAATTGACAGGACTCAGTTAACACAGCTGCTGACAGAAACCAACAAAAAAGACTGCTCACATTCTTAAATGTATGTTGAGGTTTTGCATCAGCTTCCAGGCAGCTATTTCCATTCTTACCGGGAGAGAACTGCTGTCGACCAGACATCATTGCATCTTGCTTTACACATCAACTTTCCAGACAGTTGTCCACAACCGATCCAAGAGCAGCAAACATTTCTTCTTCACGGACTGGCCCCCTAGACCTTTTCATGCCCCCTTATCTAAAGTTAGCATAACTTCTTTCAAAAAAACATATACCTTCTCCAATTCATTTCATAAAAGAACCCTGTCAACTGCAGAAGAGCTGTCTTCTTGATGTAACCCCTGGCTTAGACTAGACCCAGGACCAGGTCCTTTTTCTGGCTAGCATGTGGCTCAATAAAACCTTTCATTGAGAAAGAGTTTCGACCTCAAAGGTTATTGCTTAACATAGATTTAAACCCCCAGAACATGTGATAGACTATGCTTTTCTTTATCTGAAATATAAATTTACAAATTTATTTATTTTAATAAAAATATTTGTTTTAATATTGGCCTCATGAATTCATCACAAAGACTGCTGCTCTTTCAAGTCTCCAGTATATTTGATTGTTCTCTTTGGAGAAAACTTCCACAAGTTTTCAACCCCTGAGATATTAAAGTTGCATCAAGACTGCCAGTTATATTCTGGTGTGTGATTATGGAACCTTAGTTTATAGAATTGGTTCTGCCATTTGCAAGAAATCATGTGCACGTAAGTAGGTAACAAACTTAATCTATTGCTTCTACTTTCATTCTTGCAAATATATATTCACCAGACAATAAACTTCACCACACTTTTGCACAAATTGAGATACCTTCAACAAAATGCTATTGTGGTATTACAATGTCCTGTGGTGTTTCATTTTTTTTCATGTTTCACATGATGGAAAATAATAATTAAAAAGTCATTACCTCTTTCCAGAACAATAGTTTGGAGGAACAGGTGCATGTCATCTCAGTCTCAGTCTGGAGCTTATTTCAATAAGCTTAGATGGGCTGAATTTTTTAAGACAGCACTATTAGTTGTCTCATTTGTTACAGTCATTCTTTGCAGTTCTCACATCTGTCAAAGTCCACACAAATAACCCTCTAGAGGAGGCAGATGTTACAAAGTTATAATTTAGATGTTTGTTTTGACTCAGACAAGATGTGGACAGCAAACATCCTGGTCTATTAAGCAGCATTATCAAGTGCAAATTATTGATGATTTTTTTTTTTTTTGGTTTTCATTGTTTCTGAAATGCTTGTCAGGAATTAATACTGAGAAACAATAATATTCTTGGAATACTTAGCCCTTAAATAGGACGAGGGTAAGAACAAAGAGAAATAATAGATAGATAGATACATAGATGATACATACACAGATAGATATAGATAGATATCAGTAGATGATAGAGATAAATAGGTAAGGGACATATTTAGGTAGATATTGATATATCTGAAAACCAAGTACAATTTTGTATTTATACTTGTAATAATATGAAGATGCTAGATTGATTTAATATCCAGTGATATTAAATTTACAAAATGTTGCACCCTGAATAACATTTGACTCACAGTAAAAATATTAGCTATTGATTAGTGACAAAGATATAATATACGTTTGTGTAATGTTAAACTAGGTTTGATTTTGACTTTAATTTAAATTTCATTTTATTAATGCATCTTATGCAAGTATACTTATACTAACTTTCAATAATTAATGGCAGATTAGTTTAAGAGTGTCTTAATTTTTTGTGCTGTAGCATTTCAATTTCATTGTTTATATAGTAATGTACAAAACAGACACAAAAAATTGGACCAAATTTCCAAGTAACACATATTATTTTTCATTTCTCTTATTTAGGGTCCATTTCCTCAAACTAGAATGTTAGCTCCCTGAATACAGGGATGTTTGTTTCACACATTTTAAAACTGTACCTCTTCTCTTCCACTGTAGGTGCTCAATAGATGTTTATTGAAAACAATAAAGGAATGAGCACTATAAACAGTAGTGAATAAAAAAATAGTTTTTAGAATACAATACGTTATTCAGAAAACAATATCTTACTCAGGTGCACATTTTTTTTAAAAGCACACTATTATAATTACTACTAATTCTACTGCTATTATTACTGCTAATAATAAATATAATGATTACATGATGATGATAACAAAGCAAGAAAGTACAAAACACAATATACAAACAAATAGAACATATATTTTGGCATATGATATTTTCTAAAGCAAGGTTTTGATGTATAAATATTAAGGGAATTTTTTCCTGTTTTGAAATTCCAAAATGTAAATTTATTCTGTTAAGTAATATTAATTATTATGAATTTAATTAAAATATTAAAGCTATCCTGAATTCAGTATATTCTTTTGATTTTCTGAGTAGAAAAAGATGACATATAATTTCTACTAAATTTATAGAAAATAGCATCATTTTTTCTGCAATGAATAAATTCCTTATTTCATTACTTAATTCTTTCAAACTAGGTTAAATACTCTTATTCCATACAAAAAAGAAAAAATCCCATCCACCTTGCCTGTGAGTATAAAAATTCATAAAATTAATTGCAATAGTGTAGATTACAAAAAATAAGTTATAAATTATTTCATATTTTTATAATACATACTTACACTAGCTATTTATTCACATGCCTGTTATGACCAACTGCACCCTATTACTTCTGAAAATTTGTTTTAAAATAAGAGTTATACTCTAATAACAAAAAATGCATGATGCCATCAATAACTGTCCAAGCTCTTTTTTGGTTCCCCAAATCATTAATATGATTCTGATACATATAAAATGGAAAATAAAAATATAAACCTAGATATATATTATATACTATTTTTCAAGAGCCATAAACAAATGGCTAATGAAGACATTTAAAAAATTAAAAAATATGTAACAAAGTTCTTAAAAAATTAGGTGTGGCACTAGTGCTTTATAAAGTGAACACATGATTGACATAAATAGAGTAAGGTGACTTGTTATGTTCGTAATATATATAATCCACTTTAAACATCGATTTCTATGAGACAAAAATATAGCATCAAATACACTATAATACATATATTGCTACTTATTTATGTACTTTCTGTTTTCTCATGCGGAATTCATTACATGTAAGTGAGGTTTACGTGTGCTACTCTTACATTTGCCATAGTTGGTTAAATGAGGCACTCATGCCTGACCTAAATTCAGAGTATGAATATTTATAAAAACGATCTCCTTATGCTCCACGAAAAATGACTGAACCAGTTTCTTATTGGAGACATGCAGACATGTCAGCTAAAGGTAATTATTACAGCTCTGCAATTTGCAGTCATTGAGGGAGGGGCATTGACCAAAGTAGTGTGATTAGTGAGAAGAATGATAGAGTAGTCTGCATTTTTTCCTGTGTCCAGAATAATTCCCTAGGCTCAGGTGACTTGGGGTTATTATGTATATCACACAGTGATAAGAAAGGCAAATAAAAATGAATAAATATGTAGCAATTAAAGAAGATAGACTACAAAGCTTATATAAAACAGGGTATAAAATTTCTTAATTTTCCTTTTTATATTCCATAATATATTTGGTATATATATGCCTTCAGCAGCTGTTTATATATTCTATCCTAAAACATAATTTTACAGATAAATAAGGGAAAAATCATATTAAATTTAAAACCTGAGAGAAATACAAGAGACTATTTGGTTATACAAAAAAATACATAGACTGAAGATTACTATTTTGGTAGATTAAATGTACAACTAAGTTAAAGTAAATAAATGTGATATATTTGCTATGTTTTCATGTATTCTTTAATATATATGTGAGCAATCTGGAAGATAGATTATGAGAAAAAGCAAGTATTTTAGGTGATTTAAAAATATAAAGAATGCAACCATGTCAAAAATCAGAGGGGGCTCCCTTCTCTAGGGTAGGCCTGATTTTTTTCTCTTTTGAATGAAACAAAGATGCACACCTTTAAGACAACACAGGCCCAGGGAAAGTCCTGAGATCTGCATGGGTGACAGGGAAAAAACAAAGAAAGAGGCAGGCCATTTCGGCCTGCTAATTAACAGAGTTTATAAAGGACAACTTATATACAAGACACGGCTTGGGTGGCTGCAAGACAAAGTGGATAAACTTTGCACCACTTGGCAGGTGCCGAAGAATTAATAGAACAGGGAAGTATGGATAGGGCTACTGGCTGTGAGCTGCCACAGGTATGGAAAAATGCTTTACATGCTTGACCTGGTCAGAACAACAGCCTGACCGCTGTGGAATGCAGGAGAAAGGTACTGGCGTTATGTCAGTAGGAAAGGATCAATTATGAGCAGATAGTCTCTGAGGAGGCTTACAGAAGGCGATCTCTGTTCTGGCCCTGGTTCTAGCTTGCTTGTCTGGCAGTGGTTGTGTCATGAATCAGTTTCTCCTCCAAGGATGACAAACAGATCTGACATTCTTAAACAATATCCAATCTTAAATACAATTTAAAACAATCTTAAGTGGCGTTCGGATGTTGACACACTGCTTTAGATTCTGTGTTTATCGGCTTGATTATTGTTTCATATAGTGAAGTAGGTATGGTCATTACACTGACTAAACAATAAAAGCACACAGGATTTTGCCACAAGCAATCCGCTGTTTCAGACTGGAGAGGGGATGTAAACTTCCTTTTTATCCAGAGCTAGAGTTACTGTCAGAGACGACATTCGGTTACAGTAACTCCAAGAACTTCCTAGGTGAGTTGAACAAGACCCTGTACATCCCACGGTAGTAATAGTGAGCAAAAAGCTGTCTCAATTTTGGAACAGAGAGTTGTTACAGAACTTTATAAGGAGTACATGGTTTATTTGATTTCAGTAGCGTGAATTCCACATTTTTGAGAAAGTCATGCTCAGATTTTTGTTGAATTTAGGAACAAGAGTTATCTGTCACTATTCATTTCCAACTTCACCAAAATTATTTTTTAAAGGGGCGGGGGTTCAGACATCTGGAATGTTCACTGAATGTGTAGACAATGTAAAGGACTTCACAATTCTTAAAAAAACAAACAAACCTAAACTTGACTGCAGGTATTCCAGAAAATTCTATCTATGATTATGAATATAAATTGCAAACAGATGGATGAAGACTTTTTTTTGGAGAACACTATTCTATCCTTGACTATTAAGACAAATACTTTTGGGTCAGAAACGAAAACCCCTCCAAAAGCAGGCCAGCTCTGTGAGGAAAGCCCACTGGCTGCGGGAAGACACGGAGTGTTGAGGACTGTGCCGCGAGGAACACTTACATTGGCGCTGCTGCTCTGCCCTTATGTCTGTGTATAACTCAAGGCAATTAGCAGATCTGGATTTTTATTTACACTTCAGAATTTTATTTAAATCTCATTTGTGGAACAAAATCGGTTTGCAGCATATGATTTGAAAATATAATAAGTTAATTAGGCTTACTGTAATGTTCTATGATCTGCTATATTACAAGTGATGTTTTATTGGTTATTATGCTAACTTAAATATTGAAGAAGAGAAAAATAATGCATATTGACAACAAAAGCTGAAGGGAAAGTCAATAAGACATAATGTAAATTCAGGATAATAAGATTGTTAGGAATACCTTTTAAAATAATGATAACGATGTATTTAGAATTCACTTTTCACAGGTGAAAGTGAAAGAGTTTGATTAGGAGATATTTAAGACCATTTTAATTCTCATGTTCTATAATGAAAATTGAAGGACTGAAATTGCTTTCAGAGCTCAAACCTATTGTTTCTTAATAATAATTAGAACCAAGTGATAGGGTTTTTTGGGGATAACTAAGAAACAATCTTCTTAAAGACATTCTATTTATTATTTATCATTGATATTTTGAAACAAATACTGACTACTTAAAAAGATGGGGTGCTTCATATTGTCAAAGTATTTAGTTTTATAAGCTTTAAAATTAATATTCATTGCCATGAAAAATTATTATAGGAATTTGGGGAATGATTCACACCTTTCTTCATGCAATCTGAGTAAAGGTATAAGGATGGAGGAAGTGAAAGAATATCCTGTAGAGGACCTTAATTTTTCCACCAAACATTATCAATATTATTCTTAGCTGATAGCATTGTATCATGTAAGGTATTTAATATATGAGTGAAGAATATAAGTAAAAATTAATATCTCTTGCCTGATTTTTCTAAAAATTTTTTATATAGTAACGCCTAAAACAAATAAATTTTCTCTTGTTGTTTGACAAGTATCTTGTAGAAATGGGAAATTATTTTGTATTAAAGTGTAATGGTTCTGTGTGTCAAAGGGAAAACCTTCAGTCTCCGAGCATGTATCCTGCTACCAAAGATGGCATAATGATTAATGTGATGAGTTGCAGATGAATGGGTATCATAAAAGCTGCCAAAACTTTGATTCCTTTGCCACTTATATTTAATCTTACATAGTCTCTTGATGTAGTCATCCATTTTTAATGCAGAAAACTGTTATTTCATTCATGAATAATTTAGAAAACACAAAATGGATAATGGGAAGTTTGGAAAAGTAAAGATGCCATTTTCTCTGATGTAAGTTCCACAAAGCATAAAAATAAATGTCACTCTCAAGGGTGTGTTCAATAGTTTGTGCTGTCGATTTTGATGCTACTCTGTGATTAAACAAAATGAGGAGAGCTCTGGCTTCACAGTTTACATCTCCTTTTTCCCCTAATTTTTCCTGTTATGTGAATTAACATTTATGATAGTGTGAATAAGATACAACTCTGTATTAGGAATGTTTCTTATGAACAAGATTGATTTATTTTCATCAATATCATAACAACTTAGTATATATTATTAAAATCTTTCTTAATTTTCAGTTGTGTACTTCTAATGTGTGTTACTTGAAGATAATATATGTGAGAAATATATTTTGACTTTTTTTTAGTGTGTGCCTATATCCTAATGTATTTAATGTAGGGCTAAATAGTAGATGACTACATTTATTGTGCAGTTTGAAACAAAGATAGGTAAAACCACCAAAATATCTTCCACAAAATAATAATGTTTTCCTGTTTTATGACTCGCATTAAAAAGGTGATGCAATATGACTAAAAGGGGCTTTATATTACTTTATTATTTAATCAGTATAATTTTAATAAAATATTTCATCAAGCATCAATATCATTCTAGTAATAGTGTACTAGAGCTTAAAATGAACCTCTCTGCTAACAATACAGAATTTATGGATAAAGTAAAATAATAAATAAAATTTGAATGTTGAAGTTTAATGTGATAAAGGGTTAGTGGACCAAATTCTAGGAAAAAGCAGGCAGCTATAGGCATACATCTAGTACTTGAAGAAGTTTTTATATTAAGACATGTTTATAATTCAAAAAAACATTTCTGTAAAAAAATAAGCTTCAGATTTTGAGGTGATGAGAAATGGGAACAACATGGACTGTTTAACTAAAGAGGAGAGTTGATTTACTTGTGTTTCAGTCTGGGATCCCACATGGCTACACCTTCAGAATGAGGATGACACTGAGGTCACACTGCAGTCCTGGGGACTTCCAGCCTGTTTGTACCTCAAGCCTAGAGCTTGGACTAAGCTTGCCCTTGTCTCCTAGTGCTGCTTGCCCTTTTGAATTTCTGGTCCAGAAGTAAAGAAAGTATGTTTGCAGGAAGTTAATATTATCATAAGTCTAAAATTCCATAGCAGTGTTAGGAACCAAATCAATATGCTTGCAAAGGAAACGTGACCTGTATATCTTATAGTCAATGAAAATTTTAAATAATTATATTGCCTTTTTATAACTTTTATATGCTCAATCTCCTAAATAACCTTTTCTCTCTCTTTAGTGTTAACTACTTATAAATTTATGGATTTTTTGATATACTTACCCTATACCAAATGTTTTCTGAGAAATTATTTACAAATGTCAATGATCCAATTTAGATGGGTGATGTTTTAATTTAAGTCAGATTTACTTTTCATTTATTTTCTCTTGTGTCTTTACATTCTAACTGTGGGAATCCGATTAATGTTTTAAATTTAAAAAATAGGGAGATGAAACTATGAGATATTGATTAAACTAGTGAAGTGGGCTATTTAAAGTATTCAATACTTTATTAAGTGTATTAAGTGTATTATCCATACTTAGCTATATTAGCTTAATTAAATTCATATGGTATTTTCCTGTTTATGTTTTCTCTGTGCCTGTTTACATGGAACACTTGAATGAAGTAAAAACAGTAAAAAAAACTTATGTAACTATAAATTTAAAAGAAAACTTGGAATCCGCAATTAACTGAGACTTTACACAGCAGGTCCTCAAATAATGTCATTCTATTCAAAGCCATTTTCTTTATAAAATTGTTGAGAAAGAAATCTATTCTTGTTTGGGACCACTGTATGTGTCGAGTTGGTAGTTTTCTTCCCATGTTTGTGTGGGTACCTCCCCCCATCCCAAATATGTGTAGGTTAGGTAAATTGGCATGTTTGTGGTTGTGGGTGTGAGTGTGCCCTTGGATGGAATGGTGTCATGTGTAAGGTGCATTTCCACCTTGCCTCTTGAGCTGCCCAGATAAGCTCAGTCCACCTGTGACCCCAAACTGGAGTAACTAGGTTAGAAAAGAACTGTCTTTTTTTTTTTCCAAAGGTGATCTGCTTTTTTTATTTATTTTATTTTAGATTATTCAGTACAGTTTCTATCCTTTATTCCCATTCCAGCCCACCCACCCATCCCTCCCATTTCCAATCCCCCTAGTTTTGTCCATGTGTTCTCTATATTTGTTCCTGTAAACCCTTCCCTTCTCCC
>CM052538.1:35204222-35311535 GCA_028533065.1 Trachops cirrhosus
AGGTCCACTTTTAGTTTTCTGAGGAAGTTCCATACTGTTTTCCACAGTGGTTGTACCAGTCTGCAATCCCACCAACAGTGTACTAGTGTCCCTTTTTCTCCACAACCTCTCCAAAACTTGTTGTTTGTTGCTTTGTTTATGATCGCCATTCTGACTGGTGTGAAGTTGTATCTCATTGTGGTTTTAATTTGCATCTCTCTGATAGCTAGTGATATTGAGCATCTTTTCATGTGTTTCTAGATCCTCTGTGTGTCCTCCTTTGAGAAATGCCTATTCAAGTCCTTTGCCAATTTTTTAATTGGGTTTCTTGTCTTCTTTGAATGGAGTCGTGTAAATTCTTTATATATTTTGGAGATTAAACCCTTTTCTGATTTGCCAAGAACTGTCTTTAAAAAAAATGTTTTATTTATTTATTTTTAGAGAAGGGAAAGGAGGGAGAAAAAGAAGGAGAGAAACAGTAATGTGTGATTGACTCTCATGCGTCCCCCACTGGGCATCTGGCCCTTAACCCAGACATGTGACCTGATGGAATCGAACCAGTGACCTTGGGTTCGCAGGCCAGTGCTCAATCCACTGAGCCACACCAGGTAGGGAAAAGGAATTATCTTTTCATTAAGTTTTCTTAAATATATTTATAGCTCACATGTATTCCATTGTTTAATATTAGAAGTGTTTCGGTTTTTATTTAGACATTTAGTGAGATTTCTGTGACTAGAAATTTGCTGTAGGAAATTAACTCTTATTTTTATTAATTAGCCTATAGTAAAATGTATTTACTTATACTTGTTTTGTTTAAGGTCACAGTTTCCAAGAATTTATGGGCAATGTTAAGTGAGGAATTAGTATACTTGATTTGTACCCCAACTCATGACAATATTTTGCATAAGGAAAATACATGATTCTGTTGTAAAGAAGGGAGAATATTGCTAATGTTACTATAATTTTTACTGGTTTATTTTGTAAGGGATTAGTATAATTTGCTGCATTTTTCTGGTAGATCCACCTATGTTTAAATGCTGTAATATCAGATCAACAAATATTCTGAGTAAATTATCCAATGCTATCATCACACTCAGGAAGGATTTCTTCTCTTGGGAACCTTATTTTATTGTTGTTCCCATAACTATGAAATGCAATTAAAATGATGATTTTTTTTGGTAATTTACCTGATATTTCTATGTGGCCACAAGATCCTTGCCTTGTATATGCCTATAATATTCTTTCTAGAGATAAAGTCCAGGAGCATTTAATGTACATATGAGATAAAGTCTATCATTAATCAATTTTTCCCACTCAATCTCCTAGTTATTAATCATTCTACTTTATTTTGTTTTAAATTTTATCCAACCCCACCATTTGTTTAGCATTTGTGCTTTTCTTTAGAAATATTTTAGTTTTTTATCTGAAAATCACTAGGTGCATTTTGATAAAAAGCAGGTATACATTTCCCAGAAAATTCAAAGACCTTGCAACATCTCAGCTATTGCACTCCTTTTACTTATATGTTATTGTTATGTATGTTTTAATTATCACTTCAGGTTATTTACCAGACATTAATATAGTCAATATTCACTTACATTTATTCAAATCTGTGGCTCTCTTTGCTCATAAAGAATTATTTGTATCTGTTTTTTATTTTCCTCCTATCTCATCATATCTTACTCCAAACTGTGATATGCTTATCATCACACATGATCAGACTCATTAGACAGTCTGCTTATGTTCAAATTCCCACTGTTTACTAGCCATTTTATCTGTTTGATATACTTAGAGTTTCTACGGACTAATTTTCTCATCTGTGTACTGTGTTACAATACTAGTATGTGTCTCATATTATTCTAAAATTAAATGATTTAATATATTTAATGCATTTAGAACAACTGCACATATGAAGTATTATCCTTTTAATATCAATTTTTATGAACTCCAATGAAACAATTTCTGCTGAAAACAATAGTATTAAATGATAGATCCATTTATCAGTTTTAACCTTCTTGGCAGCATTTAACAAAATGGTTATTGCATCATTGTTGATAGACCTTTTTAAGCTTTTATGAACTATTTTATATTCCTTTTTGGTTGCTACTTTTATGCTTCCTTTATTAAATTGTCTTCTTCCCCATCACTGATTGAATTCCTGAAGTTTTAAAGGTCTTTGTCCCTCTCCTCAATATGTTGGCTTACAAATATATATTGCTGAAGTAATCATATTTATGCCCAGATTTTAAAATATCACTTGCATACAAATAATTTACTACTTAATTTATATTTTCCAAATATCCCACCTCTATTCCAGACATGGATATTCAAATGCCTACTTGGTGCCTCTTGTTTGAGATCTCAAAAATCAAATCCATTCTTCTATATTGTCAGTAAGACTGTGTTCTATGTCCTCAAACATGTTTTGTTTAAATGTGACAAACATTTAATATTGCAATTATACATAGGTTTCTGCAAAGTATGTAAATTATTGTATTAAACTTATATTGTCTATTTAAAAAACATACCAAACATCAGTCTCCTCTTCCCACACAAACTTAAATTTTTCCAGATATCAACAACACCATGATTAACAATCTAGTTATATGATAGTAACCAACTGAAGACATCGTTATCCTCACTCACATAATGCAGATTTCCCTGAATCACTGTTTGCCTGCCATGCCAATAGAAGTGTGTATTTCCCATATCAATCTATGTTGATAATCAACTATGTGCTGTTTTGGTATTTTGTTTTGATTTCTTCTGTAGATTTGCTGTTATTTTTATTGTTTCATGTAGTGGAGGTTGGTTAGTTGGTTGGATTTGTTTATACAAACCAAACTTAAAAAAAAGTTTTTTTAAGTTTCTCAAAAAATGCTTCAAGAGAAAACCAATGTCACAAACAGAGCTCCTCTATCTTCGTTTGCTCCTCTCTGGGATCTTGCTCAAAAGTCCAGTGTTTTGCTAACCTAGAAGAATGTTTTTGTTCCATACAATCTAGTCCATCATAGATTCTGGAATTCTTTTTTATATTAATAAAATAAAAAATCATTATTTTTGAAATTGTCCTGATAAAAAAGACAGATACTTAAGATATGACAAAACAAAACAAACATTATATGCTCATTCTTTTCACTTCCTGTCCATAAAAGCTTAATAACAAATTTATATGCATGATTTAGAAAAATATAATATAAAAATACTACTAAAAATAAAACATTCTTGTTATTGCTTTGGTCTGAAATTTATGTCCCTTCCAACTCTTTGTACTGTTGGTTCCTTTATGTTTCTGGTATTATAACAAGTTCCCTCATATTTTGTGCTTTGTTTATGTAATTTCCAAGAAAGATGAACCCAGTAGCTCTCTCCTCTCTCCCTTTCTCCCCTGTCCTCTCTCTTTGATCCCTCTCTTTCAGAGATACAAAAATGTTGGTTGAATATTCCTTAGATCTTATGTGCTTAATTCAAGAAAATAATTCACTGTACCAGTATTAATGAGAAGAATCTTATTCAATTAAACTGTGAACTGAAAAAAAATTATGTATAGAAACTATTTCCTGAAGATACTAGAATTCCAGTACACACTATGCTTATATGTAAAGCCAGAGGCTGCAATGTTGAATGTAAATTCTTTTCTATTATAATATCTTATCTACAAATTGGATATGGTCATATGTCACATAAATTTTTGAATGAGAAGCTAGAATGTCAATATTTTGAAAGTTCCATCTGATCACAATACAGAATAGCTTTAGGCCTCAATTCCACTAATAGAGATTTGGATAAATTATAAGCTTTCTTACTGCAGAATTCATAAGTTATATAGTAGTGAGTTTTGTAGCAGAAGTAGTGGAATAAAAAGAAGAACTTACCATGTGAACATTTCTTTAGTACATCAAGGTTGTTGCCTTAGGTGGTGAAATTCATTAAAAACTTAAGTCAATTTGTTAGTTGTTGAAAGAAATTTTTAAAAAATCATGTCACAGATAAGATTTCCCATGCAACATACTCATAATTTTCCCTTCAAAACATACCCAAATCCATTGTAGATGTCTTCCACCCATAAGTGTATAATTATTGGGGCTGAGCTGGGAGTCTGGGGAAGGTCTATCTTTCCAAATAATATAAAGACAAGATAGAGAGTAAAGGAAATTATGGTCTTTTTGAGCTTGTTTCAGTGAGAATTGTGACAATAAGGCTTAGAGGTACAAGAGATTCTAGCAACATGACAATAAGGTCATCCGCTAATGACTGAAGGACATAGTTTCTTGACAGCAATGATGTAATAGCAGGCCCAAACTCTCATCCTTGAAATTCTTGCTATGTACAGTAATATAAATAAGCCCACCATCTGCTTGTGATTATCCTTAGTAAATTAGATTTATAACGTATGCTTTAAAAAGTCAGTTATTACTTTATAATAGATCTTCATATTAATCTTCATGGAAATCTGAATTTCATAATTGTATAAATTATAATTCCTGAAATATAGCAAAATTATTTACTGTAATCATGTTATTCCCAACTCTAAATTTTATAAAATAATGATGTTAATAATAAATACTTTTAATAAAATCCTACACAAATTTTAACATGACACTTCTTTTATTTTTAATTATAGGCAGTATAATACCTACTAATAGAATGGTAATTGTTAGAAATAAAATTTTTTTAGTTCATATATATAGTCCTTTATTCTTTTGAATTAATTCTTTTGTATTCATTACAAATACACACATTATTATATTTAACAAAGATCATTATAAATTAAATATCTAGGACAAATATTCTTTTTAAAATACTGATTTGAAAAAAATTAGTTCTCTAAATACAATATCATTCTCAAAATACAAAAAAATTCAATTCAAGCATGCTATTTAATAAAATTTTTACTTAATTCAAAATTGACCAGTAGTTGCAGATGAATACTATTCTTCATTTTGTTCCTAGACACTTTAATCAATGTGCAGGTGCATTGGGATCAATCACTTGCAACAGTTGAGTCTGTTCATCTTTGTCCAGCCATTCACCCTATGGCAGCAAGGAACACACTGTGTAATTGACTTTGGTTGAAACTTAATATAAGGTCAAACTTTGACGCAGTAGCTATTATCAGTTTGATTCAAATAATTGAGCACAGATTTTTGCTTGCTGCTTTCAGTGAAAGGGGTAGGATAGTCTATTTTATAATGCTACCGTAAATGAGAGCTCTGGGAAGAGAGAGCACAATATGCTTTAGGACACACCAAGTGTTTATGGATTCTCAGTTGAAAAAAGTACTGATGGTTGCAAGAAGTACAGTATCAAGTACAAAACAATGCCTATAGAAAAGGAGGGAATAAAGGTTAAGGCTTAGAATCTTTTTCAGGATACACAGTAAAATGATGTCTGAAATTTCTGTAGGTATTATCATATGCTTAGAAAAGGTTAGTGATGCACTAAAGTTCCCTCTAACAGAGGGAACATTATATAAATATAATCTGAAAATTATATTTATATTTATAAATTTGGAGTTATAAATAAGTATCTCCATACTTATATATAACTGTGCTCTATGGCAGAGTATTATCTCTGTTTCTTTTCATTCTAAGTTAATTTTGAACACCACCAAAACAAGCCAATATGAAAAGGAATAATCATTGGAATTAGTTGGTTTTTATATTTTGAGGAAAAGTAGTAAGTTTCCTTCATTTCATTTCTAGTCCAGACTTAAAAGAAACACTTGGAGAATTTTTGAGTTTATATAATTCACAATTTATTTATTTTATTTCATTTCATTTTTTAAATTATTTTATTTTTGTTCAATTATAGTTGTCTGTATTTTCTCCCCACCCCTCCCCCCACCTCTTCCAAACCCACTTCCCTCCCTTGCTTCCACCCTCCCCCTTGGTTTTGTCCATGTGTCCTTTATAGTAGTTCTTGAAAACCCTCCTCCCCTCTGTCCCCTCTCCCTCCCCTCTGGCTATTGTTAGATTGTTCTTAATTTCAATGACTCTGCTTATATTTTTTTGCTTTTTTCTTTTGTTGATTATGTTCTAGTTAAAGGTGAGATGGTATGGCATTTGTCTCTCACTGCCTGGCTTATTTCACTTAGCATAATGCTCTCCAGTTCCATCCATGCTGTCTCAATTTATTTAATAAATTGTTTGATCATACATTCTTGGTAACAATTTTCCATTTTCCTTGTTTTAATTAAAAATTTTTAAAGGTTTTATGTATTTATTTTTAGGAAAAGGGAAAGTGAAAAGTAAAAGAAGGAGAGAAACATTGATGTGAGAGAGAAACATTAATAGGTTACCTCTTGCAAACTCCCAACCAGGGACCTGTCCTCCAACCCAAACATGTGCGCTGACTGGAAATCGAACCAGCTGCATTTCAGTTTGAGGGGTTGATGCCCAACCCACTGAGCCACACTATTCAGGGCTGTAATTTCTTATATTTAAGTAACTTTCCCTTAGATTATTCCATATGTGTTAAGTTCAAAATGTTCAAGACTACATTCAAAGATAAAACATGGTCACAGAACAAGTTCTTCTTATGGGTTTGTTTCAATGTAAAATAGTTACTTTTGTCTGGGTTTTTCTCCCACCCTTACCTTAATAAAATAAAATAAGCCTAATGTTGAATATTTTTCTTAAAGAGTGCCACTGGAATTTTCTGTTCATGTTTCTGTTTTTTACCATAAAAATAATAATAATAGTTTGGTTATAAATGTTTAAAAACCAAAATCAAACTAGACACCAAATCGATTTAGCACATGGGAAAATTTCCTCAATCTGTGAAATAATGCAATTTCAAAGGTCTCACAATTATAACCTTCTATGAGTCCATCAATATATGACTGTAATTTTAGTCACTAACTGTTCAATAATTTCCCTTACCCAATATTTTATGTTTGCTTCCTTTTTTAACTTCATGATACAATCACCTGACATGATTGTCTGTATTCATATCAATAACAGTTTTATTCCATTTAGTTTTCTGTGGAGTATAAATGAAAAGTAGGGCTTATAATAATATAATGAAATTCTTCTTCCATGAAACCCTATTAAATATGAGTGGTGTTTTCTTCTTTACCCTTACCTTCTATGGGATAGGGAAAGGGCATTTATTTTGGAGTAAAAAATGTGAAAGGGAAAATACCACTAGACATTTGTAGTAGCTCTCCACCCTGTAACAGACCATACTGAAAAAAATGCTGCTTAGCTTAGGTAGTTTTGTTTTTCAATATCAGAAGCAAAGTGGTGGCATGATTATAGACATTAACTCTTAAAATAAGGGAATATTGTTAGGAATATCATAACATATTTGAAAACAACTGAGGTGGACAACTCAGGAAGTAATGGATAATCAAACTACCTATAAAATTCTCCCTGAATTTAGCTATATCTCAGTCTCAATCCTTTCTGAGAAGAGACTGACTTCAGGTAAGACATTCTCTCATCTACTGTATTACCATGTCCCATCATACATCCTACTTTCCTATACCAAGTTCTTTTCAGTCTCTTTCATTCCTTTGTATAAAAGAAGAACCTTTTTCTGCTTGGCCTCTGAGATATTTGCAGATCTCATATTCAGAGATTTCCCCCTTTTGCCAATGCCCATCGTTCCCTATCACAATAATCTCTTTCTCATTTCTTATAATTATTCTTATGAATACAGTCACTCCTTAACCTAAATTCTGATTTTTTTAAATCTAAAATGTGCATGATGTGAATTTTGTATTTTTATTAGGTCCTTGGAAACCATTGGGATATATAAAACAGGAAACATACATGATTCATTAGGGTTTGGATATGTTTCTTTGATTGACCAGTGGAGAAAAAGACTGGAGTGAGGCAAGAGGGTCCGTTTAGGAGACAACTGCAAGAATGGAGCCTGGAGTTTTGGGTTGGACTCTAGTGGGCACAATGGAGGAAGAAGGCTTTAAGAAATAGGTGTGAGGGCTGTGGAAACAAGACTTTGCTGATAGATTCAGGGCTGAGTTATAGCAAAAGAAGAATCTAAGTTATCTCTGGATTCTTAGTGAGAGTGATAAGATGATCATATCTTTTACTGGAAATGGGAAAGATGGAAAAAGATTGGTGTTTGTTTTTAGTAGATATACCTACTGCCTTAAATCTGTTCAGGATACATGAACTAGAAAATCCTTGGCATAGGGGTTAAATGGAAGCCACACACCAAAAGAAAGAATAAAAAGAAGAAGAGGAAGAAGAAGAAGAAGAAGGAGAAGGAGAAAGAGAAGGAGAAGGAGGAGGAGGAGGAGAAGGAGAAGGAGGAGGAGGAGAAGGAGAAGGAGAAGGAGGAGGAGGAGGAGAAGGAGAAGGAGGAGGAGGAGAAGGAGAAGGAGAAGGAGAAGGAGAAGGAGAAGGAGAAGGAGAAGGAGAAGGAGAAAGAAGGAGAAGGAGAAGGAGAACAAAGAATGCATCCCCTAGGTCATTTTTCTTTGAATTTGAAGGAAAAAAATCAGTAATGAAAACCAAGTGGCAGCCCACTCTGAAACAGAAGGGATACCAAGTGACTTCATTATCATGCCACACAATGGAAAATGTTTGCAATTTATTTTATTATGTTCTATGATTATTTTTACAGTGTAAAACCCTCCCAACTACTGTTGCGAGTAATGCTAAATATGTATTCTTTATATTTCACTGATATCTCTGTTTTCTACAAGTAGTCTTCTTTAGTTTCTGATACTGGTCAGGTGCTACTGAAATGTGTTCCAATAATAGGCTTTGCATGTGTTTTAAAGCTTATCTAACTCTCTTGTCTAGCCATTAAATGGTTATATTCTATATTCTTTACTAGATTGAGAACTTGCAGTTCTGTTCTCTCACTTAATAGAACAATGAAAATATTTGTAAAAACTATTCAAATGTAGAGGGATAAACAAGTTGAAAGGGATAATAATAAATTCAATTTGTGCAATAGTAACTTTGAGGCACCCATTATAATCATGCCAAGATGAAGAGATGGAAAACTTAAAGTGCTTTAGCCTCAGGCCTTACTTAATATGGGTTAACAAATGCAGGGCTTTAAAAAAGTGTCTCAGTGTTTTTTGTTATATCAGTGAGTATAATTGGATGCTAATATTAAATTGCTTTCATTATAGCAATATACTTATCAGTTGTAGTAGGAAAACTACGGAAGAGGGTAAAAAAGGGATCACCTTTATCTTTGGCCAAAAATCCAAGTTTGGTGTTTTGTTGTTGTCAATATTATGCAGATTTTGAAAAGTAACTGGAATTGAAACTAATGCTGATTGAGTCAATACAGATACCTTATATCAGATCATAATTTAAAAATTTTTAAATGCTTAGGCCTGGTGAAAAAAAAGAAGCCAAACAAAAATCAGAGATACCACCATAAAATCATGCTTTCTGGAAATGGCTGAGCTTGTGACTTGGAATAAAAAAATAAATAAATTCCTTCTACAACTGTTATGACCCACTGCGGATCTGGTGACAATTTTTGAAAGTTTCAAAGCATATCATGAAAGATTTGACAACATGAAACTCCATTAATGCAATGGATTTCCTGGCTGCCAGTTTCTGTTCTCTGTGCGTTCAGTACCCGCAGTCACAATCAAGAAAAACTACTCTATTGTGAGACTCATTTAGGAAAAACAAAACACACACACAAAAAAAACTTTTCAGGCCTTTGAAAGGTTAGGGCTTTTTTGCTATACAAAAAAATATCAAAACACAATTTTGACTGGCTTTGAACAAATGAACATTTAAAATATTTGACAATATAAATGGTATAATTATTTATTTAATTTTTTAAAAGATTTTATTTATTTTCAGAGAAAGGGAGGGAGAAAGAAAGGGAGAGACACATTAGTGTGTGGTTGCCTCTCGCACACCCCCAACTGGAGACCTGGCCTGCAACCCAGGCATGGGCCCTGACTGGGAATTGGACCAGCAGCCCTTTGGTTTTCAGGCTGGTGCTCAATCCACTGAGCCGTATCAGCCAGGGCTAATTACTAATTTTAAAAGAAAAGTTATTATGCTCCATTTCAACATACATTAACATCAAATATAACTAATATTTCTCCATGAAAACTGTCAAGAATACTAATACTTATGTTACAAAGGTTTAACTTTCCAGCCTTTCAAAATGATTTGTTTTAAAGGAAATGAGAAAACTATAAATGCATACAATTCCAGAGCTTGCGTTGTTCTGAGGGTAAATTTTGAAACACATGAGTGATCTTGAGGCAGAGTTTTGCTTTCCTAAAAAAATAGAGTAGTCTCAGTTTATTTTGACAGAAGCATTGCTTGTATTTGAAAGCATTTGTTCATACAAACATATTTGTCAACACACTTTGATACAAAATATTGGCAGAAATACATGGCAATAAAGACATTGCTTTTTGACCAAAATGCTATTCTGAAAGAAAATAATGGAGTACATGGAATTGCCAATCTTTAGATGCATGTTTCTGGTGCTGACATAGCAAAAAGTCATTTGTCATACAAAAACCATTAAAAAAAAGAGAAACTTCTTAATTCCTTAAAAACCCAAGGAATTCTCATAAAATAAAATTTAAGTCATATGATAATTAAAATGTATATTTGTAAGTAGAAAATATTTTCTACTTACCAATGTTTTAAGCTTATAGTATTGTATTTTCTATTCCTTAGATATGCAGAAAACTCAGATTATGGGTGGTTTAATTTGCTGTTCTTATCTATCTAGATGAGTTTTGAGGGCATCTGTGAAGAGTCAGATTTAGGAGGTCACTGTTATTCTATATCAAACCAGAAAGACAAGATGATTAGGTCTTAAATAAAAGAGTGTCAGAGATTTGGAAAGATAAAGCTGTGACAGAACTCAGAAATGTGTGTGACTACCCACCCATTTGCACATCTTAAGTAAACGGGAAAAAAGATGAATTTTTTTCTTCTTTGCTCAGCTACAAGCAATCTCCAAGGGCACCTATTATACCTACCACATCCATCTCATCCTCACCCTGCTGACAGAGGCTGAGGCAGAGAATTAATCATTGGTAGGGTTTTCATGAGTAACAGTACTTCTGTTGTCTTGGTGCCCATCAGTGTAGTTTCTCACCTGTGTACTTTTTCTCTTCACAGGATACTATTACCTCAATTTTATCAAGTCCTTTCAATAAGCACATTTTTATACACTTTAAGCACCTTCACTTATTTACCCTTACATTAAGTATTTTACCTTTTTAAAAGTATCAGCCCCTTCAGGAAGTCTTCTATGATTTACTGTAAGCTGGATTATGGGCCTTTCCTCTGTTCAACTAGAGTAAACCATACGTGTCTCCATCACTGAACTTGACATGTTATTCTGCTAGTGAATATGCCTCCATTTATAAAGTATGGATGCTTCACAATTTCTTTTTTATCTTTGCACTTTCCTAGTATCAGAGATGCTGACATTTAGTAAATGCCCAATAAACACTGGTGAAATTAATTTATGGATAAAGAAATTAATGTAACTGCTCTATCATGCCTGCAGTCTGCATGGTCCTAACCTATGGAAAATGTTTCCCTAATGCTTTTGTTTGTTATAGTTAGAGGTCACTTGTCTCCACAGACAGTTTCCTATGCTTGTGTCTCTAGTTACAGGGCAAAGTGGACATAAAGATTCACCAGATCTCTCCCAGAGGCTGGAAGTATGGAGCATTTTGCTGAGCACACTCTCAGGTGATCTACTTTCTATTCTTGTCTCCAGCTATGTCTTCTTTGGGACACACACATGGATATCTCTTCTCTTTATGATGCAGAATGGTAAGAACAAACCCATCCTCAAAGTCCTGTCTTCTCCCAATTGCAGAAGAATATTTGATAGTGAAGGACTACCAGTCCAAGATCATTATACTTCTTGCAATTCAAAAGCCAGTTTCTATCTTCTCCTCCAGAGATACCTGAGACTATGACAGTGAGACAAAAAAAATTAGGATTCAAAGAAACCTTGTGATCACCTGGCCTTCTCAGGTGACATACATTTATTTGCCCACAGTCATAGAGCTAATGATTAATGGCAGAATAGTTTTAATTATAAAATCAAAGTTTCTGAACTCATAGTTTTGTGTTTTTTCTGCATGCTCTGCTTGGATAAATGGCTCCAAGGGGCAGTTGAAAAAACACTTACCTACATTTAGACTCAAGAGTGTGATATAAATACCACCCTGCCATCTCCAACCAAAAATTTGGAGAACGTTCTTTCATTATTTTTGTGATGAAAAAGGAAATGAAGTATTCTTTTAAATGAAAAATAAAATGTATATTTATATTACTTAAAGACTAATATGTGCCTTGTATGGTGTGATTCAGTGGATTGAGTGCCAGACTGCAAACCAAAGGGTCGCTGGTTTGATTCCCAGGCAGGGAACATACCTGGGTTGCAGGTCAGGTCTCCAGTAGAGGGTGGGCGAGAGACAACCACACATTGATGTTCCTCTGTCTTTCTTCCTCCCTCCTCCTCCCTCTAAAAATAAATAAATAAAAATGGGTTTTTTAAAACTAATATAGGTATATTTATTATACAGATAATACCAACGTTACAATTATTGACTTGAGGATATAAATCAAGCATGTCCAGACTTTTGGCATCTCTGGCCACACTGGAAGAAGAATTGTCTTGGGCCACACATTAAATTCACTGAGACACATAATGACAAAAACATAATGTTTTAGCCAAATTTATAGTTTTGTGTTGGGCTGCATTCATAGCCATCCTGGGATGCATGCAGCCTGCAGGCCGCAGGTTGGACAGCCCTGATATAATTCTAAATCATTAAATATTGAATAATTTTTGTTTGCTTTGACACAAATTGATTTTTGCCTAACAAAGTAAGTCAGATATTTTAAATTCTGTAGATTATCCTCATGTGTCAGGGTGATCTGTAGCCCATTTTACAGAGGAATCTGTTGCTTTTGGTAGATGGCATAGTTTTAGTTCTTATTAATGTAATTATTATCATAACAGTTTTTTGGGAGAGAATTTCCTTCTATTTCTTAAATAATCTTTTAAAAAAGTGAAATGTGTAAAAAACTGGAAATAAATAATTTACTGTGGAGATATAATTTATATAACATGGAGTTGAAAAAAGTTAAATTTTGACAATAGGAAATTTTTTCAGGGGGTTTATGTGAATTTTTCTGAAGGCTGATCTGTAATGTTGACTTGATTCTCATAGTGTGTGGCACAATAAAGAGTATTAAATTCAGGGAAGTATCACTCTGTTGGTCACATTTTAACTTTCATTATTATACTTATATTGCTATCCAACTTTTTATAAGATTTTTAAAAAATAATCCTCACTAAACTGGTACCTGAATTTATCAGTATAACTATTTGCGTAGGGCAGGTGCTATGTAAAAGGCAGGTTCCATCTGAATAACAACTTGCCAATATGTCTGGATCATTCAAGCAACACAGGAAAAAAAGTTCTTTGCTTAATTGAAATAAATTTTAAACCACTGAACCCTATTTATTTGACAAGATTACCTTTTTATCTAATTTATTTTTAGGATTTATTCAATGCTTCTGTTGAACTGGTCTGACATTTAAGTTTTTAAAACATGAATTGTTCACTTTACTATACAGAAATTAAATCAACGGTCTCTTCATTAAATGTTAAAAGCATAAAGTATTGACCTATTTAAATCAAGTAATGTACCGTAAATGTACCAAGTTTTAACATCAGATTAGTTCATTAAAATATAATTATGCTTATTTTTGAATTACAGTTTAAAAAGTTTAAGAAATTAAAATTGTTTAATACTATTAGCTGTCAATCTCCTTTTGTTTGACTAATTAATCAGTCTGACCGAAAATACTTCACCTATTTTAGAAAATGACTAATTCTTTTTTTGGCTTTTGCACAGTTCTATTTTTGTTATTTGCCCTAACCAATGAAAACTTCAGCTGGATAGCAGGTTTCTGATAACAATGTCACCTTAGATAGATAAATATATCTTAAAAGTCTTTCTATCTTGTCTATAGATAGTTTAGATACATTGGCAGCTACCTGAAAAAAAACTAAATCTGTGACTGATTTGTCAAATATGAATAATTTGCAAATTCCTTATACTTTTGATACTTTAACAACTTAATAGTATATTCTTTTCTTTTGGGAGAAGTGATTCACATATACAAAAATGCACATAGAAGAGGGTGGTTGAGGTATTTGAAAGTCTTAAAGCATTTTTTTCATAATACAGTTCATCCCTTGGATAGTAAACGGTAACATGTTCCGAAATACTTCATAAATCTTTAAATACTAGAATGCAATTAAATCTATTTTGCATTTGTTTTTTGAAACAAATATTGCTGGCACTCCAGTTTTCCTTTGGCCTCTGGCTTTATAACTCAAATCTCTCCTTCTGTCTTCATAAGGTCTTCTTTTCTGTTTGTCTCTATTCTAGAGGTCTCTTGCAAGGACGCTTGTCATCAATTTAGGGCCCACCAAAATATAGAGAAAGAGATCATTTTGACCTTCTTAACTCAATATATCTGCAATAAAACTTTTTCCAGATGAGGGCACACCCATAGGTTCTGGAACATGGTCATATGCTTTGTGGGATCACTAACCTACTACAATACATACGCTGGCCAAAATGCATATCCTACATACAAAATACATTTATGCATTTTAACATACCAACAATCTCAATTGATTACAATATCATCTCTAAGTCCAAACTCTCATTTAAATATAATCAGCTCAAAAAGTCTCAAATTGCATCATCTAAAGCAAGTATGAATGAGACTCAGAATGATTCATCATGGGACTAAATTAATTTCCATTTATAAACCTTTGAAATTAGAAAAAAAGAAATATTTTCTTCTAAAATACAAATGACAAGACAGACATAGTTAGAAATTCCCATTTCAAAACAGAGAAATCAGAAGCAACAAAGTGATTACTGGTTCCAAGTGAATTTAAATTAGATGTCAAGGCCTGAGCATAATGTTCTGTAGCTGTACATTCTGACTTCTGAGCCTGCAGCAAGCAACTCTCCCTTCTGCTCTGCCTCTGGCTGTCCCACTCACCTCTGTGCACTGTCTGGGCAGGGAAAGGGGTGGGCAGAGACAGAGACAGAAAGAGATAGTTTATGAGCAGAAGGCCCTAAGATGTATGTGTGTATTTTTTAATGAACTTATTTGGATGCTAGCAATTTATTTTAATCAAAAATTTTTAAATAAACTATATGATAATTTTTAAAAGATTTAGTTTTTGATAACTTTTTTATTTTAATTTTTGTTCAAGTACAGTTTTCTGTCTTTTACTCCCATCCCAGCCCATCCCTCCCCTTCTCTCTCCCATTTCCACCCTCCCCTAGTTTTTGTCCATGTGTCCTTTATACTTGCTCCTGTAAACCCTACCCCTTTTCCCTTGAAATTCCCTCCCCTCTCTGCTCTGGTCACTGTTTTAGTTTTTTAAGGCAATGCATAGGCCTACTGTTATTCAACTTTTCCAGTATTCAACAGTGTAAATATGGTAATAAGAACTAAATAATTTCACAGAAATTGCTTAAACTATATAAATGTCTGGTAATTTGGTAAAGGTTCCACTGTGTGGAAAAATATTTCATATACTAAAATAATTCTGGTGACTTGACAATTTTATAATTTATTCATGACCTCTGATTTGAAAGATAATTACCTGAAACATTAAGACAGTGGTATATTCTTTAAGAGCTATTCAACTGTGTTGTTTTAGTGTGAATATTCTTATTATTATTGTAATTATAATGTGAAAATCACTCATCTGTCACTAATTGCTCTGTCACTAATTGAGAGTTGGGCAAGCTAAGTTTACATTTGAGATTTATGTTTCTCTTATAATAAAAAGGCAGCCCTTTTAAACTACTTTGAGAATTATGCAAAATTAGATAATGCTTTATATTGTTATACAGATTATTTACTATATTTATTAGATGTATATTTACTTACAACTTAGAAAAGTGATGGTTTCTAAAGCATCCTTTAATTTTAATCCTTAGAAATAAAACTCTACTCATGTTTTGTTTAATTACCTTTATTATGAAGAGAGTAACATTTTCTTAGTTTGATAAGTATTCCATAGTCAATAACAATAAGGATGTACTAGTGATTAAAATAATATAATTTACTTCTATGGAATCAAATAGCCAGATTATCTTTAGCTATATTCTTTGAAGCTTCCTTTGAAATCCATCTTCTTCCTGGCATCACAGAGGAAGAATGTGAGAGATTGTGTATTTTCATTAAAGATTTATTGTTCTTTATATTTAATACTATCAAAAACAAAAAATAATTTGAAGAAGTTGAAGAAAACAGTTGCACTGATGTGAGTAGAGCAAAGTCTGATTCATCTGTGCAAGTGAAATTTTTCAGTGCCATTGGTATGTAAAAATGTTTTGCAATGATACCTTAAATGAAAGCTGGTCATTGTATAACTATGCTAAGTCACATTATTATCAATTAAAGAATACTGGGCATGTTTTTAAGTTATAAACAATCCTCGAGAAGTCATCGTTTCACACACAATTTAATTTTATGTGAGAGTAGATATATGCGCATTCTGCAAATACATTTATATAAATATAAGCATGATCCGTATATCTCTTGTGATTGTTAAATTTGAAGCATATTTACTTCATTGTAATCTTTTGTAGATTTTATGAGATTTTATTGCTTTCACTGTTATCTTTCTTACTAATTTTAGTAGCTTCAGTTATCATGGTACAGTTATTCAAGCATCCCAAGCAGCGAGAACAGCTCTGCTTCAATGCCATCAATATATGGCATATAAGATTGATGAGAGTGTTACAACCAATTCTTTAAATCTGTCACTTTGCAGTTCTCAAGATGATTAGGAATTACTCTTTTGTGGCTATTGTTTGCGAAGTGCAGCTAACCAAAGCATATAATACAAAGTAGAGCAGAGAAGAATGATCCAGGAATAACAATTCAAACACTTTCAAATGTGGAGTCTCCTTGACTTTGAAAAACGTTTTCTCCCCAATTTTTTTTACAAACATAGTTTCAGAAATCTTATGTAAAATAATGAAGGTTCGCTTGGTCCAAAACTAGTATTTTCTTTTGACAACAAACAGGAATCTTTCCCGAGACTCAGAAACTAATTAAACATATATACCTTCATATTTATACAAGTTGAGGCTTGGAGTTTGTTTCGAGTAGTGCCTTTAATACACAGTGAGATGTGGTTAAGCTAGATACAATAGACCAAATGTGTTCAAATCAAGAACGGGGTGTTGATGGTGCAATTAGATGTAGAAAGGAGCATTTGTTTGACCAGTGATCAGAGTGCAAATGAGAGGAGAAAAAGATACAAATAGTTTAAAGTGAAAAATAGAATAAATCTGAGGGATTCCTAGGGAGAAATTAATGCATTTGTGATATTGCATGTATATATCTTTAATGGTTTCTGCCCTTAAAGGGTCAGAAAATAAATGACTAATGTGTCACTATATTACTCATGCATGCAGTAATAAAATACCAGTAAGCTTGTAAAAACAGATCATAATGGAAAAATTTACTTTTAACTTATGTATTTCATTCATTCCATTTTGTCAAAAAATATCTTGTATAGTGTAAAATGGTAGAAAAGAAAAAAATTCACAGTTTTGGATACAAAAGCATTTATAAAAAGTATATTTCTACTCAAAGTACAATAACAACACAAAACCTACAATTATTAAGGGATTATAGCAAGGTACAAGATACCAGGCTGATAGAAAAATGTCAATGGCTTTTTATATGCCGTCAATGAACAATTCAATTCAGAAATTAAAAACATCATTTATATTGACACAAAAATTAAGTGATTCAGTATAAATCTAATAGAGTGTGTACATGGTCTATGTGAAGAAATCCTTTAAAATGTTGATGCAGGAAATCAAAGATCTGAATAAAAGGTGAGCCATTTCATGTTTGTGAACAGGAGAGTTAATGTTGTTAAGATGTTATTCTTCCCAACTTTCTCTACAGATAAAAATGCAATCCAAATGAAAATTCCAGCATTTGTTTTTATATCAACAACCTAGTTTTTAAATTTATATGAAAAAGCAAAAGAATAGACAAATATGTCAAGGGAATAGAATATAAAGCCCAGATGCAGAACCACAAATAGTCTATTGAACTTTGACAAAGAAGCAAAGGTATTTCAGTGGATAAAAAATAGTATTTTCAATAAATATGCTGGAACAACTGAAAATTCACATGTAAAAAATATGACTATAAACTGACAGTATACTCCTCACAAAAAGTGAAAATGTGTTATACTCCCAAGTTTAAATGAAAAACTGTAAAACAAATAGAAGTTGAAGAAGGAGAAAATCTAGATGACCTGGAATTTGGTGATAACTCTTCAGATATAACACCAACAGCAAATCAATCCATGAGAGAGAAAAAATTGGTAAATTGGACTTCATTAAAATTAAAAACTTCTCTAACAAACAATTAAGAGAAAGAAAAGACCAGAAGAAAATATTTGCAAAAAATATATTATATGTGTAATGGATTGGTATCTAAAATACGCAAAGAACTCTTAGAACTCAACAAATATTAAACAAACAATATTAAAATGTGTACAGATATAAATATACATCACACCAAAAAAGACACACAAATGTCCAATAATCATCTGAAAAGATATTTAACATCGTATTTTCTTTAAGGGATTACAAATTAAAAGAGAAATATGATATCACTGCATACCTAATAAATGACTGAAACCCAAACCCTAACAACACCGAACATGAGTGAAGATGTAGATTAACAAGCCCAATCACTCTTGCTGGTGGAAATGCAAAATGGTACACCCACCTTGGAAGACAGTTTAAACAGTTTTGTACAACATAGGGCAAAAATATGATTGAGCAAGTGTGTATCCAGGTACTGACCCAAATTAGCTGATAACTTACATTCACACATACACCTTCCTATGAATGTTGATAGAAGCTTTGTTTTTAATTATCAAAACTTAGAATCAATCAAGATGCCCTTTGATAAGAATATGGACAAATAAAATCTGGTACATCCACATAGAAGACCATTATTTAGCAATAAAAAGCAATGAGTTATCAAACCACAGAAAAGCATGGAATCTGAAAGGCTGCTTACTGTATTATTTTAACTATAAGGCATTCTGGAAAAGGTAAAACAGAGGAAACAGTATAAAGATCAGTGATTGCCAAAGGTTCAGAGGGTGTCTTAGACAATGAAGAAATGGAGTACTATCATATAATCCTTGGTATTTTTGTGGTGTTTGTTGTAACTTCTCTTTCACTTTAATTTCATTTATGTTTTTTCTCTTTTCTTTAGTGGGTTTGGCAGAGGTTTGTCAATTTTATTTATCTTTTCAAAGAAGCAGTTCTTTGTTTCATTATTATTAACATTTTTCCTCTATGATACTATATTTTTCATATTCCCATCAGAAATATGGCAGGAAAAAAGCATTATGCTAAGTGAAATAAGCCAGGCAGTGAAAGACAAATACCATATGATCTCGTCTTTAACAGGAACCTAAACAACAAAGCAAAGAAACAAGTAAAATATAACAAAAGACACTGAAATAGAGGACAGTAGTCAGTGACCACAGGGGAGAGGGGAGGGAATTTCAGGGGAGAAGGGAAGGGTTTACAGGAACATATATAGAGGACACATGGGCAAAACTAGGGGGGTTGGAAAGGGGAGGGAGGAGGGGAGGAATGGGTGGGTGGGCTGGAATGGGAAAAAAGGATAGAAACTGTACTGAATAAACTAAAATAAAAAAATTAAATTAAAAAATAAATAAAAATTTAAATTTAAATTTAAAAAAAAGACAGGAATACACCTTTGCATCAGGCATTTTATATTCATTTCATTATTCTCTTCACACACCTGCAAGATTGACAAAAGCCTGCATTCTACTTGTCTTCATTGTCTTTTGTTTTCTTCCTTATCTGAATTTTTAAAATTATCTTTCTGATGAATGTCTTCTCTAAGCTTTTCTATTACAGATTTGAGTTTATTAACTACTTATTTTAAGGACCTATAAAGGGCCTATAATTCTTGAAGTTTCTGTATGGATATATTTATGCAACATGGCAGTGAAATTTTATTTAATTTCTATTATGTCTTTTATATATGTATTTACTCAGACTGAGAGACAAGGTTTGCAGGACAGGAGGTTCTTCATCACTGTATTAGATGGGCATTGGGGTTAGAGGAGTTCATAAAGTACTGAAGACTGAAAAAAATGTGTCTTCACAAATATCTGATGAACCTATTTTGTTAGGTATTGTTTGTAAAGCTGTATGCCTAAGACAACTGTCGAAAACTTTAAACACTGCCAATCAACTTCAAATGTCAGTGGAAGGTTATTAATAATAAATGCCATGGGGATTACCTCCTGCTGCTCTGATGCTTAAAGGGAGATATTCTATCCCTTCGGGTCATGCTATACAATGAGCTCATAAATATTTTCTGTGCTAATGAGAGTGTATATAGTAAAACAAATGAAAATATAATGCTTTATTGAAAACAACAGCAAGATAAGAGTATTTACCAAGGCAAAGAATTGTTGGTATTGCAAAAATCTCTGCTTTACTACAACCATGGTGCCTCATATCATACTTTCATTAATATCATGTCTGGAAACAAATTGGTAAAGAAAATTTATACAACATTATGGTCATTTTCTTTTCCTCCATTTTTTCAGAATAAGATATTATTACGTTGTTGCAAACTTGAAAATAAAAATACTTTGACTTAAAGAAAATGCATTTCTAGTGCCTCAGGTTTCTTTCCCATTCTCATCAAATAATTGCTTCACATATTTAGTATGTGCAAAATGTTATTTATTCTTGGGGATATTTTCACTTTTATAATGCAAAAACCCAAATGAACTGATTCTTCTAAAGGTAATAGTCTATACGTTTTCTTAAAAGATAACTGACTATAACAACAAATATCATTTAGAGTTTTTGACTCCAAATCAGCTGAAGAATTTTAAAATTTCATGGGCCTATTTTAATGTTCTTGTATGCATTTCAAAGGAAGAGAACAAAAGCAAAATAATCAAATGATATATTTAAAATATCTCTAACATTATATTATATACTTGTTAATACAAGAATAAATTTGCTGATATTTATAATGAATGTATAGAACAAATATTTTGGATAGACAATCAAAAAAATTAAGGAAGCACCTATGTTTGGAAAATTGATTGGTGACAACTGTCTGTATCCTAGAGTTTTTAAGCAACTGAATATCCTGTTAATCACTTGGATTTCAGTTGGCTATTTCCACATTGATTATACCATATCTGTCCTTTCTTCTTATACTAGGTCTTTTAATAAACTACAATGTCTATTTCATTCCATTATTTTACTACTGTAGAACCTACAAATCTTCAAATTCCCATTAAAATTGACAACTTTTAAAATATGACATTTTTTCTAATATGATTACCTTAACTATTTTTTTCCAGATAGATTTGCTGATAGATTCACTTGTTTCCCATGTGAAAATACAGTATGCTTGAATAACTCTCTCCCCTGCTATTTTAAAAACAGCATTCCGGGAGTCAGTGTCCAACCAATTACACAAAGTTTGTCAGTGTTCTACGTCAAGAACATATGGAAATAGCTAGAGTCACTACTAAGAAAATTTAACTTTGCATTAATGTGTTTGACAGTGTCATTAAACTGTAGGCCTAAGTCAAATCTCCAGATCATTCTTTTTCCAAATAGATTTCTATAAAACATAATCCTTAATCTTAAAAACTTATATGAAATATAAATTTTTTATGTTTGTATTTATTTGTGCTCAATTTGGCAACTCAAGATATTTTTGCACTAAACATATTAGCTTCCCAACTAACTTTGAGCCATATGGAAATTTAACCATTGAGCTTCATCTATTTTCAGGTTAGCATTTAATTAATGCACACCTATTAAATTCTAAACTTGGAGTGTATTTTCCGTTGCTTGGAGTACGAAGGGCCTAATCTCCTCCTTCAGATGTATTGATTTCCAGGGTTCCAAACTGGGTTTTTAAGTGACTCTGAGAAATGAGCTATTTATGCTAATAGGGCAGCAAAACTATTCTCACTGAATTCAAGAGCCCTGTGGTCCTCCTGGACACTAGGCTCTCTAGACACCTTTTAAGCCGAAGACCATCTCTCTAATTCAATTTCATGAACTAAGCTTAAGGGCACTCACCATATAATCTTTTGACTTTCCATCTGACCCTCACCACACACACAGGTGCATGCATATGCACATCTGGCTTTTGATTTATTTTTTCCTCCAATACATTAGCATTTCACAATATCAGAAAGAATTTGTATTTGCTCATCCAGGATATCAGTTTGCAAATCATTAGCAGTAGAAAATTATGTTCTTAATCCCTTGAATATGAGCACTATACTTTGGAAAAATGTTATGTGTTCCAACATAGATACAATAAAATGGAAATAAAAAGAAATAGCTTTTAAAACTATCACAAATAAAATGTATTCATTATAGAAGCTTGATTCAATGAATTACAGAGATTTGGTTGATTTTGCAAAAAATATATTTTTTGAAAGCTTGAATATACTTTTTTCTTGAAATATGGAAGTTGCTTAAATTTATGAGGAAAATGTGTTTTTTTATTGTTGTTCAAGTACAGTTGTCTCCATTTTCTCTCCACCACTCCCCCCACCCCAGCCATCCTCACCTCCCACCACTGATCCCACCCCCCTTCAGTTTTGTCCATATGTCCTTTATAGATGTTCCTGAAAACCTTTCCTCCTGCCTCCCCATCATCCCCTCCCACCTCCCTTCTGGTTACTGTCAGTTTGATCTTAATTTCAGAGTCTCTGGTTATATTTTGCTTGCTTGGTTGTTTTGTCGATTAGATTCTACTTAAAGGTGAGATCATATGGTATTTGTCTTTTACCACCCGGCTTACTTCACTTAGCATAATGCTTTTCAGTTCTGTCCATGCTGTCACAAAGGGTAGGAACTCTGTCTTTCTGCTGCATAGTATTTCATTGTGTAGATGTACCATTGTTTCTTTATCCACTCATTTACTGATGGGCACTTGCATTGCTTCCAGTACTTGGCTATTGTAAGTTGTGCTGCAATGAATATTGTGGTGCATAGGTTCTTTTAGATTGGTGTTTCATGGTTCTTACGATATAATCCTAGCAAATTTAGATGCAATGTGTAAGTAGTATATATTTCAATGGGTGACAAGTTCAATTAAAATATATTATGAAGATGAATATGTAATTGTTGTAAATTTGGGGATAAACTGAATTGTTTTTATATGTTATAAGTGTGTACAAATCTTTTTTAGAGGAGTACACAAAGGACATGGAAAGCAGTTACCTTTTGAGATAGAGTTAAAATTATACAGCCATTCTGTATAGCAATTAATTTTGTTAATTTCCACACTTTTGAGTGTGGGGATAAGGCTTCAGTGAGATGATATATAAATCAAAGGCCCAGAATATAGTAAAGTCAGAATAAATGCTATATAGATACAATTTGTTATTTTAATTTATTGTTAGGTTCCAAAGCAGCTACCGTTAGAATATTGGTTTACAGGGACATAGCTTTAAATCACTGGAGATGGCATAATTCCAAAAGAGTAAACATAGCAAACAGACACTAGAAGTCAACATCTACAAAGAATTTATCATCTTATGACATAAATTCTAAATGTATTTAGGCATACATGAGTTAAAAAAAATTCTGAAATCTTAGAGTTAATTTCCTCCCCTATGTGAATAATTTGTGGTAGTGAGTGAAACTTGAAAGTCTGGTCATTTATACCAAAAATGATATTCATGTTTACCTTTAAATCTGTAAAGTATTTCTCCAAGATTGGAACTTGTTTGCTTTCCCATATTTGTGTGTGTGTGTGCTGAAAATATTTCTTCTCCAGTTTATAAAGAGAATTGGAATGAGGACAACATTTCCACTATTTTTTATTAATCTAAAATGCTGTTGACTTTAAATTATGAAAATATGAAATCTTATTCTCTAAAAAGTAAAAAGAGGCTTAAATAATCACTTAGGATTCTAAATATTAGTTGAAAGTGTAACTAAGTACAAATAATGATAAAAGATAGCCTCACTATTTTTAAACGAATGATTAATGTTCTTTATTAACTGATATTTGAATTTGTGGATCTACTTTAGTTAATTCAATAATATGCAGCCATTAGTAAATGAGTGGATCAAAAAACAATGGTACATCTACACAATGGAATACTATGCAGCAGAAAAAAAGAAGGAGTTCCTACCTCTTACAACAGCATGGATGGATTTGGAGAACATTATGCTAAGTGAAGTAAGCCAGGCAGAGTAAGACTAATACCATATGATCTCACCTATAAGTGGAATTTAATGAACAAGACAAACAATGAAACAAAATATAACCAGAGACACTGAAATAAAGAACAAACTCACAGTACCCAAAGGGGAGTAGGGAGAGGGATAGTGGGGGTAAATAAGGGAAGGGCCATCAAAGAAGATGTATAAAGAACACATGGACAAAATCAAAGTAGGGTAGGATTGAGGGTGAGAGGTAGAGATGGCTGCGGTGGGGGATTTGGAGGGAAGAAGTGGAGACAACTGTACTTATAAGTTAGACAAAGAGGTAACAATAAAATATTTCAAAAAGAAGGAGTGTTGTCCTAAACTTGTATGGGTAAAGAGACAAATGGTATAAGTCAAAATGTTTATTTTTTGATACACTCAAATTCCAAAGGAATCCCCAGGGTTCCCTGGAGGAATAATTGATTCTAGGTCTGGTAGCAAAGTTATAAGATGTGCCTAGGATATTGTTTGAACAACAATGCAAATAAAATAACTATGGACCATTTTAGTGCTGTCAACAACACCAGAGGCTATATTAAAGAGATTCCCACTGGCCAACACTGAGATATTTATGGATAAAATCACATTATATCTAAAAACTGGCTTTAGTACAATTAATACATTGAGTAGGGAATGTTAGGTAGGATCTAGAGATGAAATATAATTAGTTTTGAGCTGATAAGTAGAGTCCAGGTAATGAGTCCTTGATAGTTCATTATGTCAGACTCTACATATTTGCATGGGGGAAAATTTGCCTTAAAAATTGACTGGATTACTTGAAATGTATTGATCCTAATACACGGATAGACTTTTACAGATATAAAATGTACTATTTTAAAAAATGAAACTTGTTTCATCAGGGTTTCAATTCTATATGCTTAAATAAGCGCTTTTAAATTAAATAAATATAATAAAATATGTAATAAGCATACTGTTTTTATCTTTCTGAAATCCCAATTGTAATTTTCTTATAAAATGAATTCACTTTCTTAGGCATAAGTAGACATGCATCTAAAGCTAGGCAAAACAGATGACTCCTCTAGAACAGAATGTGTGTCAGAAGTTTTGGGTAAGATTAAGCCCTAAAAAAGCAGTAGGATGTGAGTTTAAAGTTACTAGTTGCCCTCATGTCCAGCAATTGGCAAGAAAAACCTGACTAAGAGATGAAGAGATGGGTTGACATCAGTATCAGTAGTTTGCGCATTTGGATTCAGCCATGCCTAAACACCCATGTTAAAAATAACATACCCTATTTTTTAAGTGATTTTAGGTTAGAATTCTCTCATTTATATAAATTAACCAATTTTGACCTCTAATGCCTAATGATGGAAACAGTCAATAATGAAATTATTTGAAATAGTGCCTGTAAATCAGCTAACATCTATACTATAAGGGGATAGACAAATGGTTCCTACTGAATCTAATAGAGAAAGGTGAAAAAAATCTAGTCTAAAACAAAGGATCCAGCCCACAATGATTGACTTAATGGGTTAATAAGAATATTGTCATTGAGTGCACCAGCTGCCTCAGGGTACACAATCAAGAAGGATGGTTAGGAATATATTTAGTGTAATTTATATGCAAATACCTTAGATACCTTAAACTGGGAATTACTGAGCAAGTAAAGACTAAAGAGAATAGTCCTAAAACACATGGGAGAGTAAGGCAGAGAAATTAGAACAATGATACGTAAAAACTAGAAAGAAGATTCCTGACTAGAATGAATGCACTTGATTAGCCAGACTGACAACTTCTCCCCAATTCTGTGGCAAGGAGCATTTATTAACAGAATCATAGTTGAATGTTTTTTAATTGCTTTGTAGTTTCAAAGCATATATATTCAAGTTAAATATTTAAAACTCTTTATATGTCTTCTTTTATGGATTTTCACTCTTGTCTTCTTGTTTCTAATATCTAGTTTTAAAAAAACTTCTAATTAGCTTTGTACATCAAAATTTCTCATTTTGAGGCTTTTATTTGAAAATCAGAGTAAAAAATTTGGTGCCAAGATGAGGTAAACTCATGCAAATATGCCAAATTATGGGGTAGCACTTAGTAATACTAGAAAATATAGTAAATATAGAGTGTACTTCCAATCATACTAGAAGGAAGATTTGATTTGTTTAAATCAGTAAGGGAACATTTCAAAAGATAAGTAATTTTATTACCATTACTTTGTGAATATTTGCTTGTTTTATTCCAATAGGATTTAATAATTTCTTATAAAAAATGCTCCAAAATAAATAATGTTTCAAGTATAAAGTTATGGACAAAAATGCATTTCTACTCAAAATAAAAATGTGTTTGTATTTTCCTTAGTTGTATATTCATGGAAATTCTCATTTCTATTTGTATAGATAAACAAATCTAAACTTCATTAGATTTTTTGCAGTTTCTAACTATTCAATCAAAAATAAGCTAAAGTGTTTTTATTGTTTACATCAAAGTTGTTCCTGTTACCATAGTAAGTTTTTAAACTTTTTTTCCCCAGTAAATATACTATTAAAAAAAATTCGAAGATGCTTACCGGTCCCAACTATGGAGCCATGTCAGAAGTCTCTCCCCATTGGGAAGCTTCGCCCAACCCTAGAGCCTATCAGGAGATTGTCTCTACCATGTATTCGAGCTAACCAGCTCTAAGACCACAGAGCCCCTCCTATCACCTACCCATGCATAATGGCCATACCCAATCAGAAAACACCCCATCTTGGAGCCCACCACTGACCTTGCAGGACAGTTGAGCCCAGCCCAGTAGCTGCCGGCTTTATGCAAACTCTGTGACCTATCAGTGGTCCAAACACTCAGACCTTTAAGGCAGCCCTCAACAACTTCAGGGTCCTGGCAGTGGACCTGTCCAACAGGAGACCCTCTGGACTCCAACTGTGGTTCCTATCAACTAGACCTTGACAGTAGGTGTCCCAGAACCACAGAGACCTATCAGCTGGCCCTACCCAAACTCAGAGCTTATCCAGGAGTGGAGCCCAGCAGAGGACACCAACAGATTGGTAGGTACCAATTTTAATAAGCAAAGGAACTTATGTAGGTGGTTTGTATTGGGTGGCAAAAGGCAAGGAGATCTCTGCACAAACCTGCCAGAAATTACATTTATATAATACAGAGGACCTTAACTGTGTTCGGTCACTATTAGTCCAGATAGTTTCAACAACACATTGGGCTCTCAAAGCTACCTCCTTGAAATGACTCCCACTGTGAGAACAGTGGATTGAGGGTATATTCCAAGGACAGGGGAGAGAAGGTGGAGTCTCAGATTGCCCAGGTCCTGGCTCAATCAGTGATCATTTTCTCTTAGTGACCTCCTCCAACATTCCATCCCAGGTGACTACCTCTTAAAATCTTACATGCCACTTACCCCCTCCCCAGTTCCGCAGTGTGCCCTGAGAAGTCAGCAAGCGTTTGACTACCATGGAAGTGGCTTTTTTTCAGCATTCTACCTGTACTAAAGGCAGATGTCACAACAACAATAAAAACACATACAAAAGCCCTGGTTGGTGGGGCTCAGTGTATTGAGTGCCAGCCTGTGAACAAAAGTGTCGCCAGTTTGATTCCCCGTCAGGGCATATGCCTGGGACGTGGGTCAGGTCCCAATTAGGGGGCACACAAGAAGCAACCACACACTGATGTTTCCCTCCTTCCCTCCCTTTGCCTCTCTAAAAATTAATAAATAAAACCTTTTTAAAAAATAAAATAAAAACACATGCAAGAGAAAATACAGACTTAGATAATGATGCCCAAAATTAGTAACAATTTTTTCTACCAACATCCCCATGTTGCAAACACTGATTTATTAAGTCCTGAGGTTGGATAACTCAGGCTCTTTCCGTGTCCCTTCATGTTGAGACTTCATAAGGCGGTACATTAGTGGATTCATCATTTATGAATATGACATTCTGTTTGGATAATGGCACAAGTGCTTCCTTGCAAGACAGTGATAATGTACAAGGCCATTCTGTACTGGAGGAAAATTTTTACTCATTGGAGACATTTAAGTGTTCAATAAAGACAGTCCTTATCAGCTATCATTTAAAACTTGCTGGGTGAGTTTAGTGTGTTAATAATGTCCCCCAGACCTACAGAGTGAACAAAGATGGAAGCCAAGTGCCCATCTGTCCTTAAGGAGAGGGAGGCTGGCAATTGTTGATCATATGAGGTAGATTCTCCCTTGTGCCCAGGGAAGATGCAGGGACCCACAGCCCAACCACTTACGTGGAAAGGGTTGTGCCACACAACCATGGGGTCCCATTTTGGTCTACCTGGGTGGCACAACTGCTCAGTACCAAAGCAGTCACTCTACTTTCATATGACAGAATGACTGGACAGGTGATATCTGTCTAATATCGTTTGTACAGTTGATTTGGATATGTTTAGAGTGATTCTTCTGTCCCCAACACAGTGTTGTGCCAGTGCTCAAATGTCAATAACTCAGGGTAAGCCATATAAACCCATCCTAGACCTGAGTATGAAGCACCTATGGCCCTGATGGTGCTGTATAGTTTGATTGATAGAAGAATACCCATGCCCAGAACTATTGATAGTGTTTGCCACAGGCCGGATTTGTGGATCAGTATTGGTAGTGTCAGAAGAATTAAGAATATTAATCCTAGCTTGTTCTTCCATAATGCACTGCTTTAGGGCTTTGCAAGCCACTCAGTGGAGTCATGATACCCATCATGGCAATCCTGATGAGCTAGGGAGAGGCAGCAGTCTACATACCTTATGGTGGGTTCATTCCTTTGGTAGTCATATGACCGGGTCCATATAGAAAGGTATTTCCATCAGGTGCCCACCCCTTGATTAGACACCACAGAAGCAGCAGAATTCTAAGAATGAAAAGAAAGATATTTAATAGGAACTTGTGTGAGAAGGTGTTCCCTTTCTATAACAATTACACTTGTGGCCTGATCTTTAAAGTGGCCACAGCGTTGGGATTTTGACTTGGTTGTTCCTACCATACATGTAGGCCAGGGAAAGCAGACTCTTAGGCGTGAGGAGGTAGACTTGGAGTGGGATACCAAACCAGGACCCCCATCTCCTCTCTCAATGTTCCATGTTCCATTCCAGGTATAGTGAATTTCAAAAGGTCCAGCTTGTAGCAAGACAATGGGATCCCAGTGGCAATTGAGTTGTTCCTCCTCACCCTTTTTAAAAACATTTTATTCCCAATTTGGATACCTTTTATTTCTTTCACTTGCTATTGTGTGTGCACACAATGCATTATATAGAAATGCACAATTAAAACATATAATCTTATTAACCAATATCACCCCAATAAATTTAAAAAATTAGAGTGCCAAACATCATATGCATATGTTTACTTTACAGATTTCTACTTAAAAATCTTAGACTTGATCACATAAAAATATTAATGTGACAAAGTATTTACAAATATGTTCCCACTGTGGTATGTGGACAAATTGAGAGAATGTTAATGCTATCCTGGTTAAGGACACTGCTCCAGTCTTTACTGACATCTATTTACTTTTAATTTTTCAGTGTTCTTTAAATTTCTAAGATAGTTTTTAAAAAAATTATTATTTTATTTTTATACAGAGGGGGAGGGAGAAAGAGAGGGAGAGAAATATCAATGTGTGGTTGCCTCTTATGTGTCCTCTACTGGGAACCTGGCCCACAACCTAGGCATGTGCCCTGACCGGGAATCAAACCAGTGACCCAGTGGTTCACAGGCTGGTGTGCAATCCACTAAGCCACACCAGCCAGCACTACTGCCGTCTATTTTTAAAGTGCTTTATTTATTTATTTTTATTATGTAATCATCTTTATTGTTATTCTTTTACAGTTGTCTTGATTTTTCCCCCTTTTCCCTTGTCTGCCCAGCCCATCCCTGTGGGCTCCCACGTCAGTACTCATGCTGTAGTCAATGCCCATGGGTCATTCAGACATGTTCTTGGTCTAGTCCCTTCCCCTTATTTCCTCAGTTATACCCCTCCATCTCACCTCTGGTAGCTGTAAGTCTTTTCCATGTTTCCATGCCTCTGATTCTATTTTGTTTGTTTATTTTGTTCATTAGATTCCTCTTATAGATGAGATCACATAGTATTTGTGCTTCACCACCTGGCTTATTTCACTTAGTATAAAATTCTCCAGTTCCATCTATGCTGTTGCAAAAGGTAGATATTCCTTCTTTCTTTCTGTTGCATAGTATTCCATTATGTAAATGTATCACAGTTTTTTGATCCACTCATTTACTGATGGGTACTTAAGCTGTTTTTAGCACTTGGCTATTGTAAATTATGCTGCTATGAACAAAGGGGTGCATAAATTCTTTTGAATTTGTGTTTCAGGATTCTTAGGGTATATTTAAAACAGTGTAATCACTAGATCAAAAAATAGTTTCATTTTTAGTTTTTTGAGGAAATTCCATACTGTTTTCCACAGTGGCTGCACCAGCCTGCAATTCCACCAACAGTGCACTAGGGTTTCCTTCTCTCTGCAGCCTCACCCAGTACTCATTGTTTGTTGACTTCTTAATAATGGCCATTCTGACTGGTGTGAAATGGTATCTCATTTTGGTTTTAACTTCCATCTCTGATGGTTAGTGATGTTGAACATCTTTTCATTTGTCCATAGGCCCTCTGTATGTCCTCCTTGGATAAATTCAGGGCCTTTGCCTGTTTTTTACTTAGATGGTTTGTCTTCCTGGTGTTGAGTTGTATGAGTTCCTTATATATTTTGGAGATCAAACCCTTGTCCAAGAAATCATTGGCAAATATGTTCTGCCATATGGTCAGTTCCCTTTTCATTTTGATAACGGCTTCTTTAGCAGTGCAGAAACTTTTTAGTTTGATATAGTCCCACTTGTGTACTTTTTCCTTTACCCTTCTTGGTCTAGAAGATATTTTGGTGAAAATATTGCTGTGTGGGATATCTGAAATTTTCTGCCTATGTTTTTTATAGTACTTTTATGGTGTTGTGACTTATTTTACTTTCTTTTTGAAAGAATTTTTGATTAAATGCAGTGAACAATAAAGAAAAGTAAAATAATATTATCATGTGTTCTCAGCCTTAAATAATTGTTTTGTTGGTGTGAAAATTGAGTATCATTAACAACAATATCTCTTCATCTTTTTAGCATTTCATTTTCTTGCTTTCTAAAGCATAGTATTCATCATAAAATTTTAATATGATTTTCACATTACCATTTGTCATTATTTATTTAAGAATCTCGGCATCTGGTGCTCCTTACTTTTTTCTAAATTAAGTTCAGAGTTGAGTGTTTTTCAAGAAATATGTTTAGCTTTTCTATAACTTTGTTTTTATTTAATGGTACTAAAAATTTTAACCAATTGTGTTCATTCAATCCTTTATTGACAATAATGCAGTACTACAAAGTGATTTAAATAAATGTTAGTTTGGACAAGTGAAGACCAACAAGAATGTGAGAGGATCAAAAAAAGTATTCCAAGCAAATGGGCATAAAAAGTCCCTTAACTATTTCAAACATTAAACAATACTTGGTTCTATAAACTTTCAACAATTTGGGAATACTGGAAAATATACATGCATGGACCCCAATCATAATAAATAAAGGATGAGGAGACTCAGAAAGCTCAACAAAGGGCCATTGGTAGCAGTAGAGAAGGACATTTCTATTTGAGAATAAAATGTGGGTGAGCTGCCCATAATATTCCAGATTTTATTTAGCTCAATGCTTGCTCTTTGTCACTTAAACTTTTTTTTCCCAAATGGTGTGTCATGTAAATAAGCAAAATAATACAACAGTAATTAGATTAACAAATGGCTTCTATAAAAGATTTGCTAGCTGTTTAAAATCCCATTTTCTTGTTTATAGAAGAATACTGTGTTTTCCAGTCTCCTGAAGTTGTATTGGAGTTTGACCTTTGAATGGCTAAAGGGATAGGTGGTTATGACATACCTGCCTGTCATGTAGTATCATAAACTTTTATGGGAAGTCCTCTTTACTTGTTCTCTTTACTGTTTTTATTTTTGACCAGCTGGTGGAGAAACAGGAGGACTTCAAGTTAGTCTATTGGTATTGTAAAGACAGTGTTGCCAAAAGTTGGAATGAGAAAGGACAACTGTATCTCCAGAAGGAGTGCATCTGATTACGCAGACACACTGAGGACTAAAACAACCTTTAGTGTGTTAGTGTACTAAGACATTTTGTCATTTTCTTTTACCATCTAGTGCGCATTGCCCTAAAAATCTTCATAAAATTTTACCAAATTCTCTGGTATTCATTTTTCCAGCAAATATTTTCTTTCACTAAAGTCTTCTTAGTTTAAAATATGCTATCTCCCTCACCTCATAATAGCTATTTTATACTCAGAGAAAATAGTGAAGTGCTTTTATTTTATTTTGTAGTTATTAACATTTCTTGAGTAATTGACAGCAATTCATTAAGACCATGAATCTCTAGCCATTTAATCATTGTGGATTCTTTAATGTTACATATGCAGAAAGAAGACATTTGAAGTAAAGTCTGATTATAACTATAATGAATGACTATATTGACTTAAGGAATTGTCAAAATGCTTATACAGTGTGAGAAAAGACAACAATATGTGTATAGCTTTGATTGATACTTAGAAGAATAATCAGAGCTGCATGGTGTTTTTCCTTTTAGTATATCGCTGAGAAAAACCCCATCCTGCCTGAAACATAACTGTTTAACATAGCAAAGCATGACCTCTCATTTTTGTTGGTCCTTTCCCAGTATACACTTAGGGCTGTTTCAAGCAGTGAAATAAAAAAAAATATCTTTGTTTTGGTTTCTAATGCTTGCTCTAAAATGAGCAGGAATTTACTATCCTTTCAATTTCTGGTATATAAGGAGTTTTGAAGAATCCAGGAAGAAGGTGTGAGCATACTGGGATGGTGAGTAATGCCAGAGTTCAGGAATCATGGGTCAACTCTGTAAAGGACCACAGGAGACTTTTCTTTCCTAAATAGTGACAGGATTAATAATTTTGCCACTGTTTTTTTTTTTTTTTTCCATCTTGGCCTCATGGGAAGAACTATCCTTGTTGTTATGTTCTGGATTCTTCCTGTGAAAGTCATGGGCCTGGTTCTCTGTCTCCTTATTCCAAGAGACATATATTAAGCTCTCCTAAGATCTTTCTTTTCATCTACTACTCATTCCACTGCACTCGGGTAGGCCTATGGATTTATTTGGCTTCTTTAATAATAAAAGAGGGGAAACAGATGGCAAACTCTTATTTTTCTAGACATAAAAATTCTCTAAGAGGAAATATATCATTGAGCCATTTTCACTTGGACCAACGTGGAGAGAAGAAAGAAAACTCTGGGCAACGTGCAAGATATAGAACGATTTTATTGAATTTCCAGATTATTGTTTACATGGGCTAATTCTGGTAGTGAGGTGAAAGATAAAGGGTTTTTTTTTTGTTGTTACTTTATGAAAAGTGTAGGTATTGAAGTTTCCTAGCACTCTGGGATATGAAGGTATAAATTGCTCTTTTCCCTAATTTTGTGGCTTTATTTGCAGTTCCAAGATAGAAAAATAATTATTTTCTTATTATACATTTGCTAACAGGACTAACAATTAAATCTACAATATTTAAAATCTGATAAATAATCTGATCTGAAATAATCAGATATTGCTTCTAGTACACTGCTTCCAAAGTTCTATTTTCACATTTTTTTTTAATTTGGTGTGGTTTGGCTTGATTTGGTTTGACTGCTTTTCCTTTCTCCTTATTTGATTGAATGTTGTTTTTTTAATTTTCTTTAAGTATAGGAACATGAGAGAAATACCTGGTTGGTTCATTTGTTTGCTCTCTCAATTAGTAGTGGATAAGTTATTTAACTTTCTGCTTTCTCAGTTGTAATTCATAGATAATTATCTTAAAGTGTTGTTATGAGGGGAATAGAAATAATCTGCTTGTAGTTTCTACTAAATGGTACAAATTTTCACAAGAGCACTTACTTTGTTGTAGTCACCTTTTCCACTCCCCCACCCTGTCATCTGGCACAGTGGCTCCATAAACTAGATAATCAACTAAAGTCTGGCAAAGGAATAAACAAATAAGTGATTTAGTTATGTTTTATTAGAGAAATAGCATCATTGTATTATCATTCATTATATACTGTCAGCATTTACCTTTGTAGTCTACCTAAGAGTACTTTTACAAGGCAATATCAAAGAGAAAAGTCGAGTTTCAGTGCAGGAAAGCATCTGGACCAGTTACTGCGAGGACATAGCATAGGTGTGCCTAGGGATTCTGTGCGTCTCAGGCTACCAGGAACGTCTTAAACACACCAGAACAGGAAGTGAAACAATTAAGTTTGGGAATAAGGTCAAGAATGAGTAAAAACTGCAATCTAACATCATCACCTTTTATTTATTTTTTGTGTCAGTGGAAAGTCTTGCAGACATTATTCTTATATTCACACTGAGGAGGAGTCATTCTGAAAAATCAAATGTTTTGCCACTGTCAAACAATAAAAATGGTCATTTAAAAACAGAGATTAGCACTCCTGTGATTTTGGCCTTGTAATTTGGTGCTACATTCAGCACAGTTTTCATGTGAGGTTCTTAAAATTCACTTCACTTTCAACTAATGCTAAAAAGTCAGTCAAATCTATTCAGAACAGAAGCATGTCAAAAGCGGCAATTATTTCGGTCCCACATCCAGCACTCCAATGATTGTTTAATGTTTCTCAGAAGAATGAAATTGTATAAGAGGGATTTGATTAGGAGTTAACTATAGTCTTACATTTCTGACCTTATCTTTCCAATTCGAATCCACCGAATTAGAAGATGAATGTGTGTTACAGCAAATCCATCAGATTACCTAACCTATAAACACCAGCAGGCAGCCACTGCTACTTCTGGAATAATGTGATGGTACCACTATGAGATCACTCTCTTCTTTTTATTATCATGTTTTAAAATCATCCCTGGGTTTTATTTAGATTGAATTTTGTTCTTCTGGATCAGTAAAGGTTTAAGTACAAAAACATTTTTAAAGTTATGGTACTTGCAGTTTTGATTACTTGAGATAGTTTTATTCCACTGTCTGGTTTCCTAGGAAACAGTCATGTGACGGAGTTAGATTCCTATTATCTGAGTCCTACTTGAGTGTCTTATGTTTGTTCCATTCTTTGTAGTAGCGCTGGCTATTATCAGTTTGCTCCAACATTCTTATTAGAAATGGTTTGGTTAGCTTTGTGCTGTTTGTGTGCTCTGGCTATTATAGGTGTCTTATAGTTTCCATGTATTTAGCTGCCTTTTATACAGCATCACTGCCTATTGATTTGCATCAAAGTAGGGTTTATTATACAAGGTTATGGTTTATTATGTTGCTGATGCATCATATTTAAACAGCAATAAAAATTAACTGCAGTGCAGGCTCAGCAGATAATTTCCAAACTCACAGCTTTTGAGGATATGCTGGACACCCATATATTTAAAAGGCAAGAAGATTTAGTCAGTTTATTGCTGACCTTTAATGCTATTTTGTGAATGTTTTTATGATGCCATTAAACTATTTGGAAAGAGTAGATTTAATACTGAAACTCTGTTGCCTGTTCCTTAAAGGCAGAGAAAATGCATTACTGAGTGGGAAGCAGACTAACAAAATGCTACACATGTATGGCCAAACTTGTGCAAACACAATCAGAAGAAAGTATAGATACCTTCACTATGTGTGACTATTTAGAGATAAAATATGCCTTTGGATTGAATGTATGTCTCTAAAATTTAGAAACATAATGCTCCAGCTAGAATATGTACATTTTTCTCTAAAATCCATCTCTTGTATTTTCTTGTTTTTGCTGTTCTCTTTAGTATCTTTACCACACTTATTTTTAAAATTAGATTAATTAATTACCAAAAGAGTAACAGAGGACCAATTTACTCTAAACATCAATTGTCAGAATTGCTGACTTCTGTAATCCATACAAGTTATTTCTATGATAAGATTTACTTGTGCAATTGCATACACACATAAAGTCTACCAGACAATGAGTTACAAAACGCATTACAAAATATGTAAGGAATATTAGTTGCTGAATAGAGTTGGTGTGTAAGTTGTCGTCTCCTTTTTCTTTACTGGCCATACCAGTTTATATTCTCATCAAGAGTGTGTAAGTGTTTCCTTTCCACCAAATCCTTGTCAGCATGTAAAAAAAAATCTGTCTTTTTAATGATAGACATACTAAGAGGTGTGAGGTGATGGCATAGTGGTTTTGACTTGCATTTCCTTGATTAGTGATGTTTCATACCCTTTTAAGTAACTGTAGGCCATTTGTATTTATTCTTTAGAGAAAAGTACTGTTCAGACCCTTTGCCTGAATAGTGTTTTGTTTGTTTGTTTGTTTTTGGTTTTGTTTTTGGTTTTTTGATATTGAGTTGAGTTGAATGAGTACCTTGTATATACTTTTTTATTAATTAACCTATATCAGATAGATGGTTTGCAAATATTTCTCCCATCACATAAGTTGCATTTTCATTTTGTTGAAGGTTTCCTTTCCTGGCAGAACCCCTTTAATTTGGTATTGTTTCACGTCGTTGTTTTCGCTATCTTGCCTTGCTTTTGGTGTTAGAACCACCACATCATTTCCAAGGCTGATATTAAAGAGCTTACCAACCTGTATTTTTTATAAGAGTTTTATGTTTTCATGTTTTATATTAAAGAATTTAACCCATTTTGAGGTTTGTTTTTTTTAAATAATAGGGTATAAGATAAGGGTCCAGTTTCATTCTGTTGCATATGGCTATATGGCTTTCCCAGCATCATTTATTGAAGATACTATCCTGTTCCCATTATGTATTCATTACTCATTTGTTGTAAATTAGTTTACTATATATGCATGGGATTATTTCTGGACTATATAGGCTGTCCTATTGATCTATTTATCTATTTTTATGTCTTGATTGCTAAAGCTTTGTAATGTAGCTTGAAATGAAAACATGAGTTATGCCCAGCTTCATTTTTGTCATATTTTTGCTATTTAGCATCTTTTTTAGTTCTATACAATGTTGACAATAGTTTTTACTTTTCCTTTGAAAAATGAAATGGGAATATTGATAGGGACTGAACTGAATCTGTAGCTCATTGTGGGCAGTATGGAGATGTTAACAATATAAATTCTTCCAATCCAAGAACGAGGATTATTTTTTCTTTTATTTATGTCTTCTTAAATTTTTTCCATTAGTATTTTATAGTTTTCAGTATACAGACCTTTAACTACTTTAAATTTATTCCTATTTTATTCTTTTTGGTGCTAATATAAATGGGATCATTTTCTTAATTTCTCTTTCCAATAGTTTGTTGTTAGTATGTAAAAATAAATGTATTCCTGTATATACATTTTGTATTTTGCAACTTTAGTGAATTCATCGATTACTTTAACAGTTTTTGTGTGTGTTTGTGTGTGTGAAGTCTTTCAGATTTTTTTCATATATAAAATCATATCTCCAAACAGAGGCAATTTTACTTCTTTCTTCATAATGTGATTTATTAAAAAAATGTATTTTCTTTTCCTGATAACTCTGACTAGGATTCCAATAATATGTTGAATAAATCTATTATTTGATTTTAAAAATAAACTTTAATAGCAATAGTACCTGAAAATAAAATGTAATTCTCTCTATTTTGTTAATAGGACAAACTTTTCTTAGACTATGGTCTGCACTTAATAAAAGATCACGGAAAAATTGTTTCCTTACCTTTTGTGTAATCAACCTGTAATGTGAAGCTTTTGTGTCTTACCAAAATAATTTACTCTGTTTTTTGTTGTTTTTATTTACCATATCTTTTATTGTTGGGAGAACCGAGTTTTCACTATTGAATGAACTAAGTGATTTTTTTTACAGGAACTAAGGTTTTTTACAACTATGTAACTTTCTGTGCTTGCATTAGAAGCCTTTGTAAAATCATTTGAATAACAATCAAGATCATATCTAACCAAGTGTTCAAACCTTGCATATATATATATATATATTCAAAACTTTTATGTGTGTGTATGTTTGTGTGTGTGTGTATGTTTGTGTGTGTGTGTGTGTGTGTGTGTATTTCACAATCTTCCCATAATCAAATTCTACACGATGGCTTTTTGAGCACAAATTAATTTTGGGATTTTCCAAAAGGCCCCTGGAACCCCTCTGTTTTCTTAAATGATTTGTTCTGTTTTCTTAAAAGACATACTATACTAATTGGGTTTATTTGATATATATTAAATTATGTGGGATACATGGTTGAATAAGAAAGGATACTAAACCTTCTTTAGATTATACTTGTATGGATATATAATATTGATGTCATTATTCCATAAATATCAAATTCCTAGAAATTTGATGAACCATGATATAATGTTATCACTCATAATTCTAGTTATTATCTTAAAATGTATGTCATAAAATGTATAAAATTTTTTTGTCAATTGTCAAGACCTTTCACTATGGCCACTTTTCAGTCTTTTGATGTTTATAAACAATTATAGTTGTATCTGATGTTTTCACAACTGTGCTTCCTCTTTTTAAGAGATTCATGGAAAAAAACTGACAAATATATGTTTCTGATAAGTTTAAGACCTTACCAATGAGCTGGGTAAGAATTTTTTTGTACTATAATGGAGAAATAATGAATTCATAAAACTGCTAAGTATTAAGTATTAATTGATAATTAATTACATGGGACTGAATGAACTGATGAGGATGATTATCATTTTATGACATTGTTTGTAATACTGCTTGTTCTTCAGTGTTTATTTTCCAAATTTAAAGAAACCTTTTTCTCCTTATTTTAAGATATCTATAGCTCATAGCAATTTTGCTATATGTATTTATTAACAAAAATAGACTATCGATTTGTTTCTCTTTACTTGTTTCTTCCATAATTCAAAGACTCTTTTTGAGTATTTTTATTTTTCATAAAAAGCCATTTGTGTAAATTAAATAAGAATCTATTCTCCTTGTAACAGAATAAAATTGGGTAAGTCTTTGGCTTGGCTTCTGATCCTAAAAGGCTTTTTAAAAATCTAATCTAAGATGCCTTATTACTAGGTAGTTTTAAGAAATTAAGGTTGACTTCTTGGACCTAATAAAATTCCTTATATCTCACCAAACTTTAACTGAAATATCACATCTAAGAACATACATAAAATTACTATTCATGATATACTTATGTAAATAATCAAGCAAAGCTTAATGAGATTAGACTTATTTTGCAAACAAATTAGTCTTACTGTGATTATCTTTACCAGAAATTGAGGTAATTGTGCAGAGAAAAATTATGTTTCAGTAGAAATTTTAACACACCTGGTGGAGTCTGATGATTTTAGTCCTATTCATTGTGTTTGAAGTTTTGGCATCTACCTGTAAATTGGACTGGGTTCTAAATATAATTTCCTTCCATATCTGTCTGTAACTTTTCAAAGTAATGTTTCCAACCTCTTACTTAGAATCATTAGAAGCAAAAACACTCTTTTTCTGGCTGAAGTCCTAAAAATTGAAGCTATACAACTTAATACAAACTTCAGAGAAATCACTGCAATGGTTCATGAATGCACCTCTGTGTCTGTTGTGGTGTGTGCCATTCAGAAAGTTCACCAGAAACATTTAAAGTACAAGAAATGCTTGAGCCCAAAATCAGGATCTCAAACTGGAGTCTTCTCAACTGGTTATCAGGTGGGCATAGTAACTGATTTGTAGACTACTTCCACCAATAACCTTTGTTTTTCCTTTTTTTTCATAAGCACATCCCTGAATATATAAGATCAAATTAAAATCTGATTTATTCTACCAAATAGGCCTACCTTTGGGAGCCTGTCTCCAATACCACACTTCCTAAAATGAGACACGACTACTTTACTGAACTGATATATTCTTGAGACTGAGATACTTGTTCAATGAGATGGAGCAATATGAGTATACCAACTCCATTTGTAACTAAGAAAATGTTATTGTGCAATTTCATAGGTGAAAAATACAAAAATAATAAAATATATTACTCCAAAATGTCTTTTTGCCACAGTTATTTTGAGATAGTAAAGTGATTTTAAACAAAAGGTGTGCTTAAGATTCCTTATGGGCTGGATGGGAGGAATCTATGACACAGAAAGAATCTCTTGGTATACCTGGGTCAACAACTCCAGTGTTGTAGAAAATCAAACATGAAAAACTAACAAACAAGCCCCTTGGATGAAACAAGTTGATGCTCCTTCAGATACAATCCTTAAATTATTTGGAACCAACTGACTTGGTTCACAGTCATCCTAACTAGGGAGGATACTTCAGTTTCTTAAGTGTTATGTTCCTGAGAGTCATTCATTTAGTCTCTCTCGTACATTGTGTCCTCTCAAGGCTCTTAAATACAAATTCACAACCACCAGCAGTTCATCATGTGGTCTCATTGCATTTGGGAGGTACATAAACAAGGACAAAGACAAGAAAGGCAAAAGCAATTCTTGCACTGACCTGACCTTAAAAACTATGAGTTTCACAAGAACAACTTAATTCTGATGGTAACTTAGAGCAGTACTAATTCTAAAGTATTGTTTAATTTCTCCTGTATGAAAGTATGGGAAGAGGGGAATAATTAAAGTATTTAAACAAGAAGCCATTGGACTGACTTGGCGCTAATGCCTTGGTAATTTGTGTAAACAAATTAAAACATAAGCATAATCAATGCATTATATATGAGAAAGTAAAACTTAAGAACAACCAAACACAAACAGCCCACTGGCTTTCCAAATAAGGCAATCATTCTATGATCATTCAAAACTTACTTTTCTTTCATGTCTTTTTAATAGAAACCTCTCCACTACCTTTGTTGGTGAAACACTGCTAACCACTTTTGATTTGTTGCTGCCCAACACACATCAATAATTGCTCAAATAAACTTTTCTTTCTTTTTTTTTTAAAGATTTTATTTATTTATTTTTAGAGAGGGGAAGGGAGAGAGAAGGAGAGAGAGAGAGAAACATCAATGTGTGGTTGTGTCTCATGTGGTCCCCACTGGGGACCTGGCCTGCAACCCAGGCATGTGCCCTGATTGGGAATCAAACCTGCGATGCTTTGGTTCACAGCCCGAGCTCAATCCGCTGAGCTATGCCAGCCAGGGCTCAAATAAACTTTTCAAAATGATAATGTGCCCCACTTTGCAGCTTAACATTACCAAAATGAATATTCAGATTGATCTGATATTTTTAGAAAAGTAGAAAAAATACTAAAAAATCAATACCTTTATAGTTTTGACTATAAGTGATATCAATGCCGTTTAATATTGGCTAAATCTTTACATGTGGTTGTGGTTTCAGATAATATTAACTGCATAGTAGGTATGCAGCAACTCCTTTAACCAATGACATTATTATGTTTACCAGTTGAAACGCTCAAGTTTAAGTCCATATTTGTCTGAATTTGCACACAGTGCTTCATTCAGTCACCACCAAATAATTGGAAGTATCTTGAGCAATGAACCTACAGTACTTATAATTTAGGATGGAAATATTCCTAAAATCTCTGCCATGTGTAATATTTTGGGATTTCTTAATCTTTTTTGGTACCTTGGAACCTCTGCCTTTCTATATAGATACCAGCTTTAACCTTTAGCATAGATTTAAAAAATTTAGGTTGAAATGCTTTTATATAAACTATCACTGTTAAAACCTGTCTTTATCAGATCTTATGTTTCTTGAAAAAATGCATTATTTTTTTTATGTACTGGAGGAAAATAATCTTGTAGTTCAAAAGAAACTAAACATTTAAGATGCATTTTTTTGTTGTTGTTTTTCCTCATCTTCAGGATAACCAGCCTCCTCTGAGTAGCTAGCTGCTCCTCATTCAACCTCCCACCTCTTCACGATTGGAGTACTGAAAGAAATCATTTATACAATAGCAGTGCACTCAACTCACCTCTCACCTTCAGAATGATGTTTCTATCAGGGGTTCTTTGTAATAGGTTAACCATTTCACTGTGTAAATATATATAATTTTTAAACCACTTTCTTCTTTCATACTTTTTATTTTGAAGTAAGGTTCCTATTAAGAATCAAACTGATGTGAGTTATTATAGTTAAGAAAAAGAATGCAACCAATATAAAAAAAGAGGGACTGTACAAAAATATGAAGAATGAAGTTTCTTAGAATCTTTTTCAGCATTCCAGAATGGCCTAAACCCTACCTAGATGATATCATTTTAGGAATATTTATTTAAAATTTTTAAATACATAGCTTTCAAAGTTTTTCATCTTTGTTCAATATATCATAAGGGAGAAAAATTTTAGTTTGTATCCCACTTTTAAATAGATCCAGAGATCCTTTTTAAATAACCATATCACAATAGACTTACTGGCATATATTAGAAGTACTAAATTCTCTTACATAACAAAATATAATCCCTCTGCCAGTGTATATGATCTCTGCACAATTCTTTAATTTAAAATGAAAATAGTTTTGATATTTGCCTGTCTTTCTTGATTCAGTGTTTTGTTAAAAACCTAGAAATAATATATGAACAAGAATTTTACAGCTAACAAATCGCTATTGCTTAAAATGTATTGATATCTTAGCAATGTTTTGAGGATTTGCTGTGTTTAAAATGATGCTGCTACAGATTCTTACAGGGCTGGAAGTCAAGTCAAGAATCTTTGAACATGGGCTACAGTGTGGTAATTCCCAGGGGTAGAGGGTATAATGGAACTAAATAGTAATGGGAAAAAAATTCAATAAATTAAAAAAATCTATGGAGAACTTCCTAGTTTAAGTTGCAGAAATGAATTTTCTCTTAGTATATACAAATACCATAGACAGGAAAACAATACAGTAAAAGGATATAACCAAATATTACTAAGTATTGCCTTTTCATAAATAAATATATATAATGTACAAGAGTATATCATCTCTAATATCATGTTTTAAGTCATTTTTATAAAGTAAAAATGAGTGAATATGACTTTATTTATCATTTGGAACTAATAAAGAACATATCCCAGTAATCACCACAAATTTCATTTAGCCTACTCATTATATTTTCTCTTCTTATTATAAAGTAGATATATCTATATAAATATTTTAACATAATTACTTTGGATATAATTTCATGCTTTATATGTATACTATAGAGTTATTGTAAATGATGCTAATTTTATTACTGAAAATATATAAGTATGAGCCTGGATGGTGTGGCTCAGTGGATTGAGTGCCAGCCTGTGAACCAAGGGTTCCCCAGTTTGATTCTCAGTCAGGGTTCATGCCTGGGTTGTGGGCCAGGTCTCCCATAGGGGGCATGCAAGAAGCAACCACACATTGATGTCTCTCTCCCTCTCTTTCTCCTTCCCTTCCCCTCTCTCTAAAAGGATAAAAATAAAATCTTTAATGTATATATATATATATATATATGAAATACAAAAGGTCTTATATGATATTTTTAAAAGTCATAGTTCTTCATAGAATGCATATAATTTGAAAAAATGACAAGTTAATTTTAATCTACTTTTTATAAAAAATGCAATTCCAGCTCCATCTTGTGGTTTATAATTGAGTTTCCAAAATAGTACTTATTATATTACTCTTTATCTCTTATTGCTGTTTCTCTTCATTCTTTGAATTAATATTTAGTGGTACCTAAAATTCTGTATTCTAAAGTACATTCTATATTTTTCTCTGTAAGATATTAAAAGTTGATTTATTTATTAAGACTCTCAATGTATTTACAATTTTTATACTCATTGTATACACACATACAAAATAAATGCCAACTGCTGTAGTAGTCAAGTACTAAACAGGTACTTATACTAATGAATATAAGCCTCCTCAAAGTATAATCCAAAAAGCCTAATTAAAATTCCATTTAAATTTATTAAAATATAAAAAGTGAAATGTCTACATAGTATTATATCCTTCAAAAATATTTTGTCTTGTTTTCTAAATCTCAATACCTATATTATATATCCTTGATATCCTTATCTAGATAATTTAAAGAGTATTACATTTCAAAAAAACACACTTTTTTGTATTCTACAATGAAATTAGTTTAATTTCGTCATTTATTTAATGATGAGATTAATTATTTCTCAGCAAGTGACTCTTCTAAAATGTTTATATCAACCAGTATTTATAAAGTGCCTATTTTAATACAAAATACTTATGTCAAAATAAATTAAGCTCCTTTTATACTAACTTAATATTTAAACTGATTTTAGGTCCAAAATATTTTTAAATTTGTAACACAACTTAATTGTCATACTGGAATTTCAAGCTGTTTATTTCACTAATTGACCATGTTTTCTAGATGCAATAATATGGCCGAACAGATCAATAATACAGCATTACTCCTAAATTCAGAGAAGAGAATGTATGATTCTTATAACACTTTTGTGTAGTTTTAATAGTTTATGAAGATTGCCATGTGGTCAGTATGTCTGTACCAATTACAACCAATAATAAAATATTCCCACAAAAATAAATCTATTAATTGTGGTTTGTCATTGAAATAGCAGACACATGGGACAAATCAATCTAACATCTATTATCTCTACTTCCTTCCATATAATGTGGGATATTTCCTGTATATTGAAGAATTATTTCTTATTTATGACAGCTTAAATATCAATGATAAGGGAAGAACATTTTATATCCTACCAAATAGTTGATTTTAGATAAATTCAGTTAGTCAACTATAAAAAGTACAGAGCTTTACAATTTAAATATAAAAATATACATATAGACATAAAAATAAGAAAAATATTTTTAATATATCAAAGAATTGTCAATTTCTGAAATATTTTTCACATTATATGAGATATTAGGAAGCTCCTTTTAGCCCTTGATATTAAAATTGAAATTATTTTTAGATATCATGGTCAGAGAAAAGGCAACTTAGCTCTTAAAACATTTTAATTAAATAATATTTTCTTTACATAAATTATTGATTCTCAAAAATGTATAATACAACCAAATATAACAATATATAATAAAGTTTATGTAGACTGTCATGATATAAATTACATTTTCTTCTTGGCTTATAGTTTCTTGTGGGAATCAGTCTTTTGGTCCAGAACCTTTTCCCTCCTCTGGTGACATCAGCAAGAAGGTCTTATTTTGTAAATTGTCTCTAGGCCAGAGATTTTTGCTTGTAATAAAATACCCTAAAAATGCTAAGAAATTAATCCCATGCCTCCTTATTATTAAGGAATACAGAGGAAAGTATGGCCTAGATTTCTCCTCTAGCTAAAAGAAATTAACAAAATGTTTAAGAGTTACTGGAGTCCATGTTTCTTGCATTGTGTATCAATGTAGAACAGGAAGAACTATACATGGAGAAAATAAAGAAGCACATTTTCAAAGGAGACCAGAAAAATTAGAGAAAAAGTCCTTCAGGAATGAAAGTTCCCCTTCCTAGATGATACTGAGACCCAGCCATATTCTATACATGTATTTGCTATGAATAATGCAGTGTTTCAGCAGGTACAGAGTCTTGAGCTATCCTTACCTCATGCTTATAATTTGTGACATACAGAACTCATGATAGCCACCTGCTATAATTTATTAATGGAGATTCTCATTTTTAATAAATGTATTATTCACAATTTAACATTTTATATTATACTTCTTTCTCAAACTGACTTACAGTCTTTTAATAAGCAGTATGTGCTCTCTTTGGATACTTCCTTTGTTTACACTGAGAACTTTGTGTAAACAAATATATACATGCACCACACACACACAGTTGCTTAGAGAGTAATAGGAACAAATGCAGATACTCTATCAAATTTCTTCATCTTCAAAGTCATAAATTGTATTTCTTACACAGAAAATATTCTTACAAAAAGTTAGTCTATGTAAAAGGTTTAGGGACTCTAAAATATGGTATGGTTATCAAAATAGAAGATACAACTTTTATTTACTTAATAATGTGATTTAAATTGAACATAAAGCCTATATAGAACAAGAGCAAGGTGACCTTTCTGGACACTTTTTACAATCCAATATGGAGATACTGTCAGCCACAACAGTTATGTCAAGTGCTATGTCAAGACTGAGGTATTGGGGTGTAATGGGAATGTCCTTGAGATGAGCCCAGAGTTCCCCAAACCACAAATCCAGACACTTATATAAGGACTCATCTGGCCAATGATATGTGTGGGATCTCCCCCGATGTGGGCAATAAAAACTCAGAGCTTCCACCATCCAACACTGGTGCTTGGCTATAACACAGGTCTCGCTTGGAGCCCTGCTGGACCTGCACTCCACTAGATGTATGCCACCACTCCAGCCACATGGCTTGAGACCTATGCCCGCCTCTCTATCTGCAGGTGCCACCATTGACTAAAACTTAAGCCACAACATGCTCTGCTTCCTTCTATTGCATAAGGTCCTCACTCTGTGTGTAAACTGCATGTGACTCTACTGGCTTATTAGGGCAGCCTCTCCTGATAAACTTGGCATTATGCAAGTCACAGACTGTGTGCGAGTGATTCATAACAAAACCTCAGTTTAATGTCTAGTTCATAGTAGGTGTTTAATTTAAAAGAGTAGCTTATATTCTCCTTTTTATTATTAACAATTATACTCAACATTTTAAGGAGAAATTGTGAATTGCTCTTAGAAATAAAAGGAATCTAAAAAAAATGATACATGACTCCTTCCCACTATTTAATTAAGCTAAATACTTGTAAACATTTTAAAAACAAGAGAGAAGTGATTATTCAAATTAAAAACAAAACATTGAATAATTTTAGTTATGCTCATAATTGGTGAATATATCAGGTTTTTATATGGATAGATATAATCGCAAAATCTTTCTTTAAGAAAAACCACAGTCCAACTAATTTCTAAGATATTTTAATATATGAATAGAAATATGAAATACATATACCCACCTAGTTTCAGAAATAAATAATAAATAAAATTATCTCCTGCCTTTTATGATTCCATTTACTTCACCTTTATTCTATTACCCACCCAGTATAGTGAAGAGAGCCTATTAAGTATTTCTTTGGAACTGATGTTGTGTTACATTTTGTATTTGGTTGAAAACAGGAAATAAAAAAGCAGAAGATATTTTGTATTCTACACAGTTAGTAATTATTAGGTGTTGATATACCTCTACATTCTTTATATCTATATATCTATATCTACTTTTATATCATCTATATCTATTATTATATGATAATAGACCTATCATCTATATCTATTATCTATCTATATCTATCTATCATTTCTCTATCTACCTGTGTGTATTCCCAATTAATTATAACAACTATCCTAGTGTTTTTTTCCTCAAACATGCAAATCTTGTTCCATAGCACTTTTCATTATAGTCTTTCAAGAAGAGTTCCTTGGTCTTTTATTTCACTTAAATTTTAGGTTAAATCTTACCTTCTCAAGAAATTTCTGACAAGTCAACTAGCTAAAGGCTTTCATTATATTATGCAGCAATTGCCTATTAAACCATATTTTTAATGCTCTTCATAACAGTTACTGGCATAAGTTATTTTATTGTTTTATTTATTTATTCAACTAGAGTGCAAAATATTTTTATCACCAAAATTTCAAGGCTTGGACCATTAATGAATTTAGTTCTCCATTTTGCTTATGTCATTCAGCCAGCACTGGACTTCACAAAAGTAACACTGGAAACAGTTCGACAAATATTTAATGAATTAAAAATCATTTTTCTAGTCTTTCCAGTTGTCTTGAAATAAATTTTTTTCCAGAGAGAAAATATGAAGGGCGATAATGCATGTTTAGAAAACAGAGATTTAATGGGGATTACCTGTTAATGCTAGCCCAGTTACCTAAGCATTAACTTGATTAAAAGTTGAATAGCATAATGACACTCTTGAAAAATATAAGTTTAAAATAAAAGAAACATCATAAAAGATAGGAAAGGCATTTACCAAATCAAAAATTTATGATTGAGAATTTAAGCACTATATACAAACTTTATTCAAAAATATTAAAATGTTCATATGCACATGAAGATTTAATATAAATGCATATTTATATGTTTTCTACAGGCATGATTTATAAACATGTATAATACATGCCTAAAATAATGTTTTCTGTTTATACATCTTATATTTTGTCATTTAGTAAGAAAAAGAGAAAGTATTATAAAATTCAACTCTAAATAACTCTGTAAGTTAGTGTTTTCAAGATTTTGGAATATATGTTCCCATTAAATATAGAATGAAGTTATTATAGTTTGTTATCCTTATTACAATTTTAATTAATATTTAGATACAAAAATGTTTACAATACAGTTAAAGAGAGAATGTTTTAATACTCTTGATTCTGGTTTACTTATTGGTAAATACATATTAAATATTTCAGAAAGTATATTTCATCATTAACTTTCAAAAATGATTTTAAATAAGGAATTATATTTTAACAATTTTAAGGATTTAGATACCATAATATAGCCATCTAATTTGAGAAGTGAAGTCATAAAGAGGACACTAAAATCCTCTTTTAGGTATGTGAAAAGTTTTATATAGTATGGCTCTGAAATCCCAAATTAGGAAACACTGGACAGACATAAATGCCATGATTTGATGATGGTCTTAATGACACAAATTATCTTAGGCACAATGAACATATTTTGATCTTCCTTTAGGCATAGTAACCTTTCAGTGGAATGTTCATATATTCAGTGTAACCAATTAGAATCAAATGGCTTCATACCCAATTATATTAAACTAGTACATTACATGTATAGAATCTCTATGTTTTATAGTAAATAAGCCCCAAAGGGTGTTTGAGAGTCCATAAAAACCAATATATGAGAATTGCAGAAATATCAATTTGGGATATGACAGAATGTAGAATATTTTGACAGCGTGGCATATTTTGGTGCTAGTATCTTAGTATTCAGGTAATTAAACCTATGCAATTTGATTGTGTGGAGTTTGATTTATACTCTGCTATTAACATGATGAGAATATTTAAACCTAATGTTAATTTTATGAATAAATTATATTTGTCTAGAAGCCATCAAAATGCACTTAGTGACATAATGCATAGGAGTGCAAAATAACCAGGATATCATTTTTCAAAAATTATATATTTAATAACTTTTTTGTATTATCACATATAGATTTATTTCTGAGTTAAAATATATATTCAGTTTACCACAAGTAGAATTTGTCTCATGACTTAAAATCCATTTGGAAAAACTATGCAAGAAACATTAATATATATATATTATTTTGAAATATTGTGTATAAAATGCATTCTAAAACATACTATTAAATCACAACTATTGCAATATTTTTATAAACAGAAATTTCTTAGAATAACTACCTTATATAATAGTGTATTTCTTACAGATTTTATTATTTTCCTGGGTATTTATGAGATATTTCATGATATAACACTTCTATTTTTGAGCTCCCTTAAAATTATATAAAGTACAAAGCAGTAGCATAAACTATGTTAAGAGTGTGATTACCAGAAAATTCAATTGTATTTTCATGTCAGTGGGAACAGCTGTCATATAGCTGTAAATTTCTAGGTGATTCAATGAATAATCCTTATTTGCCTACCTGGAAGCCTTCTAGCATTCTTGTTTCTATGCTCATCCTTCTTGGATTCACTCAGGAAGTGAAATTGTCTTTCTCCCTGGATTGCCCTTTAGTCTCAAGGATAGGAACCATCTGAAAAACAAACAGATAACAAAAAAGAAAAGTAACTAAAACCAAACAAATGTTTTATTTTACCCTAGTTGATCATCTTTTCTGTTTTCAGTCCTCACTGTCTTCAGTGGTTTCTCCTTCCTTCTTAACATCTGGGAGGTTATATTGTCAAAAACTTATCTCTTTAATCTACCAGTTGTATAAAGAAATAGAAGAAGGAAGAGGAAGAGAAGGAAGAGAAAGAGAAGAAAGGGAAAATAAAAATAAAGCAAATAAAAAAAATCATATATATCACCACCAAGGAGAAAAACTACTCATTACTCTTCTCTAGTTAACCCATATTATTTCTAATCTGTTACTATTTTCATGGAATGACCTTAGGGGCACTTCTTATTTAACACTATAACAACTGAGGGAGTTTTTAAAAATACATAAGTATAATAAAACACTAATGACTGGTTTCCCATGTAGAGATTCTGATTCAGCTGGTCCAGAATGGATCTTGGCCATGATTATTTCTTAAAAGATTTCTAAGTGATGCTAATGACCATAGATAAGAACCATTGCTTAACTGGTGATACAAGACATATTAATTGACTTCAGCCTGCTCAAACCTTACTCTCCAATGTTTCTGTGCATAGTTGTTCTCAAAAACTTGACTTGAGGACTCCCTAAAATACTCTGAAAACCAAACTATTTTTTCTCACTTCTTTCCAAAAAGAATGTTATTTTAAAGAATTTTAATTTTGCATTGTTTAATATTCAATATGCTTATTTTAATAACAAAAGTTTAATGCAAAACAATCGCATAATTATTCAATAAATCTAATGATATCTAAAACACCATGGTGATATGATATCCACTGTTATCTATTTAAAAATACAATTTATGAGCAAGCTTAACTTTAGTTCATTTCAGTTAAACTTTACTAATGAAATATGTGTTTATAGTAGTGGTATATTTAAATATCAAGTCTTTGAATGTACATTCTTATATATTTATATTATATCTATGTATATGTTAAATATACATTCAAATTAAAAATAATTTTCTGTGCTAAATTTTTCCTTGGTTGAGCTTTTTATTAGTAAATATTTGACCCAAACTATACCTGGTACTTTAAAATTTTTAAATATATATTTTAAAACAAGAATATTTAGTTAGATATACAACTCTTGAGATTACTAGAGCTCCTTTAAAATTCATTATGTGTTCATGAATCAATATTGCTTATACTGCTACAATGTCATATTTTTTTATTTTTAATAGATACAATTGCTGAAGAAATGTTTTATATAAATCCTTAGAAATAAAAGAAATGTTTACAGCATTGATATTCAATCTTTTTAACTTCTTATAAATTACATAACCCAATCATAAATTTTTCCAGCAGAATTAATTTGAATCATCTATGACCTAGAAAAAACTAATCTGTGTCTTCTGCAATTTTGTTTAAAATAGATAATTAGAAGCTACCTGATGTGCACAGATAATTTTGAACAGTGTTTAGAGTCATTCGCTTTTACCACAGAGGTGCCAATTATTGCCAATTGTTCCTGTTGTTTTTATACTTCTGGGCTGTTAGGTTTGGAATGAGTAACTGGTATGCCTGTCTTCTGTAAAATGTGAGAAAAAGATCGCAAACTAGAGTTAGAAACAATGTCACAAAGGCAAAACAATAAAGGAACAATTTCAGGAAGATAAATTTTAAGACAAGGTACATAAATAATTTGAGTTTTTAGATATTATTCGTTTTAAAATGGCAAACCTTTGTATCCTTTGGGAAATGCTCTTTTATAATATGTTATATGCAACCCAATTACAAGATTGCTTCTTAATTATTTTCCTTTATACTATGGTTGTATATCAGGCATAAATTAAGAAAATCTATTCAGTGCATAAATACTATTTCTTCAGAAAAGCATTACTTATGGTGTACAACTATCCAACTGATTAATAAAATTTAGAATTTATTAATAGTTTTATAGTTATTTTCTATTATTTCAGTAAATTATTTTAAAATAATTTTTAAATGTTCTTTTAAAAAAAGATTTTTATTTATTTTTAAAGAGGGAAAGGAGAAAGAAAAAGAGGGATAGAAACATCAGTGTGTGGTTGCCTCATGCATGGCCCCCTACTGGGGACCTGGCCTGCAACCCAGGCATGTGCCCTGACTGGGAATGGAACTGGCAACCCTTTGGTTCGCAGGCTGGCACTCAGTCCAGTGAGCCACACCAGCCAGGGCTGTTCTGGTAAATTCTTTAATCAGCACCATCAGCATACTTTTCTCCAGAATTAGATATTAATAATTGACTTCTCAATTTGTAAATCCTCTGTGCCTTTCTTTTCTATATTTTCACATTTTAGAACACTCTTCTGACTCACATAGACCTTTTCTTAATTTGTTCCTCTCTTAACTGCCACTTATTTAATTATTCTTCAGAAGATCCAAGATGGCAGAGGAATTGGTGGAAGCTACACTAACCTCCTCCCAGGAACAAACTGGAATCACAATGAAATCATAGAGCAATCATCGTGAATAACTAATAGAAGACTAGCTGAACAGAAATCTTATAACCATAAGATTAGTAAATAAATCTTCATAACAGAATATTTATGGAAGGAGCCACATTGAGGGTGGTAGGAAGAGTAGAGGCAAGAAAAGCCTGGCTCAGTTCCCATGGGTGGCAGCTGAGGTTCTGAAGGAATATCTTAGCTGTGGGGGGGTTCTTCTGAGAAATGTGGTTTCTAACTGCAAGAAGGGATTTCTAGTCCAAAACACCAGAGGCTGGAAGAGATGCCCATACAACATCTGGCTGTGAAAAGTACAAGGTTTGTGTCAGCCAGGGAGGAACTAGAGTAAGGTAGAGACACAGACACCCCTTTACAGGGCCAATGCACAAAATCTCTTTCACAGCCACTCACCCTGGACTCCAGCAGGAAAAGGTTGGTGAAGACTAGAGCTGTGTTAAAAGAGTATGGTGTTTGTGTCTTTGCAGAGAGAGCTGAAGGGACACCACCAAGATTGGTGTACTGAGTCATTCTCCTATACTGCACACACCATCATTCTTGGGTGGATTCCCCTCAGTGTGACATCAGCTTGGACAAAAGCAATAGTTCTACCCTCTGGACACCTTCTTTCCCCACCTTGTAAAGCCGGTAACCTGCTATTGTCAGTGACTGAGCTGTGTGCTGTTGGGGCTGAAGCTACCCCCCCCATGTTCCTATGAACCTAACTGGCCCATCCCCTTCATGGGATGGCTGTTAAAACCACCTTTATGGCTTCTCTTTCAGTGACTGAACCCAACAGGTGGCCAGCAGGCAAAGGCAGGTTGAGTCAGATCTTGGAGTGCTATGGGACTTTTGATGACATGCCTCTGGGTCCAGTGTGGGTAAAAGCAAGCCTTGGTGCTCAGCTTGGTCCTTCCCATGCATACCCAGGCCCAGCAGAGGCAGCCACACACTATGGATTGCTTTTAGCTCCAAGCAGGTTGCCAAGAGCTACTCATAGGCCACATGTTACAGTGGTCTGCAACAGAGTTCATCCAAAGAGACCCAGAACCAACATACACACTGGCCAGCTTTTATAACATCAGAGCAAGATCCAACAAGCTCCACCAAATCCTGCTGAGGCAAATTGTGCTTCACGTGGTCAGTACCTGCACAGCAGACTGCACACTATGGTTGGGGTTGAGCCTCAAGGTCAGCTAGCCTGAGCGTTGATCCCACACAGAAATGGACCAATAGCAATCAAAAGTCATTTACAACAGGACGGTCCACAAAACCCACATTCCTAGAGTACCAGCTCAGGTGATCAAAAAGACTACACCACTAGACCTCACAGGACATCTATTACATAAAGCCACCCCACAAAGACTGGGAGTCATAGAAGACCTACCTAATACATAGAACCGAACACCAAAATGCAGCCAAAATGGGGAGACAAAAAAACAAGCCACAAATAAAAGAACAGGAGAAATCTCCAGAGAAATAACTAAATGAAATAGAGGCAAGCAATTTATCATATGTAGTGTTAAAAGTAATGGTTATAAGGATGCTCAACAGCATGAAAAATGATGCAGAAACCTTAAAGAAAACGTCAGAAATGAAGAATACATTATATGAAATGAAGAGTACACTGGGAGGAATAAAAATAATGTTGGATGAAGCAGAAGATCAAATAAGTGATTTGGAAGATAAGGTAGAACATAACAATACCCAATCAGAGCAACACAAAGAAAAATTGATTTAAAAGTGAGAATAGTTTAAGGGATCTTTGAGAAACATGAAGCCTAACAACATCCACATCACAGAAGTATCAGAAGGAGAAGAGAAAGCACAAGATATCGAGAATCTATTTGAAGAAATAATGACAAAAAAAACTTTCCTAACCTGGTGAAGAAAAAAGTCACTTACCTGCAGGAAGCACAAAAAGTCCCAAACAGGATGAACACAAAGAGGTCCACACAAAGACACATCATAATTAAAATGGCAAATGTTAATGGCATAAGTGAATTTTAAAAGCAGCAAGAATAAGACTTCAATGCCTTAGCATAACTAGAATGACTGGAGCTGTAACTACAGGCAGGAACCATCTGATAGTTTCTTTAATCACGTATGTGGTGTCTGAGTTGTGACAAATTAAAGACTGAGCTCAATTAGAATTGTCACCAGAGTGGCTACACTCTTGATGCTCATATATCAAGGATACATGAGCTGAGCCGTTCATGTATCCTTACAGCTTTGGCTTCCTCATGCTATGGAAGATTCAGAATAGTTGGACCTTCTTACGTGGTGGCTCAAGGATCAAAGAGGACAAGACAGAACAAGACAGAAGCTGCAAGGTCTTTTATGACTCAGTCTCAGAAGTCACAAAGTATTGCATGTACATTCTTGGGGATGACAGTTAAGAGCAAAAAGAGAAGACATTAACCCTACTTCTTGATAGGAGGAGTGTCAAAAACTTGTGTGCTATGTATTTAAAATAACCTTATGGTCATATATTTGAAGTGTTATCTAAACACAAAAAGGGAAATTTTAACATGCTGACTGCAGCATATTTTAGAGTACAAACTAAATAAAATTCTTCACTTTAGCCTTGGAAAACTGTAGTGTCACATGACCCTAAATGCAGAGGAAAGTTATAAGAGTATCCATGGACCTCCTATTGTAGTAAACTAATATTATGTATCATGTTCAACAACTTTGTCTATGACTTTATGTCAACATTCACAAAACAGGTGAAGTCCACAAAGTAGCAATAATCATGAAGCTCATGAATGTTCCCTCCGAACTTAGGCATTTCTCAGAAAGTAAATACATTAATACGAATTTGGAATGTATCAAAACTAAGAGAATCCTATTAGGCTGGACTATAGTAGTGTGTATGTGTGTGTATGTATGTATGTATGTGTGTGTGTATATATATATATATATATATATATATATACACTCCAAGTTTCTTCAAGCCTAATTTACATAAAAGGGATGCTTAAAACGGAATTCATTAAATAAGAAATTATTAACAAAATGTCAAATGAAGACTGTTGAAATAATCTACTTAGTTCAGAAATATTGATTTTTAGAGTGCATGTATGAAAATCATGGGTTATCCCATTACAATAGCGACTATACATAGGGTTATAAAGAAATATGATAAACCCACAGCATATTCTCCTGCATGAGTCATATATTGCCTTATAAGGTTTCAATAATAAAATAAAAAGTTATGAAATAGCATTATTGTTTTTATTTTGTTGATTACAAAGTTCCTCTTCCTGCAGGGAATATTGGAAAAATTTATGGTTCCAACCTTTAGTTTAAAATTAATGTTATTGCTGAGCTTTGGGATTACAAATAGCTATCTATTCTCAACATAACAACAGACAACCTTTAAAAAGCCATTTTATAACACTGCCTTTGCTAGGGGGAAAAGAAGTTTATTGTGTGAAAGCTATTGACAAAGGGCAAATAATAATCTAATAAAGAAAGGTTATAAATTAAGAGAAGGGGAAAAAACTTTACTCCTATTGATATGTTTTATCCACTTGGCAAAGTAAGTCAACATTTTTCAGCAAAGATCATTTTTTACGTACTCCTGTAAAAGTTACAGATTAGCTATGCAATTCCATCTATAAAATTAAAAACTATTTATATATTTTAAACATCAATGAATGCCAATTCTTATGTTAATTCATGGCATTTAAAAATAAACTTTAATATTAAATATATAATTTTGCTTATGAAAACATTCTAATAGTGCCAAAAGATTTGTTTTTAATGTTTTTAATGGTCTCAATTGAGATTTTGAAATTATATACATGATATTAGGCTATGGGATAAACCATGTTATTCAATTGTTCATCATGCTATGCAATTTCCTATTAGTATATATTTTTTTACAAACAAACATAATTCTAGTTTAAAATGTTTTATTTCTTTATTTTTAGAAAAATTTATACTTGATAAACTAATTGTTGTTTATACATAGGTAAAGTTTTTGCCCTGTAGCTGATTGCATATTTTGCAAAATTGGGAAAATTAATATGGAGTGCATTGGATCAATAGCACACAGATAGTAATGCCTGGTTTCAAGGATTAGCTCTTAGCTTCTCAGTGTGGGAACAATTAGCTCACTGATTGTGGGATCGCTCAATATGCATCGTATAGAAAGGGACCCCGGGGACCCAAACTTGAGCACCAATGTCTATGTCTATGGCTAATGTCATTTGTTATGACATCAGAGATGGCATAATTACGCGCTCTTTATGAGTCACAGCGTAAATTGGGGTTTGTTATTTTTAGTGAAAGGAGACATGCAAATAAAATGTTATTCACAACAGAGTTCAGGAATGAGTGTATGGAAAATGTCCAGTGCTTATTACGGTTACTTTGTTGTTTTACATTTTGTGGGAAATTTTATAACTGTGAGAAATACCCCGGTCAGTGACAATATTTCAAGATATATTTTATGACCATGATATCAAGTAACTATAACAAAAATGGTTTTTCTGTTTGTGATTTTTGTTAATAATTTTAAACATCTGATGAGTTATTTCTGGTATCATTCAATAAAAATGCTAAGTAAAGTTTAGTACCAATGTTAATAGAACAGTCCATTCAGTGCCAAAATGTGATGTGGCTTACGTTTTGTTTTTGTACATAAATATGTGTATATAATATGTATTTCATATGATATATATGTATATTTGCATATATACAAACACACATAGGTACTCTTAAATTTATATTTAAATTAGGTTATACAAAGCGTATTTGAATCGTGTTTATTGTTCAAGGTAAACTCATTATACAGTGTCTGGCACAAATAATGCCTCCTTTCTATTACAAAATATTTTATTAAAAATCATAAGCATGTAATTCTGTAACATAACCATATCACTCTCAAGCACACCTTATGACATTGTAGGTGAAATGTTCAACTTGCTGTCCATCTCGTGAGAGACATTCACATTCCCCACCAACAACATTCAAGTAGGTGTCACTTCTGCCAGTCCCTGTAAATTTCACATACTTTTTGTATTTTATTTTCAAAAATGTTATCACCTAATTTGGATGAAAGTACTAATTTAAGGAATGTATAAATATTTTTAAAGTTTCCTTTAATTTAGATTGTCATTTTATTCATATAGTACCTAAGAAGCATCTTTCCATAACTGAGCAGTAACTTCCAGTACACTTATCTGAGGCAATTGCTGCTTTAATAGATACATTATTCATCTCTCTAATTACAGAGAATGAACATGAAATAAGGGCTCTTACATTTTCATGACATAAAACACATAAAATCCAATATATATTCATATTCCCTAGAACTATAAAATACAGTAACTATAAGAAAATCCTATCATTGAAATCTGTATTTACTCCTTCCCTTACTGATCTTATATTTATCAATGTAGTAACTAAGCAGAGCACAGTAATCCCACATTTGTTTCTGGAGGTATGCTGAGCACTAGATACAGTTGGACTTTCCAATAACGAAATGTTTATACCCATGAAGAACTCACTCAAAGAAGTTCACTATGAGGTCCCTCTTATTTTCTCATTCTGAGGATTTCCACTTCTTTCTCATTGACCTTAAAAACAATAAATAACAATATTTTAATTCAAACATTTTCCATCCAAACAACAAAATAGACTAGTTTATTCATGGAAATCATGTTATTTTTCAATTTATTACTTTTGTATTTGTTTTCTAATTTTGTAAATGTTACAATACTCTTAAAAAGAAAATTAAACAGAATAGACATTTAAGAATGTAATATGAGTAATATATGTTATACTGTCACCTACAGCAATCATATTTTATGTTAACATAGATCATGTTCATTCCTGTTAAAATGAATATGTTTTGGTTCTTCAGAAATTAATTTGCCTATTTTTGACTTGTTAGTCTCTATTACTTCTCCCATGTAGTAAATTCCACAGTATCATCAATTAATGAAATGGGGAAGAGCCTCGACCTATCTCCTCTTACTAATTTGGGACCTTAGTCAATCATGTAGGCTTTCTGTACTTAATTTCCTTAGCTCTGGCCTGAGGCCCGGTGTTTGCTCCTAGTGTTTGAGGTGATCCTCAAATGAGAATTTATTACAGGTGGTTTATGAAAGAACTACATCCAGGAGAATATTGTACCTGAGTTGGATAAGTAAAACAAAGAAGGGAAAGAAGTCAAATAAGGATATATTTTGGGGAAGGGACCCACACTCAAAGTGATTACATAATGAGCTCTAGAGTGTACATTGAACCTCAGAGTTAGTTTCACTCAAGGGAAAGAAAGCTTGGCTTTCTTATTCTGCCCACCAGTCAGTCATGGGCTGTGGCACCAGTAGGATACAAACTCCTGGTGTTGTAGCCAGAAGAGCTCCAGCAGCCTGTGGGCATTCTTGAAGAACTCAGATATAGGCCAGTAGAAAGAAGCCAAGCACTCATAAGTTGGGAGATAAGCACACAAAATAAAAACTGAGGCCTCATGGGTTAAACATTGTTTACTACAGCTGGAAAATAGAGGTATAATGTAATCTAAATATTATGGAATGCTTACTTTATTCAGAATACTAAGCAAAACATCACTTGTGAATAGAATTATTTTAGTTATGGTAGACTTTTTTACCTAATAAGCCAAAATGTAATGTGATTGCTTAATATGTGTTCAGTTTTAAATAAAACTAGTTACTTGAACAAAAATGCTCTTAATTTACGGTGGATAATTCTAGAAGTAGAAAACAGTGGTCTTAAATTGACAAATCTGACAACTAAAGTCTTGTTCTGCAATAACTTCCTGAGTTATTGGTTGCTGAGGTCATTGGTCAGTCCTGAAGTTGAGTACTTTTCATTTAACTTACCTGAATACTTGGTTCTCTCCTTTTTATGTTTCTGGGGACAAATATATTTATCTGCTCATCTCAAATTGATCTAAATTAGATGGGACTATGCCAAACATTGCATTGATTTGATAGGTCTTAAAGCAAGCTTAGTACATTTTTAAGAACTTCACATATATTAATTCAATACATCTTTACCATCGCCGTCTTTGGGGTTCAGTAATCTGCACAAGGTCATTTTGCTTTGGAATAACAAGACTGGGATAAGTCAGTCTCTCTCCAGGAAACTTTCTTTACCTTAAACACTGCTCCTTATGTCTCAGGGGCTTTCTTGGAGTCACTGCTTTGACTTAAATGTTAAAGACATAGAAAGAATAAAGTAGATATAAATGAATCATACCCTTTCCATCATATTGTTTGTGCTTTTTGTTAGAGTATGTTTCATATGGAAGTAAAATTTTTCATCTTGAGCAAAATGACTTAGTATCTTAGCAACCAGCATGCATGCCAGAGGTTTTCCTCTATATGGGAAAGTTACAGGCACTTCTGTTTAGCCATTGTTAAGCATATTCTGAAGCACTCTACTTATATCTTATATTATGAATTAACTATAGAATTAAATTATTTCAAAAATTTTCATTTGGAAAAAAATTAGAAAATAAAAACTGCTGTTCTATGTTTCTCTCATAGCATCTATTCATGAATATTCTAAAAATGAGACTCATCACTGTTGAAAATTTCACCTGTGTTTGCAAGTTTGTTATATAACATAATACACACACACATATTCAACTATAAAAATATTTAAGGGTTTCATAACTGTTACTCATTGGTTTGCAGTCTAGGATCGTACTCCTCACCTCTCTGACAACAAATGCCTCTATCATTATGTTACTGAACTAAAGTGGGGTTCAGCTGCCTGCCGCCACCAAAACACAAACTTGAGAGGCAAAGGTTGGTGAAAAAGGGAAGAGGTTTTTATCCAAATGCTGAACAATCTGGGAGAACAAGGAACACCCCATCTCAGACCCTATCTCTTCTGCAAAACCCAGACAAAATTGAGCTGTCCTTAGCAAGACCAAAGCAAAAGACACTATCCAGAATTCCTGTTATATTTTGAAGTTCTGTGCTTTGGAGCCTAAAGCAGCTATGTGATCATCTAGATAGCTTAGTTTGTTCTTAGCTGCTGTCCAGCTCAGGCTCCCTGCTGGAGGCTGTGTGTGGTACCAGTACCAGCATTGGCCTTGTGGTTTCTAGGGCTGCATGGTCTTATGTTTCCAGTCCAGAGAATGCACAAAGACAGTAGCAAATGCTCCACCAGCTCACAGGAGTGCTGCAAAGCTCAATACCCTTGCCATGATCCCGTGGTTTGTGAAGTTGTTATCTGGCTGCACACCACACCCTCAGTCTGCTCCCAGTGGCCTGGACAGCCTATCAGTATCAATTACACGTTGCTGGTCTTTAAAATACTAACAACTAAGCCCTGGATGAAGTAGCCCAGTGGGTTGAGCATGGACCTGCTGACCATTCCCAGCCAGGGCACATGCCTGGGTTATAGGTCAGGTTCCCAGTAGAGGTCATGCAACAGATAACTACATGTTGATGTTTCTCTCCTCTTTTTCTTCTTCCCTTCCTCTCCCTCTAAAAATAAATAAAATCTTAGAAAAGTAAAATATTGACAATTTAATAGGTGGAAGATTAGTATTTTAATTAATATAGGATATCTACTCAATATTGTGGTTTAATTTCCATACTCTTCTAAAATCCTACAGATGCTGCTATTATACAGATAGGGTAGAGAAATATTACTGCTCTGGAAGGTGTTAAACAAAAATCTTTGTGACTACAAGTTGTCCTGAAAGAGTTTATTGAGCCATCTTCTAGCTAGAGAAAGGACCAGGCCTTGGGGAATGCAGTCTAAACCACCAGCAGCAGGGCTAGATGGAGAAGACAAATATATCTGCTCTCTGATGCTTGATGGAGCCTTTTATACAATGAATAAAGATGTAAGTTATTTTGAAAAAATTTACATTAGCTATAGATAAGGGGATGTTTGAATCTATGAAGTATGGGAGGTTCTGGGGTAGATGAGTAGTCCTTAAGAAGAAATGCTTGTTCCTTCTACATTGGTTGAGGAAATACAATTTAGCATAATGCAAAACAGCATCAACAGCCACCTACAATGAATGTTCAGGAATACATACTTCTTTTATATATATATGTTTTGCTTTTTCTTAGTGATATTCTGAATACTAGGAAAAGGCCTAAGGGTATTCTTAACTGTTCATTACTTCCTTCATCTTCTGTTGAGTTGCATTGCACTGTTGGAACATTCTGTGAATCTAAAAATGGGTGTATTTTTCCATGTTTCACTGAATTCTTAATATTTTGACAGATAACATAATTCAGCATATGTAAAACATTTTCTATCACATATTGAAATGCATAAGTTAAACCTTTTTGTAATTATGATTTTATAAGGTGAATAGTATAAAGCAATAATAAAATATAATACTTTTCATATTCCATTGTATGCAGCTGGCTAATGTCAGGATTATTTATCACATAGATGGGAAGAAGAGAGAACTAGAAATTAGTGATATTTATTTTTTAAAGTATTTAGATGACATAAAATTTAAAGGGGATTAAATCTGAGAAAAATGTATTTAAGATATTAAATTAGCATTAAAAGTTTTGTTTTTGTTCAGAGATGAGTGTCTGAATATATTTGATGTCTCTAAATCAGCAACTCCAAATGCAATTTGGTGACTTCTAATTAAATTGAACTTTAATGGTTATTATATAATATAAGTTCTATGATTAATATAAAATCCAATGACTTAGATCAAGACCAAGCTGTAGGAAATAAGAAATATATAGTGAATAAATTATAAAACAATTTATTGAAATTGATGGTGCCCAGCAAGATAAAATAAACATGTGTCCATAATGTATTAATGATTCATTTACTATGTTAATTACTCAGTGTGAAGTTAAGCTTCCAGTGGCACTCATTATTCTAACAGAAGGGGACTATCTTTGTAGAAGTACTATGCTTAGAGCAGTAAGTTTACATTTTGCAAATTTCTAGGGGAAAATTAGCAAAAGTATTTTTTATTGAGTGTGATTAAGTTGGGTTCTTCCCACTCTGATATTCTTATTCTTTATGACAATTATCAACTAACTCAGTCAAAACCCAAACTAATAACAGATTTTATGAAAAAATATTTAAGGGGACTCAATAAGAACATTCCAAACCAATACAAAGAAGCAAATTAAAGCCTTCAAAGTCACTTGAGATCCTCTCTCATGATGCCTTTTTGGTATAATGTGTTCTAAGAGCTAACATTTATGTTGTTTGTTTCAGACTGAGTATATTTAAGTTATTAAAATGAAAAACAAGACAAATAAAATGGCAAAGAATGGCAACATTTAAAATTAAGCCTAAACCTTAGGCAATACTAAAATGCTGTACACATATATGAACAATGCCTATTTGAGGTAGCATGGAGCAATGCTTCATCATTTGATAGTGATGAACCTTTGTCTAAGTAAATATACTGATTTATTTTCTTATCGGAATTATGAAATGGCAATGGAATTGTCAAGGATTAGAAAATAACATCACTTACATAGTTTTAACTTTTATTAACAGTTCTTCAAAGATTAACATCTGGATACAACAGACAACAAATCCACACCCAGGAGTTTAAGGAGTAAGGGCATTACTGAGCAATATTAGAGAGCTTACAGCATCTTCAGTGAGCAAGAGGAACAAACTCTCACTTGAGCATTAGGGACAAATCCCAGAATCAAACACAGAACTAGAGGAGATGCAGCTTTTTCCACCAACTCTAGTCCATGTGTTTATGTACCAATAAGAAAATTGCTGCAATCACTGCAGTGTCCAGATAGCACAGTGTCCACTGTGCTTTCACCTAGGTTATCAAAATCGATTACTCATGCCCTACTTTGTTTCCTGATATCTGTCTTCGGAATCAAAGTCTGAAGCGCTTGGCTTTGATGGATAGTTCCTAAATTATATGTTCCATATGTCAGTCCTCTGGTAGAAAGGAAAGTTGAGAAATGTATTGCTCTGTTTTCTTTTTGTTTTGACTGTACATAGTCATGATTGAAGTTACAATGCAAGAAACTTAATATTAACATTTGGAATGATGGTGTTAACATACCTTAAATGGCTATACATGAGAGCATCCACTCCCCTTGCAATGCTTTAGGGAGCAGAAGTTAACATATAATTTAATATATATTCCATTCTTAAATGATCCTGAGCAACAAAAACAAAAATATCACATTTTTTTCTAAAATGAATACAGATTGGGGTCAGGGCTATGGGAAGGCCTAAGGGAGGCACCGAGGGCACAGAATATAAGGGTGCAGTCATTCTGTAGGGAGGAGCCCACGTCTTTAAGGTTTTCATGTTGCAAATACATTATATCTGGATTATGTTTTATTCTTCATTAAACAAATCATTGTCACAATATCCTTCTAACTATGAAATAAATTGCAGAACTCACCACAACTAAGGCAGTCTATATTGTATGGGAGAGCGATGACATTGAAAAGAGAAAAAGTTCAAATATAAATATAATATAAAAGAAAAGGTAGAAGAAAATCATACAGCTATTCTAGCTATTGTCTCTGGATTTGATCATAAGAAAACACTTGGTTCTATAACTTCTTTCCTCCCCTATCCATCCCATGCTTCTTTGATCTCAGCTTGCACTTCAACATGGTGGCAAAGAAAATACACACATTTCTAGAATGAGTACGTATTCCAATGAGGAACAATTGTTGTGCCCTCAACAATGATAAGTGTCAGGCATTCTATTTTTCTTATAGATTTATTTATCTATTTTTAGAGAGAAGGGAAGTAAGTGAGAAAGAGAGGGAGAGAAACATCAATGTGTGATTGCCTCTTGTGCACCCCCTACTGGGTACCTGGCCCTCAACCCAGGCATGTGACCAGACTGGTATTCGAACCTGCTATACTTTGGTTTGCGGGCCAGCACTCAAACCACTGAACCACACCAGCCAGGGTTCAAGTACTCTATTAAAAGATTCAAATAGTTTATAAATTCTGGGAAGATGTTCTCTTCAATCCTAGGTGTCAGATTGACTGTGGTGAAATAAAGCTTAGATAACCAAGTTCTCCCATAAACTTTGTATCTGACACTAAGTTAACATTTTCATGAGCCCATTAGTCAAGCCAGAAAAAGCTAGGATAAATCTGACATTCTCTACACAGATCTGCTAGGAACTTTATAAGCTGGTACTTGGGATGCAACAACCAACTACTACTAGAGAGCCTTGAAGGTAAGTCACTTTGCTTGCTACTTCTAACTCTACTGCCCAATCTGGCAGGAATACCGTCTTGCATCTGGTTGCTTAGTGCTTCTATCTGGATTTTCCCCTACATTTGGGGATTCCATTTCAAAGGCAAAATCCCCATTAACATCCCTAGCTTACTGAAGGTAGTCAGTACAGAGCTTGTCTGGGTTGCTGTTTTCTTCCTTGATATTGTTTTCTGTGACTTGGTAAAAGAAAGCTCTCTGGTACCTCTCCAGAGAGGTAATTAAGATTAGTGTACGGTTCACACATGGTATTTTTTCTACCTATATCTCTCTTGGTACTGGATTATTTGTTTCTATCATCTCAATTTACAACAGAAGAAGCCAACACTGAGTGTCAGCTGCTGTCAAACAACTAACAAACTGTTACTACCATACCCAGGGATTCCAGGTTGTGTGATTCATTTAGATTTTCTGGATAAATGCACACATCTAGCATAAGTTTCTCTATTAAAACTTTATTGTAATCAAGTACTTTGTAAAACAACAATCATATTTTCCACTGTATCTGCTTACATCTGTAGAAGAAATGTGATAAAGGCAGTCCTACAGATTGTTTTTTTTAATTTTCTTCAATACAAAAATTTTAAAAAATGTGGAGTTGAAATTTTCTTCTTTATGCTTTCCATAGCAGTCATAAGTAATCAACCCACTCATTTGTTCTAATGAACTTCATCATTAAAATCATAATTTGAAACAGCAAATCTTCATTCTATTAAATGAATTGCTTTGCCTGCAACATACCTATTGGTATAGGTAATCCTTTATCTATGAAAATTTAAGCAGGTGAAAATTTAAGAAATGCCTTAAGCTACCATGAATTTCATCCTCTAATGCTAAATTGGGTACAAGTGCTTTAAAGCTAACTGGATTCCAACATTTCTGAAGTTTTTTTGAAACCAGTCCTAACTTGTTTATTTTATCAACATAATTAGTTTCAGGTACTAAAATTCACCCTTGGTCCTTGAAATAGCAAGACATTTTCTAAAAGGAAACAAAAAGTAACAACAAGCGAACAAAGCTCACAGACCTTTTCAAGAGCTAAAAAGAGTAGGTCCTGACCCTATTCACAGCAGCAGAGTTCAGAACTCCATCAGAGATTACCCTGTGAATAAGTGAGCTATTTGCATTAGAACCCCTCTGTTGTAACCAAGGTATGGCCAGTACTGCTACCTCCTCTAATCAAGAATTGTGCTGCTTCTACTGCTACTCATCTGATTACCTTATTCCACGCTTTACCTTGCCTCCTTCTGTGATAAAATCTCATGCTGATTATTAGAGAGTTTGTTAAAAAGACTTTATATATCCATAGATGAAAAATACTCTAACTCCCATCAAAAAGTAATCAATCGATACTTACATAATTGTGCACTTTCACAAGTATTATACAATACTTGTTTCCAATTATCAGTTAAATAATAATTAACAATTTAATATGTTCAAGAAAGGAAACAGGTGTTGACTTGTTTGCCTTAATATAGTTAACAAACTTTACTAAATGTGGGCTCTAAAAGGATGGCACATGAAAGCATAGCACTAAGTAATTTCTATGAAACTTGAGTTCAATTATTGAGACTGTGTGTGTGTGTGTGACTATATAAATATATATATCTATATATTTAGTTGCTTTTATTGTCTGGCATCATACTGTGGCCACAGCTTCAGTCTTCTAAATTGAGAGAGATAAAAGAAAACAGTAGAGTTTGGAGATCTCTTCAACATTTCCTTTATTGTAAGTTTAGTATTAAATGAACAAAGTCTCCAAATAATATTGTTGGTTGTACTCATGTGTTAAGGTTGCCATAATAAAATACCACAGATGGGGAGTCTTAACAACAAAACTTAGTTTTTCATAATTTTGGAGTTTCCACATTATGTGCTCATATGGCTTTATCTCTAAGCACATGAATTCCTGCTATCACTTTTTTTTTTTGGTAAACACACCATAGTGGATTAGAACCTCTCCCTTATTACCTCATTTGACATAAATTATCTCTTTAGAGACCCTGTCTTCAATTACAGATACAATCTGAAGTACTAGGGATTAGGACTTCTGCATATCCACTTTGAGGGTGGTACCACTTTTTTCCGTAATACTTATGATCCAATCCTGCAGGTCTGGGAAAGCTGGAAATGAGTGGAATGGTTTTAAGCATTTCCCTTACAAATAGAAAATAGGTGATTCTTCTGAAAAGCTCTTAAACATGTCCTGAATCAACTGGAAGGTGTTCTTTTAGGCTATTCCCTTTTCCTCCTTTATGAGATATGGATATAGAGAAAATGACTAGAGCTCAGGGACCATCTCTTGTGCAAGAACAAGATATTACATTGAGGTTAGAAATAAAAGCTAAGGATGGGCAGTAAATTGCTTAGGGCATTGCACACCAGTTCCAGGTTGCCTACACTTGGATTTATTTTACACAAAGGAAAAATAAATAAATGCATATATCTTTTAAGCCACAGATTCCCACATAACTGTTGTGGAAACTGGATGCAATTTCTAAATGTGACATCTCTTAAAAAATGGACACACTCTACGTTTAGAATGAAACTAGTAGCTGTGTTTCTAAAGTCTGTTTTAAATTTTTCTTTCTTCTTTTTTTTACTCTTACATTGAAAAGGGAAACTGGAATATCAGAGCATTTCTTATTTCATTTTCTCCTCCCCTCCCATATTAAACTTTAATTGCAATTCAATATATCCTGGTTATTAATCATTTTTAATTCTTTCTCTATAAAAGAAGAAAGAGAAATGTGTTTTTTAATTTAATTTAAATAGCCAGTTAAGTTACTGAAAATATTGAACCTTGGGCTTTCAATGAAGTGAAGGATTTCCCTGAAGAAAAATTATCTGATCATAGGGAATGACTCTTTGACATTATCCAGGACAAATAAATTTTAATTATACAATTCTTTACAATATTTAGACCATATTTAGCATATTCATATTCTCTCTCTCTCTCTCTCTCTCCCCCTCTCCCCTCAATCTCATTCAACTCTTACAAGAGCTTTAATCTGGCTGGTAACAGTGTATACCTGGACTGTAAAAGGATAGGGGCCTTCCTTTTCTTTATTCTGAGATTTGTAAAGGGTTACAGATAATCCATACAGAATAGAGATGCCTCAAGTTTGTTGAAATAACTTATACATTTTATCAGGACTTCTTTCCTAGGATCAAAATACCTTATCCTCTTTTTATTTATAAAAGTCAACCCTGATAAGTACAGTCATTTATTTTCCAGAATGCAAATGAGTTTAGCCTGCATACCATAAACTACCACAATGCCTTGTTAATCCAAATGCACACCACTGCTGTGTAAGCCATTTCAAACATTTATAACCTAACAGATATTTTAGAAAAGAAATTCCCCTCAACAGCAGGGCTATATTATGGAGGGTCTTGTCCCCAGGTACAGAGAAGAGGATATGTAAGATAAAAGTACTCCAGTGAAAGTCATATAAAGCCAATATGCTCAGATTAATGAATATATTGTTTTAATAGATTTAGAACTGCTAAGGAATGAAATCATTATGTTAGGTAATTCCAAGTTATCAACAACACAGGAAACTTACTCATTTTAACCAAGTAACAATAATATCAGAAAAGCAATTATTTTCAAGGTATATCTTCTAGGAATGAAAATTTATATAAACATTTTCAGATATAATCGCAAAGGTTTTGACTTTTAGTCTGAGCGAAGCTACCTGTCTCTAAATTATGTGAAAAAAAGCACAGTCTTGTATACAAATATAAGAATATACAAAAAATCTTATCTGAATGTTGATAGACTGAAAGCAAACAGAATAATCATATGTGTTTATACTGCATATAAAGCACATGTACATATATGTACAATGCACATAAACATATGCACTCATGAACATACATGTATGTCCAGTTCCACACATTGGTTACCTTTATATGAGATTTAATGTACATTATGATAATAGTGATGATAAAACAACACAAAAATACAGATTTCATAATTATAATTTGTACATGCCATAAGACCATTGCCCTTAAAAATATTTTTAAAAAATTAAATCATGTTGTAGTTCCAGCTCAATTGTCATTATCCATACAAACAGGTATTACTATAAACCAGGAATATGTAAGAATACTCCAGAAAACATAATTTTCAGATTTTTCTCAAGAACTAAAATATTGGTTCTTTAATTAAAATTAGATATATGAAGTCTGGTCAGAATGTATCCACCTATGTATATGAAAAACAGAGACAGTTGTTGAACAAAATATAAGATACAAGAAACATTGTACATAGGACAATGACACCTCAGTCTCCTTCAAAGTAGGCACCTTGGGACCTCACACAGTTCTCCCAGTCTCTATCAGCTGCCCAGTCATATTTTCCTGAATCTCATGGATGGTCTGAAATTTCTTCCCTTTCAAAGGTGATTTTAGTTTTAGTTAAAACTAGAAGTCACAGGATGTCAAATCTGGGCTGTAAGCGGTGCTGAATCACCTTGATTTGGTGTTTCACCAAAAATCTCTGCAGAAGATATGATGCATGAGCAGGCATGTTGTCTGATGAAGCTGCCAATCACCAGTTGCCCATACCTGTAGCCTTCTGAATCATCCAAATAGTTTCTGCAGTGTAATGTTCAAGCTTAACACAAAATTTGATTCAGATTCATTGTTCTATTTGCTCAGTCATTTTGAATGTGATGGCCACACAGTACACATGTTCACTCAATGGCATCTACCACCCTCAATGACTAGTACAGTGAAGTTGTCATTTTTCACACATGTACATCCCAGTCCAACCTCCTTGACTGCCAGGTTACATCAGTGTCATGCAAATCATTTTTGTCATGTTAATAAAGGATAGACATTTTCTGGACAGACCTCATATGTCTTATAAATTTCTCTTTCAGTTATCATTCAACCTCTTTGAAAATTTTGTAGGATTTTAGAATATATTTTACCAATGAGAGGCAATAACAAGAACATTAGAGAGGAGAAGAAAAGGAAATGCCATTTTTGCTTACATAAATATATTAAACAAGTGCATGGGCAGAAATACGAATTTGCCAGTGACTTGTGGACATCTATTGAAACACTCCACTAATTTTACAGGGATCTGAGAAAACCAATGGCTGTTTCCAGGGATAGTTGAAATATTTTGATCTTTAAAAAACTACTGACAGAGTTCACTCACTTTTGCCTTTTTAGCTTTCCGTGTGGTTTTGTATGAGCTTTGTTTCTAAATTTAATCATCAAGTTCCTTCCTGCTTGATTTAAGAATTTTGTTTTCTTGAATAGAGCAGGACATATTTTTTAAAAACTGTAAATTCAAATTAAATATATATAACAAAGTTAAAAAATGCTATATTTTAATTTCTGATTGGTCTTCCCAAGAATGTCATGCTCTATTTCACATCTCAAAACCATATGCTTATAATTACTATCTGAATGTATATATATTTATGTTATTGAACTAATATCAGTAATTATGTATTTATATGATTTCAAAAACATGAATTACTGCCATTTCTAGGCAATTAACATTAAGAAATTATCTTTTCTAACAATTCAATTTTCATTAATTCACAAATGGCCTTAGAATGTTTTTAAAATTTTATTTTGCTTGTATCAATGTGACAAATAAATAAAATTCTGTCATTATTTTATTACTTTTATTGCATGATGTACTTTCAATTTCTATAGCCATTCTATATTTCACCTCATACCAAATGCTGACAATATTTGCAATAATTTTACATTTTTATTAAATTAATTATGATTTTTGAAAGATGTGCATCCATCATATTTTCTACTTTAAACTTAAGGAAAGCATTAAAATAAAAAACTATATGTTAAAATAGGTGGTTCCACATTTATAATCATTAACTGCATCGTTTTTCTAAATATGTTCTAAATGTTTTAATTACTGTTTGACACTGTTCAATTTTGTGTTTAGAACTAGGGTGCACTTCAAAGTATGCACTTTGTATATCAAAAAGATTTAATAATGATTTAGAAATAGGACATTCATGAAAAATAAAAATGCATTCAGAGAAGTTCAATAATTTGGGACAGAGGAGTTTTTAATTATTGTAGTCTTTTAAATGACAGCTTAATATGTTTTTCCCATACTATAATATGCTATTTTGTAACACATAAAATGTATGCATTAACATGCAAAATGATTTTTGAGTCAATTATTTTTCCTTCAATATATTTATAGGGTTTCAGGTTAGTGCCGAAATATTGCCTATTTAAAGTACTTGAATATATTCTCATTTTACATTCCAAAGGAGTACATCATATCGTAAGTTTATGTGAACACTAAATGCTGAGTTTTATCTATGATAGGGGAACCAAAAAATCCCCAAAATACTCGAATTATCTTCTGAAGGACAGGCCCCTTGCAGTATAGACTTCCCCTATGAGGTGAGTGTTCTAAGAAACCATCTGTATCAGTGTACCGGGCGGTGTCCCTGTGAGAAGCTTCACTGTATTTTTTTAAAGACTCTTTCAATGGTTTGCCCATTTCACAATGGGTGATTTATGAGCACACCTGCCCACACTCCATTCAATGTTCAGTAGCTTTTGACCGAAAAGGGCATGACCCCTATGCTTCACCCTACCTATTCATCAGATCCTGCCCTGACTTTTTTTTATTTCATTGGATAAAAAAGTCCTCAAAGCAATACCTTTTGTCAGTATGGAAGAGGTGAAACAAAAAACAGCAGAAGCACCAAAAGGCATCAAAATCAATGAGTTCAAAAACTGTTTGGTCATCTGAAAAAACATCTTGACAGGTATATTGCATCAATACACCTATCAAGTGTACTGAAGGTGACTAAAGTTTAAACGTGTAAGACTAAATATACAATTTTTGATAAATTCCATTTTGGGGGTCCCCTCTCACATAGCTCACACTTACAATTAAATTTTATGATCAGGTGATGAAGTATTATTTGCAGATAATTATTACTCTACTAATGAACCAATTTTCCTTGTGAAATGTTAAAAAATAGCATGCTCTTGTTGTCTCTAGGTGTGAACTCCAATAAAAATCAGTCAAGCAAAAAATAAATCATGTTTTAATTGGAAATACTTTACCTGATTTCCTAGGGAAAAATTAAAACAATTAACACATGTACAGTGTGATCCCTAAAGAATGCTCTGCAATTGCCACTTGAAAATAGTGTCACTGGAAAATTTGTATATACAAGAGAAAGTATGATTAAAATGAGTTCATGTTACAGAAAGACTGTTATATAGTTGAAGATGATCCATTCCATATTTTCAAAATTTAGAAACTGAAGCAGAATTAAAAAGTAGTTCAAATTAGTTATTATCCAAGAGGGTTAGCATGTTGGGCTACTGACAATTGAAATGAATATTGATACTAAATGTAGACAGAAGCTTTCTTCTGAACCTGACATTACAAAATTTGGGAACAAGTTTACAGTGACAATTGTACACATTAACTATGATTTTGTTTTTACAATTGGTTGGAAAGCTCTCTTTCTTTTGTATTTAAAATTTTACTTATTTACTTTTAGAAGGAGAGGAAGAGAGGGAGAAAAAGATCACTGTGAGAGAAAAACATGGATTGGTTGTTTTTTGCACACCTCCAACCCAAGGACCTGGCCTGCAACTCAGGCATGTGTCCTGTCTGGGAATTGAACCAGCGGCATTTCAGATTGCGGGGCAACAACCCACCGCAGAGCCATGCCAGCCAGGGCTGGACATCTCTCTTTCATTTATTCCAGTGTTTATTGAGTACTATATAATTATATGTCAGATACATTTTTTAAGCACTGGTACCAGGGAAATAAACAAAAGATAAAGTCTCTATTATTGTTGGCTTATATTTAAGAGAGACAGAAAATAAGTGACTGAAATTAAGCAAAATTATTAAGTCAATTACAAGAGATATCAGAATATGAGTATAAACATAAAGGCAAATAAAACAAAGAAGAGGAATAAGGACTGCCACAATAAATAAGTTAGAGGATTATTCAGAGTGATGGCATTTACCCAAAGATGTATTTTTATCGTGAATAAAGCATGAGAAGATCCAGTGTAACTATCAGACAAAAGTCCTGCAAAAACTGAAACCCCTGTGGCAGGACTATGCCTAGGACTATGCCTATGCCTAGGATGTTCAAGGAAGAGCTAAAGGCCAGTCTGACTAGAGCTGATGGAGGGGGAGGAACATAGAAGATGTGGTCAGGGAAGCTTACAGGGGCAGTCTCTGGTGTTTAATTATTAAAGTGTCATCAGCCTTCTACTCACTAACTTGGATTCCCTAAGTAATTTCACTTAATACATTGCCATTAAAAATAACAAAAATGTCACACATGAAAAATGTATAACTCCAATGTTAAGGTATCCTCTAATAATAGATAAAACACCAAACAGAGAACACAAAGAATTCATATTTGAATTCTCTCCTGCTGCACTGACCAAGAAAAATAATGACATTCTAACAGAAGTAAGGTCCCCTTGCATCCTGACTTTGGTTCCTAAATACCTTTCCACTAGAAGGAATTAAGCATCTTGGAGGAACAGACAATTCCAGGGCTAGGACAAAAAAAAACACACAATGAAATTGTCATGTCTATGGTTATAAAATTAAGAGACACTCAAGAATGATGGAAGTATTAAAAGAAAAGATCCAGGTTTAAAGGACTAGTCAAAGCAGGCACATTTTGAGTGTTCAAAAATAATGCCAGTAAAGTACTAGTGTCATATTCCAATAAATAAGGTAAATATACACAATCTGCATTTATAGAAAAGGAGAAAGGAAGAAGAAATAGATAACAATCAAAATAATTTATCTAGTAGAATGCAATTAATAAATATAGAAAATTCTAAATTTTGAAATTTGGCAACATTAGTAAAATAATTCAAGCAAGAAATATTCATTGATACATAAATAACAGGTGGAAGTGTGAGGAAGGAGAGACTATAGATTTTAAAATTATATTCCTAGGAAACTATTTAAATTAATTACAAAGAGAAAAAGGATAAATTTTCAGTGGAGAATGATGATAAATACCACCTCAGCTATTTTCATCAATAAAAGAATAAACAGACATTATGTGTCCCCTGATGCAATTCATTGAAAAATGAGAAATGTTATTTATTGTAATATTTCTGTCACATATGAGTGACTTCAACTTAATCATGACAAAACAGCAGGCAAATCAAGATGGAAGGTCGTGCTACGAAACATGTCGCCTGTTATTCTAGAAAATGTTAACCATCAAAAACAAAGAAAAACTGAAAAAATATTCAGATAAAAAGAGAGTTAAATGAAAATATAATTAAATGTAAAGAATTAGGCCCTGGCTGGTGTGGATCAGTGGATTGAGTGCTGGCCTTTGAACCAAAGGGTCACTGATTCAATTCCTAGTCTAGGGCACATGCTTCAGTTGCAGGCCAGGTCCTCCATAGAGGGGCACATGATAGACAACCACACATTGATGTTCTTCTCCCTCTCTTTCTCCTTCCCTTTCCCTCTCTCTAAAAATAAATAAATAAAATCTTTTTAAAAAATTACCCTCCATTGGATTCTGGGTCAGGGATCTATAGTCATAAAAAATGTCATTAGAAACTTGGTGATATTAGAATGTGGATTATATCATAGTATCCTAAGCAATGTATTGTAGATAATATCATAGCAGATAATAGTATTATATATAATAGATAATAGTATTACATCAATGTAATATTTTCTGATTTTGAAATTACTTTTGGGTTTGTGAATGAGATCGTCTTTGTCTTTAGAAATAGAGGCTGAGAAGTATTCAGGGAAAACGGTTCATGAAGTATCTAACTAGTCTTTAAGAATTCAGAAAAGTATGTGTGTTTTGTGTATGGGGTGTGTGTGATTTGTGTGGTGTGTGTATCTGTAAAGGGAAAGAGAGAGTTGCTGCAAAGGTTAAGGAATGTTAATAAAAGCCAGTCCTGGATAAAGAGTATATACGCAAGTGGAAGTTGTTCAGTTGGTCATTCTAGATGAAAAATACATGAGAACATTTGTACTAGCCTTTTCTGTAGTTTAAAATCTCATGATAAAGTGTTTTTTTCATATAAACAAAGATTCAAAACATAAAGGGACAGAATATATTCTCCAACTTTAAGCAACAAATAAAGCTACAAACATGTGTTACCCCTATTGCACAATGCACAAGATAATCCCTGATAGAAAGGAAACAAGTCATGATATGTGAGTCCTAATGTTGATATTTATTTATTTATTTATTTATTATTTTTATTAACTTCATTGGGGTGGCATTGGTTAATAGGATCATATAGGTCTGGAGTGTGTGTACACCTCACGCTGGTTTAACTTACTGTGTGGAAACAGACTGCGAGCTGCAGTTTCTGGAATTAGGTTCCCTGGTATTGTTAGTGTTTGAGTACTTGTAGTTTTTCAGATCTGAGCTCAAATTTACCTCCTCAGTGACATCTTCCTTGAACTCTACTTCGTGATCATGTGATGCCATTACATGGAGTTCATAGCACTTATGATCTGAAGTTCTTTTGTCTATTACTTGATTGCTTAATGTATGTATCCATCCAAAGGATTGCAATACTTAGGAGAGCATGAGCATTTATCAGGCAACATGTCTGATAATTTATCCACCTCCCCAATGCTTAGAATATTCTTGGCATAATATAAATACTTAATAACTATATGTTGAATAGAAATGCAATTAATAGGTGTATCTGGTACAAAATGACTAATTTAAAGTTAGAGATATTATAAAAAGGCAAACTCTGAATTAGCAGTTCTGAATGATTAATATTTATGAACTCATTTAATCCTCAAAACAACCAAGGAGTTAGGAAATATTATCATTCTCATCTTGCATATAAAGAAACTAGAAAATAATGAGCTTAAATATGTTAGCCAATGTCATACTGTTTGTGAGTGGCACAGCCAATATGGCTTGAATTATGGTTTGAATCTCAGGTTCCTAACCATGATGTAGTAGTATTTACCTAGTAGTTGTTATGAACATACATTTTCAAATTATCAAGTAAAGTTGAGTGTACAAAAAGGTATAGAGGCATATTAAATAAATAAAATTAAAGAAAACCCAGGAATAACAATGCTATGAAAAGACATCTTCATATTCAGGGCCCATGATTGAAAATAATAAAACAAAATGCTTTCATATAATAAAAATATAACTTCAAGTATTAAACAGACAACTATATATCAAATGTCATTGAATACAAATGAATAACTTACAAAAATACATCATATTCATTCACAAAAAGCAAACTGAAATACAAGATCATTTTGTTTCAAGTTAAAAAATAAATGCAAATGAGTGCCTACAACTGCCAAATACTGTGCTGGGCTCTGAGGATGCAGAGTAAAGTACTCTTTGTAGCTTTTCGACACTTAAGAAGGGAGTAACTTCTCTACTTTCCAACCTATTATTATAGGAATCTTAGATATTTTCTTTTAAATATGCTATTAGGCCCTGACTATTGTGGTTCAATGTGTTGGGTGTCATTCCACAAATCAAAAGGCCTTGGGTTTGATTCCCAGTCAAGGCACATACCTGGGTTTTGGGCCTGGTACCAGGCTATGGTGTTTATGAGAGGCAACCAATCAATATTTCTCTCTCACATCGATGTTTTTCTAATGCTTCAATGTTTCTTTCCCTCTCTTTCTCCTTCCCTTCCCCTCTCTATACATAAATAAATAAAATCTTTTTAAAAAGTAATTTTTTAAGAAAATAAATATTTTGAGTGCCTCAGGACTTCTGCTCAGGATTGAATTGTTAAAGATTTATATACACATTTTATATATACAAATGTGGAAAGCACATTAGGACCACAATGATTTCTCTCCTTAAAAATATGTTAGCAAAATTCTACACTTTTCCTCTAGAGCAGGAAAGTCTCTCTGGTGTCTTGAGAGTGGTATTCCTTTATATATTTCTCTTAGTGGGAAGTGTTTGCACATAGAACAGTCTTATAGGGGAATAAAGACAGCAGTACTGTTAATATTATTTTCCCACCCTCCATTCTAAATATCTTCAATATTTAAAAATACAAGAAGTTTTATCTATGCAGTGAGTGATTCTGTCTCTATTTTGCTTTTAGTTAAGTTTGATCATAGATAGAGAGCAGGCTGACAGCTCTAGGGGGAAATTAGAGGGTGGAGGGATTGAGCAAAAAGGAAAAAGGACTCATGGACATAGGCAACAGTTTGGTGATTGTGGGGAGGAGGGGTGTATAAGGAGGATAAATGGTAATGGTAAAAATACAATAAAACAATAAACAAAAAAGGAAAATGAAACATAATAAAAATGGAGTTTTTTATAGTCTGAGAATAAAGAATCATATTAAATTCTTGAGGCATTATGGCAGCAATTATGTGGAACTGTCTTAGAAAGCTTATTGCCTTATAATTAGATTGGCTTGCCTTGTGTGACATTTGATTACTAGTGTGGGTAAAGTGAAGCTCTTCAGTTGATAATGATTGGACCAGATTGTATTAAAAGAACAAAATAGGTGACTTGTTATAGGATACAGGAACATTTTGTGAATTTCTAAACAGAATAAGGAGGAAGTGTCATCCTGCAACTTGTTATTTGGGCCATGGCATATTCTGTTCCCTTTTTATAATCTTCTATTTTTATTTTGAAATCAAAGGTAAAATAGAGGTCTCATTAAAAAACAAACAAATGACTTTGTCTTGAAGTACCACATAAAGACTTTCTCACATGATATCTAATAAAATTCTTTCAAAAACTCCCCATAAGAATGTTCATATTATCACATATTGTCAATGAGGAGAGAGTGGTTCATGTAGTATAGGCATGGTGCCACATTTAGTGCCAGAGTTGATATATAATTTCAACTTTTTCCAATATCAAGTCTATGGAGTTTATTTTTAGTATCATAATTCTTCCTACAGTGCAGGCAAAATGTAAAAAATGGAGTTTCTGCAGAACTCCAGAAAATAAAACTTCTACAATATTAACACAAATAATTCCCAAGTATAAGAACATATTTATTTGGTTTAGTTACCACCTACTGCAAATTAGACAACATTCAGAGAATTTAGTCTAGGCAAGATGATTCACTACCCTAATTGCTATGTAAAGGCTATGAATTTAACCACAGTAGGCATGTCACTTTGCTCTTGCTCAGTGATTTCCTTGAGTTAGTAACCTCACAAGACAAAGTTTCCAGAAATGTCATCACAGATTTTAGTATTTTAAACCAAGGATGACTTTTACCCCTTGGCTTCAAGCTCTCAGCCAATGCTTTTATGTGGATTTGACTCCTGAACCATCAATGATGCTCTTCTTGACAGTGGAAGTTTCTCAGGAACTAAATAATTAATTTTTATGATGTGGTTATAAATATATGGAATAAAATAATTTATGCAAATCCTTCCACCCAAGTATAACCCTGCTTACCCACCATCTCTATTAATTTCGGCAAAGGCTTAAAAGGTTCTTGTTGGGGTGGGTAACCTGGGCAGATAACTTCTATAATGAGAAAAAAAGCCTTCAGATGATGAAGAAAATACAACAAAAACCTAGCCCAGAATAACAACTTCAATAACGCTAGTCTTGCTCAGCCTAGATCCTCCAAATGCCAGAGAATTGTAAGAACATATTTTTCTAGATACCATTCCGATTCTATAATTGTCATAAAGCAATTGATGCAGAATTTTATACTAAAAACATAAAGGACAATAATCTAAAATATGTGATGCTGGACTGAAAATGGGTAGTGATCGAGGAGGAAAAACTATTTGAGGCTGAGAAGTGACTGCCTAGATTACCTGGTTAGAAAAGACATGATGCACTGAAGTAACTGGAGAACACTACGTATTTCACAAACGTGGATCATTAGGATGTAACATGTTGAGTCAAATATTGAAACTGTTGAACTGTTAGTAGCTATTTTTTGCTAACTATTTTTAATAATATTATAAGAAATAGATGGGCTCAGAAAAGTAATGACCAATTTGCCACATTTTAGAGGAACAGGCACAAAATTTGCACACTTAGAAAGTGAAACTCTTTCCCCAGACAAATGGATGGCCATTAAAATATAGTCTTAGATATCCTTTGTCTTGCATTTAAAAAAATTATTCAAGGAAAGTACAATTTAAAGAACAGTAATCATGAAGACAAAAAAAAAAGAATAGTAATCAGGTCTTTAAAAAGATCTGTGAACAAAATAAGATGGCTTCCATACTTACAGCTGGGAAGAAGGGCTGCTAAAGGATACAGGGTGTAGTCCTGAACAGTCTGTGCAGCTCAGAAAGCACTTTAAATAACCTAGAGTTAGGGGAAGCTCTTTAATGCAAATGATGCTCTAGGGGACAGGTGGCAAACACAAGGCCCAGGGCCGAATCCAGCCCTCCACCTTGTTTTATCCAGCCCAGCACCTTGTTTCTACCCAGCGGCAGCACTGAGATCCTTGCCCCTAGTTACATTTATGCAGTTCTAAAATTATGTTCAGCCCTTTGAAGGCAACTGCGAGGCTGATGTGGCCCCTGGTGAAAATAAGTTTGACTCCCCTGATCTAGTGTCTGACTTTCAGCATATATGGAATTTACTGGAAACAATTCCACACAGAAAACTCATGTGATTTCAGAAAGCAATATTGGCAGGAATGCTGACAGTCTGCTCTAAAAGAGACTGAGCTTTCTTGAGATCTAAAAATGTCTCTGTGATGTGGATTACAGCAGAGAGAATAGAGTCAAAAATATCATCATATCTATGCATGGGACCAAGTGGATGCTTGAAGCATTGGGGAGAACCATTCTGTAAAGTACAAGATTTTCTGGCCACTATGTTGTACATATGAAATGGTATTAGAATAGTATTAAATGTAGACTGTAAGTGTCTATATAAAATTATATATAGCATCCAACTTTCCACAAACAGAAATCAGGCTGTTAGTTTGTCCATTTGCTTTGAGAAAGGCATATTCTCAATGTTCAATAAATGAGCTGTCAATAAGGATGTTGGAGAAAGAAGGGTGGAAACAATAGTCTGGAGAGCTACACAATCAAGAACTATGCCAGCATCTCCTATTACCTACCACTATTTCCCTTTATTAATGGAATTATTTGCTCTGATTATTCTGTGAAATTCTAGGTTAGTTGAATGTGTTTGTGTGGGAGGTAGGCAGACAAGGTTGGAAGAGTGGAGCCAAAATATTGGTTTTTCATGTATAGGTCTGTAAATAATGTGCACTCACATTCGGATTATAAAATGTAGATTGTAAAATTCTAGTATTTGATTTTGGATAGCCATTAGATGAGTTGCTTGAAATGAATTCTTAGATGAAAGAAAACATATTTCAATGAGAGAAAAGAGAGTGTTCTGAATAAGAGAGCAGAGTGTGGTAGATCAGATCATTCTTCAACAAATACTTGCTCCTTCAGTATCTCTCTAAAAGAAGTGAGTATTTCCTGGCCCGTTTGATATTGGGCTTAGCCATATGATATTAGTGGGCGTGAGATGGGCAGATTCTTGTGAACTTGAGTGGCCTCTACTGATGCATATTTACCTTTCAGAATGGAAAAAAATATGGATGCTAGTTCAATGATCATCAGAAGAATACGAGCATAATTGGGTCTCAATCCAAGCCCAGTATAGAGATCCCGATCTATAGCCTATATAAACTCACTCCCAGCACACCTGTACATGCTTGAGGGACAATATTATTATTACAAAAATATATACAAAATAGTTATTTTTGTGTATCCCTAAAATATACCAATTTGGCTAACGTACCATAAATATGCCTATGTTATTCAGTCTCAGACTACAGACAGTGGGGAGGGTACATTCAAATTTAGAAAAATATATTCTGTAGCTTCCCTGTATTCCCCCAAACATCAGTTCTTTATTAAGTGCCCCTCAAACACTTATAGATTCTCACTTATCAAACATGTGCTCTCAACAACCTGTGGCCCAATCAAATGCTGAACTATTCTTCAAGCACAATTTCCTACTGGGTAAGCTTACTGCATTATTGTCCTTCTCAAGTCATTTGCAGGCCATACTATGTCAATCAGTAGTTACAAATTCCTAACTGAAAAAGCTGGGGCCTAAAAACTTTAAAACTGAGTGTGACTGTTTAGAAAAAAAGTGTTGTGGGGAGGGCACCTAATTGACCTCTGTTATACACACACCAAGGAGGACTGAGCAGTTATGTCTCTGGTGAAGACTTTTTCATGTTATATTTTATAAAACATTTAATACTTGCACATTTAATACTTGTACATTTAATACTTGTTTTTGTAATTTTGTTTTGTACAAATGATTTTCCTTTTCAAATACTCTGGCCAAATACCACAGACTTGACTGGTAGAAAAATGTTCCCTTTAAAAAACAGTTCTAAAACTAATCCTTCACCACAAAATCAGATTCATTGCCTGGTTCTCTCTTTCTTCAACATAATTTATTTCTGCAGGGCAGAAAGACTACTAAAATTTTAAGTGTGTATTTGTGTGAAGTCTGAAGGGTGCTAGAATGTCCTTACTTTCAAAATTTTCATTAAAATGATAGAGTCTACAGGTAGTTTAAAGTGAGGTGATGATAACACTATACTCAAATTGCAAACTACCACTAAATAATATTTGTAAAATTTAATATGTAATTATTTATATTTGTATGTTAATATCTATGTTATTTTATACAAAACTTCTTATATTTATTTGAGAATAGTTATCTGTTGTTTTTATTTCTTCATATGTATTTTAACTCTCTTATCCACAACCATTTTTTGAGTAAATAGTAAATGTCCTTGTCATATTTATTAGTACTCTCTGTTTCTGCACTCTTGCAAGGCCAAAGAAACATTAACTTATATTAAACACATGGATTGAATTGCACTTCATTTCTTTTACAAAGAATGAACTATGCTTTTCCTATAATTTTTAAACAGAATGTGATAATAATAAGAATTTCATTCATTCTGCATGATAGTAATTTCCAATATTTCACTTTTCTCTTCATAAATAACTCATTGAAAACCTAGACTTGAACTTCTGCCCAAATTATCATGTATTTAAAATATGCAAACTTTAGTAAAAGTGTATAACAGTATTAATTAAATATTATTCATATTTCATAAATAAATATTAATTTTAAATCATTGTAAGTATTTAATTGTTCTTATCTACATTAGAAAGCAACAAGTTTTCTGACATGTCCATGAATGGGCAAATGAAATGTTAACAATAATTTTTCTTGTATTCATTTAGTTACTGCAGAACACTTGTAAATGACCCAGATGACAAAGTCATATTTTTAAACCATCTGTGGTCTGTTATGAATGTTTAAATGAGTGAAAGAAATGCTGTGATTTAACTGCATTTCCCTTGATGCTTAATTTGAAAAGGGGAAAATGAGTTTTCTAGGCAATTTATTATTGCAGATAGTGTCACTAGTTATTTAGTAGCAAAAAATAATTCTGCATTCCTCATTGTCATACAGTATGTGCTTTCCTTATTTAGATTTATTTTTCAGCTGTTTTTATTGTGTTCATGTATACATCCTATGAGATTCGGAGAACGTTCCCCCATTTGTAGCTGAGCTCTGTACAGCAATAGGTGTTGACAAGGACATAATGATAATGAAATACCAGAGACATTTATACGTGCTTATTCATCATTCCGTTCTGTTTCTAGGAATTCAGCTTTTTCAGATTCCACAGATAAGTGAGATAATACAGTATTTGCCTTTCTCTGGTTTATTTCACTTAGCAAAATTCTTCAAGGTCCATGCATGTCATCACAAGTAGAAGAATTTCCTTCTTTTTTTGGCTAAATAATATACCATTATATAGGCAATAAAAAGATACATATGAATAAAAACATATATTTTTCCATTTATCCATTAATGGAATCTTAGGTTGTTTCCACATCTTGGCTACTGTGAACATTGCTGCAATTAACATGAGAGTGTAAATATAACTTCAAGATTGTGATTTTATTTCCTTAGGAGAAATCCCCGAAAGTGAGATTGCTGAATCATGTGCTAGTTCTATTTTGAATTTTTTGAGGAAATTCTGTATGATTTTCATAATTCCTGTACAAATAAATGCACATTTTCATCAACAGTGCACAAGGGTTACTTAGACTCTACAGCCACATCAATATTTGTTAGTTTTTTTTGGTATTATCTTTTCTAAAAGTTAAGATGTACTATCTCATTGCAGTTTTATTTGCACTTCCTAATTAGTGATGTTGAACATATTTTTAATATTCCTGTTTGGCATATCTTTGTCTTATTGGGAGAAATAATGTGTTCACATTTTCTGCCCATTTTTAATAGGATTATTTGTTTTTTGAATATAAGGAACTCATAAAACTCAATATCCAAAATTCACATAATCTATCCATTATATATACATATATGTGTATATATATACACACATATATGTTTTTTTAAAATTTGCTCTTTTGTAGACCACATATTTAATCTACTCTGACAATCTCTGTTTTTTAAATGGTGCATTTAGACCATTGACATTTAAAGTGAAAAGTGATATTTTAGATTAGTATCTAACATATCTATTACTGTTTTTTATTTGCTGCCTTTGCTCTTTGTTTCTATTTTTGTCTTTCATTTTTTTCTGCCTTTTGTAGTTTTAATTGAGCACTTTATATGATTTTATTCTCTCTCCTTTTTAGTAAAAAACTTAACAAATTTTTTTTTACTTTTTTAAGTGTTTGTCCTAGAGTTGGCAATATACATTTACAACTAAATAACATCATACCATTTTATTTGTAGTGTCAGTATCTTGTTAAAAAATCAAATAATTCAGGCCCTGACTGGCGTAGCTCAGTGGATTGAGCGCGGGCTGCGAACCAAAGCATCACAGGTTCGATTCCCAGTCAGGGCACATGCCTGGGTTGTGGGCCACGTCCCCAGTGGGGACCACATGAGAGGCAACCACACATTGATGTTTCTCTCTCTCCTTCTCCCTCCCTTCCCCTCTCTAAAAAATAAATAAATAAAATCTTTTTTAAAAAATCAAATAATTCTTATTTCTCCCCTCTATCCCTTCTATCATTGCTCTCATTTGTGTTATTTATATATGAGCACACATAAGCATATGTATTTATATTCATATACATATAAATGCATGAGATTACATAATCAAATACATTGTTGGTTTATTGTTTTAAACAAACTGTTATGGGTTAGATAAATAAAGAATATTCCATAACATTTTATGGAAATGCAGAAAACCTTAGACAGTCACAGTAATCTTGAGAAAGAAGAATGACGTGGGAGAAATCGCACTACCCAATATCAAACAATGATGCAAGACCATAGTAACAACACAGCATGGTACTGGCATAAAAACAGACACATAAATCAGTGAACAGAATGAAAAGCCCAGGAATAAAACACAACTTTATGGTCAATTAATATTTGACAAAGGAGGCAAAAATATACACTGAACTAAAGATAGTTTTTTCAATAAATGATGTTGGGAAAACTGGACAGATATGTGAAAAAATGAAACTAGAATACTTTCTTAGACCAAAAAGAAGAATAAAGTAAAAATGGATTAAAGACTTAAATATTAGACTCTAGACCATAAAATCCTGGAAGAAAACATAGGCAGTAAAATCACAGACATTTCTCATAGCAATCATTTTCTGATATATTGCCTCAGGCAAAGGAAACAATAGAAAATATAAACAAATGGAATGACATCGAACTAAAACGTTTTTGCACAACAAAGGAAACCATCAACTAAATGAAAAGATAACCCACTGAATGTGAAAACATACTTTTCTCAAAGACACATTTCTATATAAATATAAAATTTTTATTTGAATCATGTTTTATATATGCATATACTACATTGGGTACCTATGTTGTTAAGGGGAATGAGGTTAGGAACAGGGTATAAAAGGGAGGAAAATCAAAATGTATATTACTATATAAAACAGTATGTCTTGAACTGGGGTAGTATTATAAAATCAATTTTTTGCCAGTGATGATAAAATCCTCTAAACTTTCTGATAAACAAAAAGGACAAGTACTTCAGTAACAGGTGACAGATATAAAAGCAGTTAAGAATAGACAAAGAAAACAAACAAAAAGAAGGCATCAAATTTGAAAGAATAGAGGAGATGCTAAGAGATATCTAGGACATCCATACAGAGACATCCAGGACAATGAAGGCAAAGAAAACCTACCTGTTGTACAAACAAGAAATTACTATATTATATTAAATGAGGGCTTAAATCTATTGATGTGTTAGTTTCTATAGGGAGACAGGGAGAGGGCTTTCTTTTGGGCTTCCCACACAGTTGAACCTAAGGCAAGGACTTAGTTCCAAGTTTTTTATTTGAAAAGCAAATTCAGGAAGCAAGGTTGAGAGAAAGGGGAAAAGGAAAAAGATAAGGAGGAAAAAGCTAATCTAAGCTTCTATTTTCAAGGTAGTTGTGATTTATGTAAGCTTCATACCTGTAAGCCATCTTGAGACACCTTACACAATTGCTCTAATCATCTGCTAAAATATGGGCGTTCTGGGAGGAATTGAACACAGGACACCAAAATCATCCATGCAATTACAGTTCAAAAGCGTACTTGGGAAAAAAGCCAGGTATAGTCACTAAATTTAAAAATTTAATAAGACATAATAAGAAAGTCAGAAAATAATTTATATATAAATCTATATATCAACATAATGTATGTGTTTCATCAAGATGTCACCTCAAAATGCAGAGTTAGGCGTATTCTTTAAGAAGTATTCACCCCATATTTAATCCTGGGAGGTATTAAGCTTGCTCAGAAATGTAATTTCATTGTATGAACACTGTATGAGTTAATCACATTCAATTCTGCCCTGTTGCTCAATTGATTACACAGATTCACTTATAAACTATTTATTTCTTAAGAGTAAATATAAAATGGGTTTATATTTATATATTTGTAATACAATTTCCCTTTTTATCTTTCTTATTTAAACTTTTTATGTCTATGTCAAGTGTACATACATAAAAATTGCTAAGATAAATAAACAGTAAATTTTATGGGCGTGAAGGCTAGGTATTCAGGGACAGGAAAGTATTTTGTAGTTTATTTTGTGCTGTGAACCGTTGCAGCCTTAAAAATTAGATATTTTATACTTTAAGTAGTTATATCTATACAGCCAAGAAAATATTGAGGGTGGAGTAAATATATTTTCTCAACAAGTTTACTAATAATAACAATAATAAAGAATTGATGCTGTAAACTGACTTTAAAAGCTGCCCATATGCATGAGCCAATGGGATAATGTGTGACTTGCTTATTCTGAAACTAATTTAAACCCCAATTTTCCATTTTTATTTAGCCTGTTAGAATATAATGATTGATGTTTTCAGATAATTAGATACTTTATGCATATACTTACAAATTCTTTTGTAGTTTTATAGTGGTTCTACCATATTTTTTTATCTGATTTTTGAAACTTCAATGTCTATATTTTTTAATTTCTGTTAAATTATATTTGTGAAAAAGTATATTAAAATCTAAGCTTTGTATTCATAGCCATGTGTTTGTTGCATTCAATGTTTAAAATAATTTAATAATCATATATTATGCATGTCTTTAGTGATGATATAGTATAAATTAATCTACAATAATAGCTGTAAAATATTGAGTTCTGTAGCAATTTCATATTTTTAGAGAAACAATTGGGTGGGGTGTTTGCTTTAGAGACATAGACTGTAGTTGTGTATGACTACATTTTTATACTTCATTTTTTTTCCTGATGACATATTATGGATCTGCTAATTAGCTGACCATTTGTCACTTACATAATGTTTTCTTTCAGTTCAATGTTTACAATGGTAAGTTTAGTCATAATATGTCAGATTGAATGCCTTCTTGTCCCTGAGAGTATGCTATCTTCCTTGTTCAGTTCAGGTTTTAATAAGTAGTGAGCCAGGACAGACCAAACATAAACACGATCTAACCTTAGAAAAATATCATTTAATTTTTCCCTCATAAGGATGTCATTGTACATCTTGCAGTCTTTTCCTAATCCAAATGAAAGAAACTCTTCTGAGAACTGATTTAAAGAACAATAGTAACAACAATAATAATAGAAATGTGAGGAGCTGATAGTGATTGTGTGGTCTCTCTATTGCTTGAGGTTAATTTCTGCTGGTGTTGGTCTCTACTTTTCAGGCTGCTGTTTGTTATTCAGCCATTTTTTGAGTTTTCATAAACAGCAAAGGATCATTGGGGATATCATTTTCCTCCCAACGTGGCAATGTCATCCGTTAGCAAGACTGGAAGCGCACATAGATGTATATAATGCTAAATACAAACCAACATCAGCAGAGACTTCACTAATGCGATAATTAGGTGCAGGCACACATTTGCTTAAGATATTGATACTCTTCTCTTCCATGTCATTTGTTTAGGAAGGCTCTCAATAACTATATTACAAAAAAGTTTCTCCAGGTGAGAGTACCTGGTACTTCAATATTAAATCGAATTTTCACAGTTGACTTCAAGTAAAGCCTTGCATCTTTCTGGTTGGAAAGGTCTAAAAAAGTAAATAATATTTCACCCAATCAAGTTCTGCAGTTTGAGTAACTGAATTCTTGGTTGAGTTACTATTTTCAGAAGGAGACAGGTGTTTGATTGCTAGTTAATTAACATAAAAATCCATTATATATTATTGTTAGTTCATGCTTGATTTTGTCAAGCAATCTGTTCAGGTAAGATTCTTGTTTTAATACAAATAAATCATCCCAAATATGTTATTTTTTATTTTTTCTTACTCTAATGATGCATGTTATTATAGCATAACTAATGTCTCTGATATCTATAATTTATTCATCTCTCTTGTGGTATCATGAAGATAAATTATTTGCCACTATTTAGAATATGTGTGACAAATACCATTGTTGTTTGCACACTATTAATTCATTTTCTACTACATTCAATCTTTGTTTTTAAAGAAAAGAAAGGCATGATTCATATTGTGCTAAATGTTAATGACATGAAGATTTATTTCAAAATACAAAAAATATGGGAAAAGGTTGATTGATGCAAGCAATGCATTTCAGGATACATAAGGGTAATATGGAAAAAGTAATGAAGAAATATTGAAAATGCATACATTCATAATATTGATATTTCCAATCCTTATAATCAATGAAGACATACAAATTATCATGCATATAGTAGAATTTTATTTCATAGAAGTTAAGCCTTCAGAAATTTATTCATTTATTCATTCAGGTATTGATGTATCTTGATACACTATATTTAAAACTGATACCAAGGGAAATACAAAGATCTTTAGCACAAGTTAAATATAATGGAAATCATGAGCTATTAAATTCTGTCATGTTCATTCTTCGTACTAAAGAGAGACTCCAAGATCATATATTTAGGAAGCTTAGCATGTAGAATAACCTGAGAATGGTAAAGACAGGCTCCCATAAATTTTTCTCCTTGTAAATATAATTCTAATCACCTTTTAACCTATTTTTAATATTCAGATTTCCACCATTTTACTTGTACTCATTTGTGAGTGCATGTTTAGTTCTCCATAACTTTATTATGTGTACACCACCAGAGACAAGACAGAGTCATCAACACAAAGATCCCTCTTGTTGTTCTATTAGAACCACATCCACCTTCCTTTCTAAAATATTCTCTTCAACAATATATTTTAATTACATTTACTGGGGTGACATTGGTTAATAAAATCATATAGGTCCCAAGTGTACAGTTCTATAATATGTCATCTGTATGTTGCATTGTGTGCCCTCCTCCCAGAGTCAAATTCTTTTCCATTCCTATACATTTGACCCCTATTATCCTTTACTACTCCCCCACCCCCTTCCCTCTGGTAACCACCATACTATCGTCTGTTTGTCTATGAGTTTTTGTTTTCCTTGTTTGTTCATGTGCTGCTTTCAGTTTTATATCCCACATATGAGTGAAACCATATAGTTCTTGACATTTCTGGTCTGACTTACTTCACTTAGAATGATATTCTCAGGGTCTGTTCAAGTTGTCACAAATGGTGGTATTTAATCTTTTTCTTATGGCTAAGTAGTATTCTGTTGTGCAGTATCTTCTTTATCCAATCATCTGTCAAAGGCTATCTTGTTGTTTCCATGTACTCTTAAAAAATTAAATGAGTGGTTGTGTATAAATTCCTTTATACTTCCTTTGAATGAGAAAATCTTCAATTTGTGTTCATTCCTTAATTTTGTATCAGTTTCACAAGATACAAAACTTTCAGCAGTTCAACATTTAAAAACTGTCTGGCTTCCATGGCCTCAAAGAAGAAATCTATTGTCACTCAGTATGAAGTGCCCCTCTATGTAATGTGTCAATTCTCTCTGGTTTGTCTTAATGTTTCCCCTTAGTTTTGGTTAAATATTATGTGTCTTGGCATAGATGTTTTTAGTGTCACTTGTTTAAGGTTCTCTTAGCTTTTTGAATCTATAGATTTATATATTTTCTACAAATTTGGGGAGCTTTCTGGCATCTTTTTGTTGAATACTTTTTATGAACCATCCTCTTTCTTTCTGGGTCTTCAATGAAGCAAATATTGAATCTCTATTTTTTTTTACAATCTCTGAGGTTATCTTTATTCTTTTAAAATCTTTTTTGCTCTCTGATTTTTAAATGAAATAAATTATCTCGATCATTTTTATATTTTACTGACTATGTCCTCTTTCATCTCCATTCTACTCTTTCTTTTTTATTGAATTTATTGGCTTGATATTGGCCAATAAAATTATATGGGTTTCAGGTGTACACTTATTTAGTACATCATCTGCATATTATATTGAGTATTCACCACCCCAAGTCTCCTTCCATCACCATTTATCTCCCTGGACCCTCTTTTTTTCACCCCTACCTCCTTTCCCCTCATAATCACCACACTTTTACCCATATCTATGAGGGTTTTTTTGTGGCTTAATCCCTTCACCTATTTCACCCTTCCCTCTAACCCCTTTCCCCCCTGATGGCTGTCAGTTTGTTCTCTATCTATGAGGCCATTTTTATTTTGTGTGCTGTTTATTGTGTTCATTAGATTCCACATTTAAGTGAAATCATATAGTATTTGTCTTCCAATGACTGGTTTATTTCAGTTAGTATAATGCTCTCCAGGTCCATCTGTGGTGCTGTAAGGGGTAAGATTTCCTTCTTTTTTACAGCCAAGTAGTTTTCCTTTGTATAAATATACCACAGCTTTTTTTATCCACTCATCCACTGATAGACTTTTGGGATGTTTCCAAACTTTGGCTATTGTAAATAATGCTGCAGTGAACATAGAGGTGTATATATTCTTTTGAATTAGTGCTGTGAGATTTTTTGGATATATTCCCAAAATTGGAATCAGTGGATCATACATATGATAAGGGGTTAATATCCTGAATTTATAATGAACTTTAAGAATCAAAAGCAAAAAAATTATTTTTAAAAAAAATTAATAAAGGTCCTGAATAGATACTTCTCCAAAGAGGACATACAAATGGTCAATAGACATATAAAAAGATGCTCAATGCTGCTAATCATCAGATAAATGAAAATTAAAACCACAATGAAAAATCATTTAACACCTGTCAGAATGGCTATCATTAATAAATCAACAAAGAGCAAGTGTTGGTGAGGATGTGGAGAAAAGGGAAGCATCATTTCCTTTTGTTGGGAAAGCAGATTGGTTATTATAACATTTACTCATTTATTGAAAGCTTATTTTTGTAAGTTTTTTCTAAAGAATTTTTAATTCCTTTCTTTTATTACTTTATTGTTGTTCAGTTATAGTTGTCTGCATTTTCTCTCCACCCATCCCCAACCCCAGCCAAGTCCACCTCCCTCCCTTTGTTCTACCCTCCTCCATTGAAATTAAGAATTTTTAATTTCTTGTTGAAATATTTTGACTTCTTTAAAATCCTTGTCATACAATTTCAATATCTGATTCATATCAGTATTGCCTTAAATTGATTGTTATATATCATTGAACTTATGATTTCTTTTGTTATTATTGTAATAGATCATTTCCATTCATATTTGGGCATTTTGGTTATTATGTTAAAAGAATCTAAATTCTATTTAAATCTTAAATTTTAACTAGCAGTTAAAATTTTACAATCAAGTTCTCATTCACAACCTCTAGAGGTTAGTGCTTCAACATATCTTTTTGAGGAACACAATTCCACTGATACAAAGAAATCTTATCTATAGAGGAACATGGGTAGGAATTACAGTAGACGTCTCAGGAATAATGCAAGGAAAGACAGAGTGGACTAGCATATTTAAAATACTGAAGAAAAACCCTAGCAATGTATAATTCCACATGTGGCCAATATGTCCTTCAAAGAGTACTGCAAATAGTTTATCAGGAAAACTAAAATTGAGGGACTTTATCACCATAGAGCTTCTTTTAGCTATTCAAGGAAAGAAAGGGAGTTGGAGAAAAAATAATGAAGGTAAAATAAAATGTTTATATAACATAATAGTAGAATCGCATTGGGTGACTAGTACGTGGATAAGTGAAATGAATGGCAGCAATGTCAAAGTGCATGAGAGGAAGCAATTGGGGTTATTCTGTCATAGGATAGCTGCATAACACATGAAAAGGTATACTGTTATTTAAATGTGGCCATAGAAACTTGGCTGCTGTGGTTCAGTGGACTGAGTGTCAGCCTGCAAACCAAAGGGTCTCAGGTTCAATTCCCAGTCAGGGCACACACCTGGGTTGCAGGACAGGTCCCCAGTAGTGGGTGCATGAGAAGCAACCACACATTGATGTTTCTCTCCCTCCTTTCCCTTCTCTCTAAAAATAAATAAACAAAAATTAAAAAAATAAATGTCACTATAGATTAATTAAAAATGTATATTGCAAACTAACTCGCAGAAAATCACTAAAAATTATCAAGGGTATAATCACTATGCTAACAGAGAAGATAAAATTGAATCCTGTGAAACCTTCAATTAAAATCAGAACAGGCAAAGAAAAAGACATGAAGAGAAATAGAGAACATGAAATAAACACAAAATAATTACAAACATTGTAGGAACTAATCCAAATATATAAATAATCATTTTAAATGCAAAAAACTTAAAAACACAAATGAAAGAACAGAGATTATCAGTGTGGATTAAAAAATAAATACACAAGACCCAATGGTATATTTTCTACAAGTATATATTTTAAGAACTCAAAAGTTGAAAATAGAGGAATAGATAAATATATAAGTAATGTTGCAATGTACATAGAGGTGCTTATGTTCTTTCCAATTAGCATTTTGGGTTTCTTCAGACATATTCCCAGAAGTGGGGATATGGAATCACTGGATCAAAAGTCAGTTTCATTTTTAATTTTTGAGCTTTATCCATACTGCTTTCACAGTGGTTGCACAAGTCTGCATTCTCACCAACAGTGTAGAAGATTCTCTTTTTTCCACATCCTTGCCAGCACTTGTTGTTTGTTGATTTATTGATGATAGCCTTTCTGACAGGTGTGAGGTAATACCTCATAGTAAGTTTAATTTGCATTTCTCTTATGATTAGCGACATTGAGCATCTTTTCATATGTCTGTTGGCCATTTGCATGCCCTCTTTGTGAAGTGCCTATTCAGGTCCTTTTCCCATTTTTTAATTGGATTATTTGTTTTTATAAGTTCTTTATAAATTTTTGATATTGACTTCTTATCAGATGTATTGGTGAATATATTATGCCATTTCACAGGTTGTCTTTTGTTCTGTTGATAGTTTTCTTTGCTGAACAAAAACATTTTAGTTTGATGTAATCTCATTTGTTTATTTTTTCTTTTGTTTCCCTTGCTTAAGGAGATGTATTATATAAAATATTGCTATGACCAATGTCTTAGATTTTACTGTCTATATTTTCTTCTAGGATTTTTATGGTTTTAGCACTGATGCAAAAGGACAAAAACATCCTTATGTTCATTGCAGCATTATTTACATCATCAAGATATGGAAGCAGCCCAAGTGTTCATCAGTAGATGAGTGGATAAAACAACTATGGGACATTAACACAATGGAATACCACTCAGCAATAAAAAAGAAGAAAGTTTTACCCTTTTCAACAGCATGGTTGGACCTGGAGAACATTATGCTAAGTGAAATAAGCCATTCAGAGAAAGACAAATCCAAATGCTTTCACTCATATGTGGATCTAATAAATAAACTGAACTGAAAAGCAAAACGGAGACAGACTCATAGAGAACGGGATGACTCTAGCTATGGGGTAAGGTAAGAGGGTGCAGGGATCTAGCATAAAGGAAAAAGAACACAGGGGTTGGAGGACAGCGTGTGATTGCAGGGGGAAGGGGCATAAGGAGAATAAATGGTTTTTATCCCCCTTCAAAAAATGCTGTAAGCTGATAACATCATTAAAGGCAAGTCTCTCATTTTCTGAGTTTTAAACTATTTTGTTAACAGTTTTAGTGAAATAGATACATCAACAGTATCACATAGATAATTTGTATGTCCCAGTTTTTTTTTTTAAATAGATGTGGAGATGTGTTTCTTGGTAATATTACATTTTCTGCTTTAGGGGGTGATGAACTCTCACTTGTAAACCTGATGTGAGAAAACCCAACTATGATCTTCCTAAGGTTTTGCTTTGAAAATTAATGTGACAGCTGCAATATGAAATCAAAATCAATTTACTATTTTCTACAGTGGGGTGAGAATGAATTATCCAATATAAAATGTGGAACATTATAAAGGCTGTGATTTCATACCACTATTCTTATGTTTTTATAATAAACAGCTCATGCTTTTGTTCTTGCAGTTTATGACATCAAAGGGACTCTTCTGTAAAATTACAACAATAAATTTCACCTTACACTGGACAGATTTTCTTTGCTATCTGTCGTCCTGCTTTCCAAATAATCAAGACATGACAAAATTGATTAAAGATTTATCTCGGCTTTGTGACATACAGTAACTGACTTACTTAGTTAAAAAATGGCAATGTAAAAGCAGAGCTAAGTTTAGACCAAGTTGCTATTATTTAACATTATGCCAACAAATGAGTGATATTCAGGTAATCCAAAATAGTTGTCTTTATTATCATTGAATATTTAATTCCTTGTAGTCCAAGATAAAGTGGATATCTTTATCACCACTGGCATTTGACAAAAGTTATTAATCAGTTATCAAAAAATGCATTGTTTACTACCATCCGCTGTCTCATCTGTGTTACAAATGCATAGCTCCAAAGAGATTGTGTTTAGGTTGAACAAAGGGATGGGCAAAAGTTGTGTTACAGTTGTGGATGTGTGAAACAGTTTCTTCTTGTACCACTATTTATTAATTTTTGCGTTATTTCCCATATGAACAACTGTAAGCCTACTTTTTCCAACACCTATATATAATAGCTACTTCTAGATATATTTTTAAATGCTAAAGAAATGTTTTTTTCAATGTCTTATCTAAACAACTCAATTTTCAGGATTTTTGTCAGAGCACCACAAAGCATTACCAATTTGTAAAACAAACTATTGCTATCTTACTTATTTTCTTTAAGAACATTGACATCTAATCATTATTATGACTCATCTACTTAGGCAGATTTTTTCTAAAACTCTACTTTTACTAAAAATTAGACTTTCCTCCAAAGTTCAGTGCTTATTGTTCTGCCGTTTTCTTATCTCATTTATCACCACTCTGAGAATAATCCCCAAATGCATATTCCTATCTTTGTTCTCTTTTCTGTATAGTTTATTACACCTAAATTTAGCTTAATATTTTCCCTGTTAAATTCTGACATTTCCAAAATATGAATGTGGATAGGAATGACATCATAACTTTAGAATCAGCTTTATTTTGACTTTTCCTATTTTAGTTTTTTAAATTTACCAACATGCATCTTTGTACTCAGACCAATAAAGTAACAAAGCCTCATGTATTTTTCATGTTTATTAATATTTGGTAACTAAATACTATTTCTAAATGTTGATTACTAATACTAGTGAAGACTGATCCTTTACCTGCCTCCTACCCGGTCTATACATTTATAGTTTTATTTTTTTCTCTCCTCCCCTTTAACAATATTTATCAATCCTGCAAAAATTCCTTTCTCATCTCAACTGGTCACCACATACAGACACTGGTCACATCCTACTTTCCTTACCTTCTTAATATCTTAATGCCCTTTATTCACATTCCCTTGAAATTTTGTTTTATATTGTAGAATTCACTACTAGACAGATTTAATAGACATCCCCCTCTTATCCATTACCCAGCATAGTTTATTATTCTTGCTCTATGTATGTGCAATACATACCAGGTTTGTGTTTTCAATCTTCACTTTTTTACCTGATACTGCTTTTAACCAGTCCTCTATGGGAGGCACAGAATTGTAGTTCTGTGCATTTCTACCATAAAAGAGCAGGATTTTAAAAGCAATTGCATAATGCATACACAAGTGAGACAAGAGCTTACTATGCTATAAACACTCTTATTAAAGGGGTTTATTTTAAATTAGAACATTTCATTTTATTAATTGCATAGTTTCCCCAGGATGAAAGGGTAGCCCACCCATTTCTGGGGTAAGTAATACCACCCACATCCTCTGGAGAAGTGCCACTTCATAGGTTAAAATAAATCTGGCCCACAAGATCTCAGATTTTGAGGCCCCAGAATTTCCTCTATTGTGTTCTTATCCAAACTTTCTCCCAGACATTTCTGAACAATCCATATTTTGTTAAACATGACTGCTTGTCTCTCAAATTTATCCAAGCATCCTCTCATAGCCTAAACCTCTTCTCTACATGTTCTCTTCACCATTTTTGTCTTTTATCTCTCTTGTGTGGACACTGCTTCCCCTTTGGCACTACCAAATATTAGCTCTTCACCCATGACTCCCTACTACCATTTCTCCTACAGGTTGGGTATGGGCCCCTCTACTCACATTGCTACTTTCACAACAGTTATTTGGGATAAAAAGGTAAGAACTAAAGTTATAAGTTGTCCAGAATTAGCATGTTAACATGATATAAAAGTTAAATTTGCATCTGCTGTTAATTAGTATTGCACAAAACTAGCATTGGAATTATCTAAACATCATCAAATGCGAATGTGCCCATTGAAAGAAATCTTAAACATGAACATAAAAATAAACAGATATTTAAGACTGTGTATGAAAAACCATTGCATTGTCTATGCCTGCCCACATGTCAGCTGCATTGAGAAATTTCCATGCATTCCATTTGGCTCCTTCAATGCCTTCAAGGATTGTTACTGAAATTAATCATTGAATGTTTGACCCACCCTGAGGCTTCAATGACATTGTCATGGAATTTAAAACTGTCTTTTTTATAATCTAAATATTCAAAGACCCTCACATTAACCAATTTAAAATTTGTGGTTCTCTCGAAGGTTTTAGTAGTGGACAAGTTTGACAAAATGCAGAGAGCTCATTACAGAAATAGGCTCACAGTATTCCATTAAGAAATGACACCTGCTTTTGTTTTAATTCTAGTTTGCAAGAAAGTAAATTTAGTTTACTGAAAAACTGATCCTGTAACATGTATTTGTATGACATATAACACATAAAGTCAATTATGGAAAACATTGACTGAAATCTGCATGTCTCTCTAAACCTTTGTTTCTCAATTTGAAACAAATGTGTTCTTGGTACAATGTTTGTCAAAAAAAAGTATGTCATGATGATTTTATTTAAATTAGAAATTTATAGCTGTATCCTCATTTTTATTTTGAAAAAAATATTTTAAATTTAAATAAGGTGATTTTCTAAAGAAAATTGACCAGATTATGTACTGCTTTAAAAATGGAGAAAAAACTGAAAAAAATAATAAAGAAACTTTTCATGTCTGGATAGTTCCTGAATGAGATTAACCATTTATATCTAAATAAAAGTAGGCAAGCATAACTTTTAAAACATAGGCCTTCTTGTACTTCTCTGTGAAGAATCTGAGTTCTCAGAAAATAGACAAAATTATATATAACTGGCAATTTTAAGGATTAAATGAGATAACTTATTCATGTGCCTTGGAACATATTTCAGTACTTTAAAATTCCCTTTGGCTTTACACTCTGCTCTCCACACCCACTAGGGCTGTGGTTTTGCCTCTGCAACTCAGCTGGGTGAGGGTCCTATGGTTCTGTAGGACAGTACAGTCCCCACTAGGTCAGAGGTCATCTGGTCTGCTGAAAGCCAGGCAATGGCTCCTTTTGAAACTAAGGAGGCAGCCCTGCTGATATCTGAATTGACTTTGTTGGGGAGGTGGAGGTCATTCTTTCCTTGTCTAGAATAACAGAGTAAGTTTACAGCCAAATAGCATTATAGACCTGTCCAGTATAATCCAAATAGTCTGACAATCTCCCTTAATTCCTTTTGATTTCCTTTGCATTCACTACAAACTGGCATTGTTCCTGCTGGGGTACTGATTAAATCCGTGGTTCACACACTAATCTTATCACACCATTGCTTAGCCGCACTCCTAATGTTGTCTCCTAAATATGTCTTCTCATTTTTTTGCAATATGGATAGGCTGAGAATATACAAATTTAAGTTCTGGTTCATTTTTGTTTAATAATTTTGCCTTCAAATTATTTCTTTCTTCTCATATTTTATTATAAGCAGACAGGGGGATCCAAGCTGTTCCTGCAACACTTCAGTTTAGAAATATCTTAAGCTAAATATCCAATTCCATGGATCACAGATTCTACCTTCCACAAAACATTGCAACCTAACACAACCAAGTTCTTTGCTGCTTTATAATAAGCTTTATTGTTTCTTCAGTTTTTAATAAAATGCTTGTCATTTCCACCTAAGACCTGAGAAGAATCCCCCTTAACATACATAAATAAGTCGGGCGACATTCTGAGCATGCTGATTTACTTGTCCTGTAGGAAGATGGAAGTGTTCTCTAAAGCTCTCCTTTCCCTTTGAGTCTTGGATCACCTTTCAAATTCCCTTCACAGCAAAATTGGTTTTTTCTTGCTTACATTTCACCACACTTCCAGCCTCTACTCAATATTCAGTTCCAAAGATGCTTGCATATTTCAGGCTATTTCCTACAGCAGCACCCCACTTCTTGGTACAAACTTCCATCTTAGTTCAGACTGTTAAAACAAATTATCATAGACTCATTATCATAGTTAAACAGCAAACTTTATTTTTCGTGGTTTTGGAGGCTTGGAAGTCCAAGATCAAGATGCTGGTAGCTCTGGTATCTTGAGAGAGTCTGCTTCCTGCTTGCAGACTAGCTCTCTAGCCTCCTTTTATACAGGCACTAATTCCATTAATGAGAGCTCTACTCTCATGTCCTAATTATCTCCCAAATGCACCTCTCCCATATACCACCACAATGGTGATCACATTTCAGCATATTAATTTTGGAGGGACACAAGCATTCAGCTTATAGCAACCCCCAAAGTACAAACACATGTTTACATCATGTATAAACCTATACGCTTTTGCTATGTTCCATTTACTATTTTTTTCTAGAACCACATTAATGGAATGGAATTTCAACCTCATTTACCTCATGAAGTAGGGAAAAGTGCCTGATGAAACTAAGGAAAGGTTTTTAAAGGTTCTGTTGCAAAATAGCACAAATCAATTTTCTTTATTTAATTTGGCTAAAGCAAGTGACCAAAGAGGGTCATGCTTCCTTGAATAGAAGGAAGACTTCTCTCTCCATGAGGCATTGCAAGTTACCTGACAACAGGGGAGATGTAATTATTTTTCCCCCAGAAAGAGCATAACATAAATTATAAACATATACATTGATTTTTGAGAGAATTGATTTTTTTTTCTGATAACTGAGTTTTCCTTCCCAAAAGTCTGGTACTTATAAAAGTTTGTTCAAATCTACTTTGTGTATCTTTGGAGGATTTCTCATTTATGTTGTAAAGAAAATAGTTACATATAATTTGTATATAGTTTATTCTTTTCATTCTTATGTAAATTAGAAATTTTATTATGTTTTAAATATGAACCATTTTTATTTTTTACATGTTTTTAAAAATATTATTGTTCAAGTACAGTTATTCTTATTTACTTTTTAATTAATAAATATATTTTAAAGGTCCCAGTCTGGGAAGCAATATAAAATGAGCTAAATAAATTTTAAAAAGTTCCTGCTCTAAAAGAGCTTATAATGATATCAAAGGTGAAACACATTTGGGTAGTGACATTTTAAATAAAATTTAATATAGTAGGTGACAAATATATAAAATGGTTTGACTTTGAATGTAATAGATTTAGACTTGTGTTGGTTGCTCCACTGAACAATTAAATTGATTGAACTGACTAGGTTAACGCTGTGTGACTCCTTATTACTCTCTAAATATCTCTCCTGAACCAGAAAATTTCATTCAAAAATATAAAGATGCATGTGAAAGAAAAATTTTCTTTTTCCAGTGGCATATTACTTGAATATATGTCTAGACAAAATATTGCAGAACACAGAGGAAAAGGTGATTAAATTTGATTGGCACAGTCACTGAAGTTTAAAGAAAAATGTTTTGTTTTATTAGATTTTGTATTAGAAGATAAGCTAAGATTTGGATCATGTTAAATGAGAGATGTACTAAATCAACAGTGCTTTAGATCTCCAAAAATAAAACATAGTGTAATATTTGGGGAATATAGGTGCTTAAACAAAGTAGGCTTTTTTAAAGATTTTATTTATTCATTTTTAGAGAGAAGAGAAGGGAGAGAGAAAGAGAAAGAGAGAAACATCAGTGTGTGGTTGCCTCTCATGCATCCCACACTGGGGACCTGGCCTGCAACCCGGGTACGTGCCCAGACTGGGGATCAAACCAGAGACCCTTTGGTTCTCAGGCCTATGCTCAATCCACTGAGCCACACTAGTGAGGGCTATTTTTTAAATATAAATACACAGGTTTGATTAAAATATTGGAAGCCTTTAGAATTTGCTTTTAGTTGATTTCTTGAGAGCTAAAGCAACTGTAGACCTGCAGAAATAGTCCCACAATACCTACTGCAAAATGAATTATTAATATCATTTTATCAACTATTACATATATCAACTTATTTAATATTTAATTAACTTATGAAAAAAGGTTAATTAGTTCATGTTATAGACCAGAAATCTGAGATGTAGAGTGTTTTGTAACTGGCCCATGGTCAAATGGCTAGAAGTCAGGGCTTCGACTCTGATCAGACTTTCCCTGGATTAGATGTACGAAATTCTACCCACAGTTCAGGAAAAAGAAACATTTATATGTATCTTATGTTTAGATAGTTTGGAAGATGAAGGAACTGGAAGTTTAAAATCCTGCTAGGAAGAGATAATATTTAAGAACTTGTGTGATAATATCTGTATTAGAAATTTTCAATTCGGTATTGGTAAATGCCTTAAATGTGAATAAGTTTTTGTGGGATAAACAATGTTAAATACATATTTCAGAACTGTTGTAAACAGATGCCAGAGACCATAAACTAGTGACATCATGTTATTAAGTTAGAAATCTATGTAAGAAAAAAATGAAGATACCAATATTATGGAATTATACTGGTAAACAGTATGTTTTCAAGTGATTTTAATCTAATTACTACACTTCCATAATAAACTAAAGGGTTTAAATTTCAAAAAATTGTGTATTGCCATTTTTATGGTTGGTAAGTGCCAACAAGTGAAGCTTTTTATATGGAGTTGAAAGACCTATATTATATAATTAAAATAAAAGAAATCATACTTATTTTTCACTTATGGTTTTCCCATTCAGTAAGATATTCATGCAGAGAGTGACACCTAGTTTACATTTTTCTTATTTTTCCAAATGAAAGAGTAAGAGAAAATTTTAATAAATATTCTCTAAAATTGCTTACTTTGTATTTAAGCTTAATAAATACTATTTAAAAATAAAAAGATTTTAGCCTGCTCTAAAAGGTTATTTTATAATTTGATATTTGCCAAATCTGATATAAATGAAAGTACTTTATCATTGTTTCCTTAGTATTGTGCACAAACTATATAACACAATTGAAGATTTTACTATCGCTGGAACACATTAGCTTTGCATCTTCTCCCAGCACGGTTTTCACTTGGTGCTAAGTTTGGGTACTTATGCCATTAAAGCTTAGCAATTGTATACTTCTTGCTTTTGCTTTAAAAACTCACTGAAAGAGTAAATTTTATGCTTTTATATTGCTTTAAAATCTAATAGCAAAACCTGTTAGAGAAAAAAGTATACAATAAAATAAATGATTCAATATTTTCTATTAATGTTTTATTGAAAATATTTTTGGCATGAAGAATACTAGATAAGGAAAACAAATCTGTAAGGATGCATTACTAAGAAAGAAGGAAAAAAACACCCTCCTTATCTCTCCATAAATAATGGCCAAGCTGTTGTAACCTACTGTTCCTGATAAAAGAAGGGGTCATTCTTGTATATATTTTCTGACAGAATGAGGACGTTCATGCTGTCCTGATTAGTTGAACAATGTCCTGTGGCATTTTCTCCATTGATTCAACTTCCTGATGACAGCCTCATTTGCTGTTCATACTGACCTTTCTTCTCTCTGTTTTTACACCCCTCTCCTATACAAAAATGAAAAAAAGACTTAAAGTGGTCAGTATGTTCCAACCTCTAAAAACAAAGGCATTTCTTTCAGGCTTACAACAAAAAATGAGATTATTCTCGTTAATATTCCCACCTACATTTTACTTCTAAAAAATTGATTTTCTAAAATAAAATAATCATTATTGAAATTAATTACCCACTTAGGTGAACCTTCAGTTTGTATAACAGTTAATTGACTTATAAATACACTTTATTTTCATTACATTTTTGTAAATAATTTGGATCAATATCTATTTTTAAATATCTAACTATATTTCTTCAATTTAATTTATAAATATAAATAAGGTTTTGAAGTATATTTATAAGAGAAAAATATATGAAAACATTATTTATATATTGATAATCTGTATACAACATACCTCTAATTTCTATTCTGATCATGTAAACTAATTATTATGGGGGACAAAGTTTCAAAGGCAACTTTACATTCATAAAATAAAATACATGTATTGCTTTCACCAATATGAACACATGCTGGTATTTTTGAGTTATGATGGAATATAACCTGCCTTCTTACTGAGATTGTATAATATCAATTTAGAACAAGGAGTCTTTCTATGTTGTTGCTATATAGCTTTCTGTAGTTGTTAAAAATAGATGATATGGCTACATATTTACAAGGAAGACATAACATAACACATTGTGCAAATTATGTTTCAAAGTAAACTATTTGTATTGAATGTTACATGTAAGCCATTACAAACTATTTTTGTTTCTTGGCAAATTTGAAAAGTACTATATTAAAAAGAGTCACATGTAATTACCTCGGCCTGATCAGCAGCAATATTTGATGTGCATCATGATTCCTTCTTATTTTTAAAATTTAAAAAAAGACATAAAAATACTTTTCTCAGAATCTCATGGACTTATAACTATATATATCTTTTGGGGGAATAATAATTTACTGGATCTTAAAATATTTTACATGATAGAAAGCAACAAAATAAACAAATGGAAATTCAGATAATATAACTATAGTTAGTACATACACAAATAATTAATTTCCAAAATAGAAATTATCTATTCTTGTTTAAAATGTTTGACAACCATACAAGATTATTAGTAGTAAGAAAATATAAATTTTAAAAAAGTTGAATGCCAGTGTGTTATGAACAGATGCCTATTGCTACTGCCCTTTAACACCAGTGGAGTTTGTGACTAAATGAAGGAAAGAAGAATGAACAAGTCAGGAAAGGTACGTAAATAAATACACAAGCAACAAGGAAGTCATCTAGGATTCTAACCTCAGCGAATCACAACTGCATCTAGTTTCAAGAAGTTAATACACATTTAGAATCTAAACTGCAAAAGACACTTTCAGCTTTTCATGTTTTACAGTGAAAGGCACACAGTAAAGAGGAAAGAATGGAGAAAGACAATCCATACTCACCAATATTGAAGACTGTGAAAGCTTATTATCAAATGCAAATATAATGTAGGAAACAGAGAGCAGGATGACAGCTAATGGGTGAGGAGGTTAGGGGGTGGAAGGATGGAGCAAACAGGAGAAAGGACTCGTAGACATGGATAGCAGTGCAGTGACTGAGGGGTGGAGGGTGGAGGGTATAAACAGACTAAATGGTAATGAAAATATACAGTATAAATATATACAATATACAGTATAAAATAAAAATGATAAATAGATAAATAACCTAAAATGGTGCAGAAATACATTCTCACTTTTATAGTCATATGAATTTTAAACAAAGGCATAATATCAATCCTAAAAAAAACTGCTAGCATAATCAGATACTCACAAAGAAAACAAAACAAAACATATGCATCTGTATGTTCATTACAGCATCATTTACAATAGTCCAGCTAAGGATGCAACTTAAGGGCCCATCATTAGATGAGTGGACAAAAACAACATGATACATATTCACAGTGAAATACTACTCAACTCAGCTGTAAAAGAGCATGAAAACTTACCTTTTGCAAGAGTATAGATGGAGCTACAGGGTATTATACTAAGTGAAATAAATCAGAGAAAGACAAATCCAATACAATTTCACTTATAAGTGTAATCTAATGAACAAAATAAACAAACAAATAAAATAGAAACAGACTCATAAATACAGAGAACAGACTGAGAGTTGACAAGAGGTAAAGGGGTTGGGGACTGGGTGAAAAAGATGAAAGAATTAAGAATTGCAAGTTGGTAGTTATAGAATAGCCACAGAGATGTAAATTACAGCATAGGGAATACAGTCAATAATATCATTATAACTATGCCTGGGGCCAGTTGGTTACTTGAAATATCTGGGAACCACTCTGTAAAGTATATCATTGTCTAACCACCAAGCTATATATCTGAAACTAAGGCAGAGTAATATAGAATGTGAAATTTAGTTGGAAAATAACAAAAAAAACCCCAAAATATTGACCTCATATTACACACAGAAGATAATTTGAGATTATTTTAACCATAAATTAGACAAAAAGCTCTTAAAGTAAAACATAAAATGACTTGAAATATGTAAACTTTTATCCAATTGCAGAATGGAAGAATCATAATCTTTTATCTTAAATGATAAATTAGATCTTATCAAATTCAAAACCTTCAGGCTCATGACACTAAACCATTTAAGTAAAATTCAAAGCTAGCCACATAGTGGAACAAAATTGTGTATAAAGCATTTAATTGACAGTAATAGGTATTATATTTTGAATTATATAGTTAAAATATCTGTAAGTCAATGATATCAAAAAATAACCCAGTTAAATAATAAGCAGAATTTTAAGACAATTCATTAAAGAAGATATAAATTTCCAGTAACCAAATGTAAAATTACTCAACTTGGTTCAACACCAGACACTGTAAATTACATCCACACTGAAGTGCTACCTCATCCACCTTGAATTTATTTTTGTGTTTGGTGTAAGTTGGTGCTCAAGTTTCATTTTTTTGCATGTAGCTGTCCAGCTCCCCCAACACCATTTGTTGAAGAGGCTGTTTTTACTCCATTTTATGCTGCTGCCCCATTTGTCGAATATTAATTGACTGTAGAGACTTGGGTTTATTTTTGGGTTCTCTATTCTGTTCCATCGGTCTGTGTGTCTGTTCTTATGCCAGTACCAGACTGTTTTGATTACAGTGGCCTTGTAATACAGTTTGATATCAGGTATTGTGATGCCTCCTATTTGGCTTTTCTTTCTCAAAATTGCTGCAGCTACATGGGGTCATTCATGGTTCCATATAAATTTTTGAAGTGTTTGTTCTATATCTGTTAATAGGAACCTAATCAACAAAATGAACAAGCAAGCAAAATATAACCAAAGATACTGAAATTGAGAATAGGTTGACAGTGACCAGAGGGGGGAGGGGAGGGGATAATGGGAGGAAAAGGTTGGAGGGTTTGCAGGAACAATTATAAAGGACACATGGACAATAACAAGGTGGGGTGTAATCAGGCGAGGGAGGTGGAGAGCGCTGGGATGGCTGGGAAGTGTGGGGAGAAAAAGCAGACAATGGTAATTGAACTACAATAAAAAATATTTTAAAAAATGAAGTACTATCTTACACAAATGAGAATTACTAAATTGATGAGAATTGGAAGTAACTGGAAATTTCATAGCTTGTTAGAGGATATGTAAAAATTAACACACCTATAGACAAATTTTAAACATTTCTTATAAAACTAAGTATAAACATTTAAACATTTCTTATAAAACTTACCCTGTACCAAACAACTTCTAAGGTAGTTATCCAAAAAAGTAGAAAATGTGTTCTATAAGAAATTTTTATAAAAATTTCACACTTTATTTTAATAACCCAAAACTAGAAAGAACTTTGGCATTCATTAATGTATTGGAAGTATGCATGAGTAGAAAACATGGCAAGCTGAATAACTTGCAAAACCTTGTGTTTATAGAACATTCTATAAACTCTGTCTTCAAAATATATACAGGGCCTGGACACTCATTTCTGCCTTTGATTTTAGGACCTAGGTCCTAATCATCATAATTTCTGCCTGGTTTCTTGCACTTGCCTCATAATTCCCTCCTTCTACTAAGTCCATCCTCAATAGAGCAGACAGATCCCATTTAAAAATAAATCACATCTTAATTCATTATCTCATACAAATAAAAGCCAAAATCTTACAAAACAGCCTAGGTCCATGTCTCTTCTCTGACTCCATCTGCTGTCACTCTCTGTTAGGTTTGATTATCTCACTCCCGCCTAGGGTCATGCTTGCTGCTTCTCAAAATGACCAGTGATACTTCAATTAAGGGAATTCCTATTGGCTATTTCTTCTGACTAGGGAGAATATCTGACTGGCTCACTGCTTCACATCATTGATGTCTATATGCAAAAATTACCTTTCAATGAGGCCAAACTTAATTATTGTTACATAGTGTTGCAATACATCAACTGAACTCACCACACCAGCAAATGTTAATGATGCCCATTATCTCTTTTTTCTCAAGTGATTTTTCATCTCTGCATTTATTTATTCAGTTATTTAGTTATAGTGTTAATTATTCCTTATCTGTCTTTATAGAATGCAAACTCATGGGGAGCTGGAATTTTTTTTCCTATTTTCTTCATTTATTTTTCCCGAGCATAGAGATGAAGACTCAGGATATGGAAGTTACCAATAAATATTTCTTTAATAACTTAGTTTAAATAGGATAATTTATACAGCTCTTCTAATATGTCCACATATTAGCAAAATAAAATTGGCTACGACAGTTTAGCATTCTTTTTCAGCATACATACAAAGGATACATAAATTGAAAGCAATCTGGATTATTAAAGAAAGTTCATAAATTTGAATGATTGATATCAGTACATCATCCATTCTACCCATAACAAAATATTAATATACATTAATAATAAAGAAAGAAATGTAAAATAAGACTGTTCATTCATAAACTTGTAAACAATTAAAAAGAATGTGCAAGTTAAAGAAAAAATGGCAAATTATAAAATACTATAAGCTCTGCTATGAGAGAACTTTATAGTTCTGACAAATTTACATTTGTAAATATCTCATGATTCAAAGAAGAAACAATAATCAAATTTTAAAATAACATTAGCTGTTTCATGGGGAACATTTATAGTCTTGAATGCTATGAATCAAAAATAAGAAAGACTGCCCTGGCTGGCGTGGCTTAGTGGATTAAGCGCGGGCCTGTGAAACAAGAGATCGTGGTTCGATTCCCGGTCAGGGCACATGCCTGGGTTGCAGGCCAGTTCCCAGCAGGGAATGCACAGGAAGCAACCATACATTGATATTTAAAAAAAAAAAATAAGAAAGACTAAAAATGTATTTTTAAATTTACTTGTTAGGAAGTTACAAAAAGAATGATAAAATTTAAAAACATGGCACATTTTATTTCCCAAAGGTGGTTGAAGTAACATGTGCTCCTTCAACAGTGTGATTGATTCTCATCCCAATAAGTGGTGTGTTGTTCATTTTGTTCCCTTTGAATTTTGGCAGAAAATTGCGACTAAACTTTTTAGTAGATGGTAGCAGAATGATGATAGGTCAACTCTGCAGCTTGGTTATAAAGAGAATAGAACTCCCCAATGACTTATTTTCTTACAAAAGTTTTCATGGAAAACATGAGCTTACATATAAAAAGTCCAAATAGTGTGACACCTTTACACTAAAGAGACCAGGTGTACAAGCCATACATGTAATAAAGATGCTCAGGCAAACCACATTCAACAATTCATTAGAAAGATCATACACCATGACCAAGTGGGATTCATCCCAGGAATGCAAGGATGGTTCAATATTCGCAAATCAGTAAATGTAATTCATCACATAAACAAATGCAAAGACAAAAGTCACATGATCATATCAATAGATGCAGAAAAAGCATTTGATAAAGTACAGCACCTGTTTATGATAAAAACACTTAGCAAAGTGGGAATAGAGGGAGCATTCCTCAACATAATAAAGGCCATATATGACAGACCTACAGCCAACATCATACTCAACGGGCAAAAACTAAAATCTTTTCCACTAAGATCAGGAACAAGACAAGGCTGTCCACTTTCACCACTTCTATTCAACATAGTACTGGAAGTTTTAGCCACAGCGATCAGACAAG
>CM052538.1:35312035-35349712 GCA_028533065.1 Trachops cirrhosus
GAGAAATAAGCCAGGCATTGAAAGACAAATACCATATGATCTCATCTTTAACAGGAACCTAAACAACAAGACAAACAAACAAGTAAAATATAACAAAAGACACTGAAATAGAGGACAGGTTGTCAGGGCCCAGAGGGGAGAGGGGAGGGAATTTCAGGGGAGAAGGGAAGGGTTTACAGGAAAAAATATAGAGGACACATGGACAAAACTAGGGGTGTTGGAAAGGGGAGGGAGGAGGGGAGGAATGGGTGGGTGGGCTGAAATGGGAATAAAGGATAGAAACTGTACTGAATAAACTAAAATAAAAAATTAAAAAAAAAAAAAGATGCTCAGGGAACTTCAGCTGTGCTGGCCCTGAGCTCTTTGAGTTTTCCCAGCATCAACTACTAGACTTATAAGTGACATAATGTTCTGTCTTGGTTTCAAAATGCAACAGAAGATACCAAATGGAGTAGAGACAAAACTTCCCTGTTGCTCCCTTTCTTAATCTCTGACTCACAGAACCTGTGTGTATACTACATAGTTGTCAAATTAGTTAAAACTAGAAACTGTGTTTGCCAAATTCTGCTTTCATATATATTTATTTTTTCATTTTTTTCATTTTAATTTTTATTTTAGATTATTCAGTACAGTTTCTATCCTTTATTCCCATTCCAGCCCACCCATCCATTCCCCCCATTTCTCCCATTTCCAACCCCCCTAGTTTTGTCCATGTATATTTCTTACTTGGAGTTGACCAAAACAGGAAAATAAATAAGAATTGAAAATGGGAAATAGCCCTGGCTGGCGTAGCTCAGTGGATTGAGCGCGGGCTGTGAACCAAAGCATCGTAGGTTCGATTCCCAGTCAGGGCACATGCCTGGGTTGCAGGCCAGGTCCCCCGTGGGGACCACATGAGAGGCAACCACACATTAATGTTTCTCTCTCTCTCCTTCTCCCTCCCTTCCCCTCTCTAAAAATAAATAAATAAAGTCTTTAAAAAAAAAAAAAAAGAAATGGGAAATAAAGAAGTCATTACTTTCCCAAGGTCTCAGAAGCCAGTCAGGTTGAAAGAGAGGCATAGAGACATCCAATGTACTCAAGAATAGCCAAGGTCTCTGGGACTACTGGCCTCAGCAGCCAACAGCAGATGCAAATCAACTGCCGAGCTCATCACTGAAATTGCTCAAAAAACAGCAAATTCCACAGATATCTCCACTGATTTTCATTTCATAGTTCACTTATATAGTCAGACATGCACAACTTCTAGGATATTCCTTAAAGTTTTCATTTGCTCAACTACTTCAGTGACAAAGCCTTGTGGTTGAGAGTGATTGTACCTTATCTTTCAATTCTTATCTTTGTAAATTTTATTTAGCTAATACCTTTTATATTTATGTAAATCCTATTTCTATAGTAAGCTTTTTAGCTCTATCACAGTTTTAGTAGTTCTGCTGTCCTAATAAAACTTTGCCTAAGACAACTATGAATTTATCACTTATTATATAAAAATATCTATGGCAAATATAAACCTTTATTTTGTATTAGAATTTTCAAGTTTATATTAGAAACTGCATCATCAAATATGAGATCATGAATATAACATATCTGCAAAACAAATAACATAAATTTAAGCTTCAGTGATTTTGATACATATGGAGTGGAGATAACAAAATTTTTTTTTGTAAAGCGTCAGATAATGAATTCTTTAGTTTGTAGGGATTTTTTTTCTCTTTTAAGCCTCACTCAAGAAAATGCTCATTGATTTTTGAGAGAAGGAAAGCAGAGAAAAAGAGAGAGGGAGGGAGAAAATATTGATGTGACAGAGAAACATTGATCAATTGCCTCATTTACGCACCTGGACAGGGTACCAAACCTATGACCTAGGCCTGTGCCATGACTGGGAATCAAACCCACAATCTTTTATTTTATGGGGCATTGTTCCAACTAATTGAGCCTTAATGGCCAGGGCTTAGTTTGTAGTTCTTATTAAGTCTCTTTTGTAACCATTCAGTTATGCAGAAGTGATTGTTGCTGTGTTCCCATTAAATTTTATCTACACCAAAACTGTTAGTAGTCCAAAATTGGTCCACGGAACATAGGTTATTGAACCATGGTTTACAGAATCATATTGAAGCAATTAAAAAAAAAGACTTCAGAATTTATTTAACTTTGGAATCTACTCGATTTAAACTTACAAAACTGATGTATACAAAATCATTTTATTACACTTTGATCATTCATTACTTCCTAATTTCTATCTTACCTGCACCTTCCTAGGAAATAACCTAGATACTACAGTCCCGCTTTTCAGATACTCAGCCTATTTCCAATTAAAGTTTAATTTTATACATAATTGACAAAGTACATTGACTTATGCTCTCACAATCTCTTGTGCATCGACTCATTACGTGTTCCACATATTCTCCCATATTTGTTATGGAAATCTGGTAAATACCTGGGATCCCCCTATGGTAAAATGTCAGGGGAAATAGTGGTACATGAAATCCAAACTGATGGAACCTCACAGTACTGAACTTTAGCTTGTCAAACAAATGTGTGGATTTATTCCCTTTGCTCCATGCTAATAATGCACTGCGTAAGGAATAAAAAATAGAAAGAATAAATGGAACCTGTGTTCAGAGAACCTGAATAATTTTTTTAATGCTTGCACTTTGTGGATTCCATACCTTGTAGCAATGAAATCTTAGATTTATTTGGTTAGCCTTAAAATAAACCAAGTTACTGTGACATTCCCAAAACATCTGTAATTGTATCTGCAGGCAGCTTTAGGGCTGCTCCTTCATTAAGACCCTGCATTCTGTAGCTTCTGTTGTCTGTTTAAAAAGTCACAATAAATATTGCTCACAATCAGCCGTTCCTTTCTCATACCATAACCAAAACTACTTAAAGTAGATCATTCATTGGCTAAATGCACACACATTATTTCTGCCACTCCACAATAAATATATTAGTCTGTAATTTTTTTCTATTTTTCTAATAGGACTTCTCTGACAGAATTACATTTCAAAAATGTAAAAAATCCATTATGAGAATACAAAAGACTTAAATAATATTGAATATTTATATCATTATGCATTGACATTGAATAGTGACTGGCTAAGAGGATTTGTTTTTCTACTTGCTGAGACATGGCATTATTAAAAATTTTAAAGCATTATCAGCCAACTGCAGCTGTTGATTATTTAATTACAGTGAGCTTCAATTTTAGGTATTTAAAGTGAATGTCACCCTCTTCCTAAGTAAATAATCATATTTTCATTTTTAAATTTAATTCAGGCAGGTATTTCAAAATTTGTGATTCACTGATATACATGCATATATTTTAGCATCGTTAAATCCCCAGAAATTTTATCCATAATTGTACATGTGATTTTTTCTGGTAGAAAAAATGGTCTGTAGATACCAGTAGATTGAAAAGTGGAACGATAAGTAAAAATGATCATTAGTAAAAAAGTAATTGTTATGAATTAAGATTGAAAACATAACTTTTTCTATTTTTATCACTTCCAATAACAATGTGTTTTAACTTGACTGTGGTATTTTAGACACTAAGAGTATTTTATTTCTCTGTGAAAAGCCTTTAAATTAACATTTAAAGATAATCTTCATATCACATGAAGAAAAGTATTGAATAAGCTTTAAGAGAAATGAGTGCAGAAACTTGCCTTTTGCTAAAATCAATCAATAACATTATGTGACAAATGAATATATTGTAAACCAGAATTTTTCATTATGCTTCCAATAATGACATGTGACCCTGTGATATAAGACAGCTATTTTTTTAAGAAGTTCTTTTCAGAGTTGTCATATAATCAGGCTTTTCAAAGGTCTTTGCCAAGGCAGTGACTATTTTTTACTATTTGCTATTTGTAAAAGCCCAAACAAGTTTTTGTTGGCTGTTTGATTGATTCTGTTGTTTGGATGGCTTTCTCTTTCAAAGTATTTTTAAAACACAAAATCAAGCCTTTTGAACATGTTCATCAAGTAAATAGATCTGGGTTAGGGTAGAAGAGAGTTAATAGGGCATATTTCTAATTATCTTTATATAACATTCAAGTTAAAAATAAAATAGAATCCAGTTTCATAAGAATGAATAAAATGGAAAACACTTAACTTCTTGTTTACTTAGTTTTATCATTTGTGAAATCTCTTGTAGCTTAAAAATGCTATGATTTCAGTTTCAAGAAAGTCTGGTAAATGAACCATAAAAACAATACTGCATTGATCAGTGTAATGGATTGAATGAGATGTAATGAGTACTGCTGATTCCATTTCAACAGAATCAAGCTATTACACACCAAAGGTCAATTACTCCTATCAGCTACTCAGATATTTTCTTTTTTTTTTAATTGTTCAAGTACAGTTTTCTGCCTTTTCCCCCTACCCCAGCCCAACCCCCCAGCCCTCCCCTTCTCCCTCCCATTTCCACCCTCCCTGTTATTGTCCATGTGTCCTTTATAATTGTTCCCCTTTTCCCCTGAAATTCCTTCACCTCTCCCCTCTGGTCACTGTCAGTCTATTTTCAATTTCAGTGGTTTTAGTTATATTTTGCTTGTTTATCTGTTTTGTTGATTAGGTTCCTATTAAAGGTGAAATCATATGGTATTTGTCTTTCACCACCTGGCTTATTTCGCTTAGCATAATGCTTTCCAGTTCAATCCATGCTGTCGAAAAGGGTATGAGCTCCTTGTTTCTTTCTGTTGCATAGAATTCCATTGTGTAAATGTGCTATAGTTTCTTGATCCATTCATTTACTGATGGGCACCTAGGTTGCTTCCAGCACCTGGCCATGGTAAATTGCGCTGCTATGAACATTGGGGTGCATAGGTTCTTTTGGATTGGTGTTTCAGGGTTCTTACGGTATAATCCCAGCAGTGGAATTGCTGGGTCAAAAGGCAGATCCATTTTAAGTTTTCTGAGGAGATTCCATACTGTTTTCCATCAAAATGCCCATACTACCCAAAGCAATTTACAGATTCAATGCAATACCTATTAAAGTACTAATGGCATATTTCATAGATACAGAATAAACACTTCAAAAATTTATATGGAACCATGAATGACCCCAAATAGCTGCAGCAATTTTGAGAAAGAAAAGCCAAATAGGAGGCATAACAATACCTGATATCAAACTGTATTACAGGGCCACTGTAATCAAAACAGACTGGTACTGGCATAAGAACAGACACACAGACCAATGGAACAGAATAGAGAGCCCAAAAATAAACCCAAGTCTCTACAGTCAATATTTGACAAATGGGGCAGCAGCATAAAATGGAGTAAAAATAGCCTCTTCAACAAATGGTGTTGGGGGAGCTGGACAGCTACATGCAAAAAAATGAAACTTGAGCACCAACTTATACCAAACACAAATATAAATTCAAGGTGGATAAAAGATTTAAATATAAGCCGTGACACCAGTAAAATCCTAGAGGAGAACATCAGCAGGAAAATCTCAGATATTTTACACAGCAGTATTTTCACTGATAGTTTCCCTGGAGCAAAGAACATACAGGAAAGAATAAACAAATGGGATCTCATCAAAATAAAAAGTTCCTGCACAGCTAAAGAAAACAGTATTAAAATAAAAAGAGAATCAACCGTATGGGAAAGATATTTGCCAATGATACCTCAGACAAGGGCTGTTTAATCTCCAAAATATATAAAGAACTCACACAACTCCACTCTAAGAAGACAAGCAACCCAATTAAAAAATGGACAAAGGACTTGAACAGACACTTCTCCAAGGAGGATATACAGAGGATCCAATCCAGAGACACATGAAAAGATGTTCAGTATCACTAGCCATCAGAGAGATGCAAATTAAAACCAAGTGAGCTATCACTTCAAACTGGTCAAAATGGCCATCATAAGCAAAGCAACAAACAACCAGTGTTGGAGAGGATGTGGAGAAAAGGGAACCCTAGTGTACTGTTAGTGTGATTGCAGACTGGTGCAACCACTACAGAAAACAGTATGGATTTTCCTCAGAATACTCAGATAGGTTCATTTCAGTTACCAGGTAAATGAATTGAAGTAGAATCTGGGACTGTGTACTTCAATCAATAATGTTTCAAAAGGATCCCACCTAGGTACAATGTCTCATTCTAATGAAGCAGACAGCCTATTGTTACCTCCAGCTTATTGAATTGACCTAAGAACAGTACTTGTAAATAATATAATTGGAAGGATAATGCACTCTTAAGTGCTATAGAGCAAGAGGAATCTAATCATAGGGCTACTTGTAATTTACAATCTATTAATTAAGAAACAGAGAGTTATAATCTAAAGAAAGACACTCTTCAAATTCTAAGTAAATTACTGTGAATCTTTTTATATAATATATGACAGAATCAGCCTGAGATATAAATATTTTTGACATAAGAAATCATTGTTTTCAAGACTTTTCTGTGAAGACAGCAAACCATTTCATTCAAACCAGGACGATTTAGATGTGTGGCTTGCCAGGTTCCCCTGGCAGAGGAAGAGTAGTACATGGAAGTTAAAGTTCTGGGCTATAAAGATATTTATTATGCTTTCCATTGAAGTGTAGACTCCAAGCATTCCATTTGGTTATATTAACTCTGTATCAGCACTTGAACAGGTGATTTGCAGGTATCCGGTGATACGAATCCAGTAAAGACTTTTCTTAACAACTCAACAGGATGCACTTTCAGGCTGGATTCAAGACCACAAGAAAATTGTATAAAGCATGAATAAATACAGTATAATTATACAGAGACAGAAAATGTAAATTAGGGGTAAAGATCAAAGCTTACTGGGCTAATGCCCTGGGTATTTATCAATTGTCAGACTTAAGTGGAGATGAGGGGATAAGTAACTATTACGACTGAGTGCTTATTATGTGGCTGATGCATTATAAATATGGAAACTCAGTGCCATCTGTGGCTGACCACATATTATCCTTCCTTGTATTGTCTTAGGGCATGTACTGTAGGACATTTGGCCAGTCCTAAATACCATATAGTAGTGCATGCTCCCTGCAGGAGGGAACACGGTCTTTATCTGTCTCCCAGTAGGCAGTCCCACCTATAGGACTGTGTGCAGTCCATCACCCGGGTCAGCTACTGGGAGGGGCTGACTGGCCATTGGAGACCTGCATACACTACAGATGCTGATTTTGTTGCACCTCATCTACTTTCTGTGAGTAAAGCATTGTTCCACCAGTGATTTGTATGTTGGTTGTTCCAAACTACTTCAAAACTGTAGAATACTGATGTCTTTGGGATCCTTTACAGTGGTTGGCACTGTCAGGATTTTTCCATCCCTCACAATGGGAATCCTCACTTGGCCTTGGTGGACAGATTTTCTTGCTCCACAGATAGAGTGTCTTATATATGTTTGTTAGATATAGCTGCTTTATTTATTTACCTCTACATCCTTAGACATCTTGTTTCTGATTGTTCTATTCATTATTAAAAAATGAACTTTTAAAGTCTCCAAATATTATTGTAGCAATGCCTATTTCTTCCTTCAATTCTTTACATTTTTTGCCTCTTATATTTTGATACTTTGTTATTAGGAACATAAAGGTTTACATTTTTATATCTTCTTCATGTCAATATTTTATTAATAAATTATTTTTAGTCTTTTGTAAACATTTTTAACTTAAAGTTTGTTTTGTCTTATATTATTAACAAAGCCACTGAATAGAATATCTTTTCCCAACCTTTTACTTTAAGCTTATCTATGTTTTAAGAACCAAGGTGAGAGTTCTGGCCAAGAAGTCTCATGGAAGTGTAGATGGATATGCTTCACTTCCTTGCATAACCAAAAGGAGGAAAACAGACAATTTAAACACAACCACAACTGCCAGAAAATCCAACTGTATGGAAGCTCGATGACCAAGGAGTTAAAAAAAAAAAAAACATTCCTCCAGACCTGTGTGTGTGTGTGTGTGTGTGTGTGTGTGTGTGTAGGAGTGGAGATGGACATCCGGGCAGAGAGGGGACATAACAAGGCGGTGGCTGACTGTCCAGGGTGGATGAGGCTGCAGCTGGACAACCCAAATATCCTACATTCGCTTGTGGATAAGCCTGGAGGAAAAGCTGGGGAGCAAGACAGATCATGCAACCCAGAGTTACAGCAAGGGAAATATCTGTGGGGATTGCAAAAGCAGGAGAAACTCCCAATCTTACATGAAAGTTCATTGGAGCGACTCATGGGTGGCTAAAACACATACAAGCCCACCCACCTTGGAATCAGCACCTGAAAGGGCACAATGCACTTGTGGGAAGAAAAGGAATGACGGAAAGTGGAGAGAGAGCCTAGTAAGCTACCAAGCAGCATTGTTCCTTCTCTGATCTCTCCCCCACATATAGTGCCACAACCCTGCCCTAGCAAATGCCTAAGGCTCATCCCCTTACAATGAAACAGGTGCACCAAGACAAATAAATATGGCCCAAGTGAAAGAACAAATCAAAACTCCCGAAAAAGAACTAAGTGACAAAGAGATAGCCAGCCTATCAGATGCAGGGTTCAAAACACTGGTAATCAGGATGCTCAGAGAAATGATTAAGTATGGTCATAAAATAAAGGAAAAAATGAAAACTATACAAAGTGAAATAAAGAAAAATATACAGGGAAGCAACAGTGAAGGGAAGGAAACCCTGATTCAAATCAACAATTTAGAAAAAAAGGAAGAAATAAACATCCAACTGGAACAGAATGTAGAAACAAGAATTCAAAAAAATGAAGAGGGGTGAGGAACATTTGAGACAACTTTAGACATTCCAACATTTGAATCACAGGGGTGCCAGAAGGAGAAGAGGAAGAGCAAATATTTGAAAAGTTATTTGAACAAATAATGAAGAAAAAAATCCCCAACTATGTAGAAGTTGCCATAAAAATAATTCATCTGAAGAGAAACTGATTTTACATTAACAACTTTATATTCAACATTCCTAATTGATAGAAAGAAACCCAAAATTTAACTATTAGACATCTCATCTATAGACTGAACCCCTAAATCACTGCCCATCATTGCCGAAACACGAATGATTAAGGTTTTATTGGTGCCTTCAAAATGCATAAAATATATTGTCAGTATAAGGTGGGAAGACAATAAGTAAGTGTAATATAATAAATGGTATATAAACTGCTATAACAGAGAACATTGGAAGAAAATGTAGTATAATAATTATGTTGGGGAGCCTAAAAGAAGCAACCACCAGATCCTGCCAAAGAGAAGACAAAAAGAATGCATCAGGTTATGGAAAGTTTTTTTAAAGAAGGTGTCAGTTCGGTTTATCTTTAAAGATGATCTCATCACTATATAGTTTTTCCAACTTTAGTGTAAACATAGCTGCATGCATGTATGCACAGACACACACATGCACACATGCACACACACACATTAGTGAGGATGAAAGCTGCTGGAAGTTGGATTAGACAGACGCCTTTGAGGAACACTTTGAATTGTAAATATTGGTCCCGTGTTGTTCTGTTCAGTTGGTTCAGAACATGCTACTACCAGGAGGCAGAGCATTGTTTTCATTTACATTTAAATTAACTTTAAATTCACACATTAATTGAGTTGTAAATGCTGAATAAATAATGTCAAATAATTATAATCTGGGTCTTAACATTTAAATGTGTATGGACCCATTCATCACTAATTAATCACAGATGTAAAGAATCAATTGGAAGGAGAAAACAGTCTTTTAAAACAAATTGTGTAAAATAGTAGAATAGCTAAAGGAATAACTTGCTTTCAGTGCAGATAAACTGAAAAACCTCCTGTTTCTCTGACTGGTATGGCTCAGTTGGTTGTGCATAATTAGGCAAAGCGAAGAGTCACTGGTTTGATCCCTGGTCAGCGTACATACCTGAATTGTGGGTTTGGTCCTGGTTGGAATTCTCTCTCATGTCAATGTTTCTTTCCCCTTTTTTCTTCCCTTCCTTCCTCTCTTTCAAAAAATAAATATATAAAAGGTTTTCAATATTACAAAAAATACAAGTAAGAAAAACTGTTTTGTATTTTCTCTTTTGTTATTAGAAAGGATAATTATGTGATGTTTGAGAAATAATACCTCTAGTAAAATTTCAGTCTATTAGTTAGCTTAGGCTGCTATCACAAAATACCATAAATTGTCTTAGAAAAACAAAAATGTATTTTTTACATTCCTAGAGGGTGGGAGTCAGAGAGCAGGGTGCTACCATGGTCAGGGTCTGGTGAATGCCTTCTTGTAGACTGCTGATTTCTCCTTGTATTCCCACAGGGTGGAAAGTTGGGAGAGAGCTCCCTGGATTGTGTTTGATAAGAGCACTATTTTCAGTCATGACGGCTGCACCTCATGATCTCATCACTTCCTGAAGGCAAAACTTCCTGATAACTTCACATTGGGAGTCAGGATTTCAACATAAGGATTTTGTGGGGTTGGGGCACAAACATTTAGTCTGGAATACAATGATTAAAATTAGGTATGTTTTCAAAATGTCCTGTTTATGTAATATTAATTATATACCTGATATTAGAGATATTCTCAATTTTGTAAGGATTTTACCTATAACATGAATAATATTTATTAATAAAATTTATTAGTAATTACATATTATTTTATACTATTTATATGAATCCCAAGTATTTTATGTATGTGTAGATATAAATATTTTTCAAATATGCTAATATCAACTTTTAAAAAATAAAAATTATTTTTATCCAGAAAATACAGAGATAAAAAAATTCTAGTTTTTCATGGTAAAATAACAATACTTCTGGAGTATGGGCGCCTAAATCAGTTATAATTGCTAACAAAAATATGCATCCATTACACACACCAGTGCACACACTCATAAACACACATGCACACATTTAGAAACTTTATCTTTATGTATGTCGAAATCATAGTTAATTGTGGGTTTTACTTGTCAGTTTCCATGTGGAAGACAGATTATATTTAACAACCTATGGAGGATGTTTTTTGAAGTTCTTCACTCAGAAAAGGTAATGTTGCTGTAATGGCCATTGCATATATGTTGCATGGCCTGAAAATGATTGAATGCCTGAAGTCCCAAGAGGGTCCTATATATATATATATGCATGTATACATATATGTACACATGCACATATGAATACACATGCATACATATGCATGTATATATGTATCTATATATGCACAACTAACATTTAATTCACTAGTAAATTGTGTTGTAGAATTTAGCACTATTTTTAATTTATGTCCTATCTTCACTGTAATAAACAAATAGCACAAACTAAAATTCTATAAATGTATTTCTCTGAATTTGATAATCAAATTCTTACATATGAATTAATATTCAAATTGGTTTATACTCTCTCATAGCTCTGGGCTGACAATTGTTTATTAGAATTTTAATCTCTTGCCAAAAAAAATTACAATTTATCAATTCTCCCATTATAAGTAAAAACTAAAGTCAATATCAAGTACTTCACACATTTAAGTGACAAACTTCAAACATAAAGCCTATTGTGTGGTCAATAAAAAGAAAAACAGTTTCATCAATTTTCTTTAGTTAAATTTTGTCTCTTGACTCATTAATTTCATTCTGTACTTTGGAGTTCATGTTATTATTTAGGGAAATACTTTCTGTTCCACTGCGATATTTTGAATAGCCAACAAAATTCTTTAGAAATTTACCTGTCTAAAATCACTTTCTATTCTATATACTTCACAGATTCTTCTATTTCCTCAATTATTTAGTTTTAACCAGTGGTCCTGCCTCATCGTGTTAACATTTCTTCACATCCAAAACAAGAGTTGAATTACAAATGACCTTTGTGTTCCCTCTCATTTCTATTGGGAACATAAACAGAGATTAGGATTATAGTTTTATCTATACACCAGAAAATTAAAACCTGTTTATCTTATTCCATTTCCATAATTGTATAAATAATAAATCACTGTGCTTTCATTTAAGTAAGGAAAGTGGGCCTCATAGATATTACCACAGTAAACCCAGGTTGTGAAATGCTTAAAATTAGGCCTTATAAAACATGGTTTTAGTGGTCTTTAGGTATAGGAAAAATAACATTTCCTACTAAGATTTGAATGATTTGAGTGTTTTTCATTAATAAATACAAATTTCCCTAACATATGCAAATAAGCTAATGTTAACCACATGATAATATATGTCAATAAATGTATTATGTTTTTTAAAATATACACAGAGCCAAGATTCGTGAAAGCCTGGAAAGCTTGTTTGAAATGGCCACACATAATAATATTTACATTTTTTAAAGAATGCACAGAGAAGTTTTCAAATAAGATCACTTGCTGTGTTATAAAAGTCACAACAAATTTCAAACATAAAATGCCAAAAAAAGAGAAAAAACAATAATTTAGGGTATGCTTTCTGAACACATGTAATTAGATACATTAAAACAAACATTGAGAAAACAGCCCAAATTTTTAGAAAATAAAAGCTCATTTTAAATAATGTATGGATAAAACAAAAAACAAAAAAATTGTAATATATTTTGCTTAAATGTAAAAGAACATTTAATGTTTGATATACAAAACTTTAGGAATACATCAAAAGCTTTGGTTAGTGGAACATTTACTATAAAATTAAAAATGTTGAAAATCAATTATTTGAGCTCCATTCAGAGAAAGCTAAAAATAAGTAAAAAAAGAAACAAACTGCAAATAAAACAAAAGAAATACAATAGAAAAAAAGTAATATTATAATTAATGGAGAAGTAATTTGTGAAAATTCAATACTCTTTTGACTAAAAATTTAGCAAACTAGGAATAGAAGGATTAATCTATAACCTGACAAGATACTTACCAGAAAATAAAAAGAGGGAAACATTTCTCAGAAATAAGAATGAAAGAAAAATGACAGAACACTCTGTCAATATCTATAATTTGTAGTTATAACGTATAGGCATACACACACACACACACATACATACAAGCAGTAATCCCCCAAAACCAGCATTTATTCATAAAAATTGTGCATTTACTCTTACATGTTTAAACTTCAGTCACCTTCAAAGTACTCTCTATTTGATGCAACACAACTATTGAGAATTTTTTCCACTCTTCAAAACAGTTTTTTGAACTCATAGATTATGAAGCATTTTAGTGCTTCTGCCGGGTTTTTTTTTATGTTTTGCTTTACCACTTCCATACTGGCAAAACATTCCCCTTTGAGGACTTTTTCACCTGAGGACAGAAAAAACAAGTCACTCAGGGCAAGTTTGGGTAAATGGGGAGGGTGGGACACAGGTGTCAGGCCATTTTTGGCTAAAAACCGCTGAACATTCAGCAAGGTGTGTACAGGCAGGTGAATTGCCCATAATGAAATGGGCAAAGGCATTGAATTTCTTCAAAAATTCACTAGGTTGAATGCAGCCACAAAATGGAAAATACCACGTGCACCCTGTCTGGTGTGGTTCAGTGGGTTGGGTACTGTCCTGCAAACCCAAAGGTCACTGGTTTGATCCCCAGTCAAGGTACCTGCCTAGGTTCAGCACATGTGTAATTGCATAACAAATATCTAGTTTTGTATAACATAATTTCTATTAACTTATTAAAATACTTATTAGTGTTTAATATCTGAAAATTAATATTTGGGTCTGAGCTTTCCTGCACAAAGTAAACATTAAAGCTAAGAAAACCCATATCAAAAAAAAATACAAGTGAAAGGAAACTGATGGATGCTTCTCTCCCTTTTTCCTCCTCCCTTCTCTTCTCTCTAAAAGTAAATAAAATCTTTATAAAAAAGAAAATACTACATGTTGGGGGAACTGACAAGCTTTCCTGTCTCAGAGTCTTATACCTATCAATTTTAGGTATCTAAAATGTTCTACCTGCAATTCTTCACCTGGCTTAATACTCCACAATTATCAGCTTAGAGAGGAAATCCATCATACCAACTGCTTCATCCTAGTTCCTCTACTGCTATTTACTCTGTCATAGCTCACAGTTCATTCCCTTTTAGCATTGATCACAGTCTAAAATTACTTTGCCCCTCATTTATTTAGTAATTATATTCTCATTTGAACCTCAAATGTTAAGTTTCTTGAAAGAAGAAACCCTGTTTATCTTTGTGCAGGAGAGCTCAGACCCAAATATTAATTTTCAGATACTAACCACTAATAAATATTTTCAATAAATGACTAGAAATTATGTTATATAAAATCAAATATTCATCATATGATTCCAACATTGATTTTGTTACATGTCAGTTTTGAAGCAATGAAAATTGGCAATTATCTGGATCTATAATAATATTCTTTAAGACTATGCATGCAAATATTATCATTATAGGTTACTTACCTGAAACCTTATTTTAAAGCTAAGAAAATCCATATCTTAAAAAGGTTAAATAAACTTAGCCATTGTCAGGTATTTTAAAATAATAATTCCTAAATAACATTTCTAAATTCTATAATTTTTAAAAGATTTTATTTACTTATTTTTAGAGAGAGGGGAAGGGAGAGAGAAAGAAAGGGAGAGAAACATCAATGTGTGGTTACCTCTCACGGGGGACCCACTGGGGACCTGGCCCACAACTCAGGCCTGTGCCCTGACTAGGAATCAAACCAGAGACCCTTTGTTTCACAGCTCATGCTCAATCCACCGAGCTACACCAGCTGGGGCTAAATTCTATAAACTTTTTAAAGTTACTTTATTTAGATTTAAAAAGTCCTTATTGGAATTATATATTATATTGTATCGTTTGTTTAATTAGCCAAATGTAATTAAAGTATAACAATTCCCTATATTTGGAGATAATTCCAGGAAGTGTGAGACACCTTTTTGGAAAAAACAATCTTGTGAATGGATAGAAAATAGAAGATCATTAACAGAAAAAGAATGAATTGTAAGTAAGAATTTATCAAAGAAATAACATTGAACCCCAGGCACCAATGGTACAGACAGAACTTTATGCTTTGTAATTGTTGTGATATTTCTTATATTTAATGTAGCTAAAAAAATTTGCCAGGCACCATTCTTATAGTATTTAATTTTTCAAACAAATAGTATGAAAGTATGTCTTTTATATTCTCATGATAGTAACTCTGGGATGATTATAGATTTCACAATTATTTTTATTAAAGTTGGCATACTACACAATATTTGTTTCAGGTATACAACATATTGATTTGGCAGTTATATACCGTACAATGTGATCACCACCATAAGTCTTGTAGCAATCTATCACTGTCAATTTATTGCAGTATTATTGACTATATTCCCTGCATTGCATGTTATGTTCCCATGGTTTATTTATTTTATAACTGAATATTTGTATCAATACCTCTTATTCCTCCTCACTTGTGTCATACCCGATTTCCCCCTCTGCAATACTTAGTGTGTTCTCTGCATCTATGGGTCTGTTTCTGCTTTGTTTCATTTGTTTGTTTTGTCTTTTTAACATTCCACATATAAGTGAAATCATACAGTATTTTTGTCTTTCTCTGTTTGACTTATTTGACTTAGCATAATACCCTAGAGTTGTATTTTCAAATATTTCTGAGCACTTGTTTCTCACATGCTTTAATCAGCATTCTCAAACTACAGTTAAAAAACAAAATCCCATTTTAGCATGGAACTTCTGCCTCTGGAAATACTTTCTGCATTTCCACGACCAAACATCCCATGGAGGAAGGCTAATTATAGGCTGCAGTATGCACCTGGGTGAAAATTAACTTTTAAGCAGCCTTTAAAATAAACGTTTTTTAATTATTGTCATTATGTAAAAACTGTATAAATGCCTTTAATTGTACTTATAAACTAACATTTGCTATAATTGTCACCAAGCGTAGGTTCGTGATATAATCTCCCCTATAAGTCAAGCTGCGTAACTGCTCCGCCAGCTGCTGAGCAGTCCAGCACCAAGGAGTAGACAAGAGTCACACACAGTAACTATGCCGTTCACTCAGCTTTTACTGAATGCAGGTTCAGTCAACGTAGAACATCAACATATATTAATATCCTCCTCACGCTCTAACAATCTAAGAAAAATTTAACACACACAGCAATTAATGAGGGATAATGAACCCGAGTCCCATACTCCCAGCCTTCAGATCTGGGAGACAGCATGGTGGGCAAGGGAATTGTCAGCATCTTTTAAGGAAGGATCTCTGGAGCAGGGTGGGCAGAAAGGCAGATGAAGTCCTCAGTCCAGCAGGGCAGAGCCTCTGGTGACAGATGCCAAGGGAGATCAGCATGGCATGGAGCAGCACTCTGGTGTGTGGAGCTGGGCTGTCTCAGCAGCCAGCTGGAGCCTGCCCCAGTTATATCTTGAAAGTGTTGTACTCCACACTTCTGGTTCTTTTCGATAAATATCTTTACACCCCTGATGCCAAGTGGGGAATTTGCCCAAGAGCCTATGGGTGGTATATAGCTGTTCTTGACACCCCTGTTGGCAAGTGTGGAATTTCTCCAGGACCCTGTCTATGTGTGGTCCCACCCTACAGACATGGTTATTCTGACTATGTGTGCAGATATCATTTTTTTAATTGTTGCTCAATTACAATTGTCTCCATTCCCACCCCCGCCATTACTCTCCTGTGCCCTCCCACCTCCCACCTCCCACATTCAATCCTTCCCCAACCCCCATTGGATTTTTCCATAAGTCTTTTATACATGCTCCTTGACTTAACCCTTTCCCTTCTTTCCCCTGTTATCTGCCCCTCCTTTCTGGTCACTGTAAGTCTGTTCTTTATGTCAATGTCTCTGGTTCTATTTTGCTTGGTTGTTTGTTTTGTTGATTAGGTTTCACTTACTGGTGAGATCATATGGTATTTGTCCTTCACTGCCTGGCTTATTTCATTTAGCATAATGCTCTCCAGTTCTGTGTGCAGATATGTTAAGTGTGTCTCCTTGCCAGATGTGTCTGCTCTAACTTAAGTAGTTTCCCTTTTGAAGCAAAGTGTCATGGCTGATTGACAGCCATGCTGGCTGACATGAGTGACTCCACTTTGTTTTATATACTTTATGCTATCTTGATTGGGCCAATGCCATTTTATTGGTCCTGCTCTCCACAATAATCATGTGTAATATCTGGGAATGACCAAAAATATTTTCTTTTTTATTATTAAAATAAAAATAGAAGAAACCCTCATTATTGATTCATAGGTCATTTTATTTTACTTTATGAGCACAATTGTTGTTATAATTGAAATACATAAACTGCTAAAATCTAACAGGTATTCAATAGTAGCTACTTAAAACTAAATTTAAAACATCTTGAAATTATGTAACTGCTGGGAGATTAAAGATCAACATACAAAACATTCAACTATAGTATTGAATTTTATTATTTGATAGAGAAGTAAGATTGAACATGCACATTTTAAAAATAAGAATATTTTATTTGTTTAAATATTATTTGATGGTACCACATTTTCATTGTCTCCTTAAAGATGCATCATTGCTTAAAATTACTGTGTGTCTGTAAATGAGTCAGAGGATAACTTTTGTTTTCACAGAACTTTTGCTGAAAGACAAAATGTACGACAGGCTTATTTTTATTCAAACTTAGCCAAATGATTTTTAGAAAATACTTGCAAAGAAACCAAAAACACCTTTAAAATAACAATTTGAGGTAGGAAGGATGAAAGGGGTGGGGAAGAGAGGGAGTATGCTGTGATAATATAGGGCTGCATGGCAGCTGATTCAACTTTATATTTTTTTCTTTTGTTTTCCCCCCTTCTCTAGCTAGTTAATAAGACACATGTGAAGAAATGTGTGATCAATAAAGATGTGCTGCTTTACAAACACTGTTTGAGAATTTTTATTTGGGGATAGAAAAAGTATTATCCTAGACAATTATTCAAAAAGCAGTTATTAGAGTAATAAGTAGATTACATAAACTATAAGGCTTTGTCTTAATATTATATGTAATCACAAATCTAGTAACAGTCATAAAATTCTGATGTTAATTTATTGAATCGTGTGCATAACTATGTTCACAAAATGTAAATAACTATGGTATTGACAAACTCCAGATAGAAGGTGCAAAAGTATGGCTTGTCGGGGGTCATGATAATTACTCCATTAAGGAATGTAAAGGTAGAAGCGGAGGTCAGTGACTATACTTTTACACTCTTGCTTTAAATTACTTCCAGCCTTTGTTGGTAACAGTACATGTGCCCCGTTCATCCTTGCTGCATCAGAGACCTTCTAGTGCTGCAGAGAGGTGAACACTTCCTAGTTTGGCATCAGTCAGGATCCAGTTAAGAAAACAGAAAAATACTTTTTGTTTATTTTTATTATTATTTTTCACTAAGGCATATTTATCAAGGTAGTTAATTACATAGATCTGTTAGATGTACATAGTTTAATACATTAGAACTTTAGACTTTTGCATGCTCCCATGTTATTTTGTCTAATGGTTGTTAGGGAGACTGTTTGCTCTTGTCTTTCCCTGTAATATTTTAATACTATATATTTGGGAATAATACTATGTTGTTAAAGGGTTGTTTTTGTTATTTCTTGAATAATTATCTTCATATTTTAATAATAAACACCCACAAAATGCATATAGGCTTATTTTTACCAAGGATATCTTGTCAAATGCCTATATAATAAAAGCTTTAGTGAAGATATTTTGTTTTATATATATATCTATATCTATAGTATATATTTGAGAGTAGGACAAACTCCAGAAATGAATGAGTCTGAAGAATCCCAAAATTAAAATGATGAAACTTAGAATTTCTTTTAAATATTTAACTAGTATGCTCTTGATTTTTGCAGTATCAACCATTTCCTTGTCAAAATACATGTGCATGTTCACATACACACACAAGGCTTGAGAAGATGTTGGAACTTAAAGCTGTAAACATGAAGCAGAATTTTTCACTCTATTTTTCAAAAAATCTCCAATGTGCTCTCTCTTCATCATCATATGCAACTAATTTGAAATGTATATATTTCAATATATATACTCACATATAAATATGATGTATATATACATATAAACATATTATGTATGAAAGTGATTTAGTAAATGTCTAGAAAATATTGTTATAATATTAGAATTACAGCATACATTTGTTTATACTATGAATAAATAAGATAACATAGCTATGTATCAGTGTTTGACTTTTAATATAGGTAAAAGTTTTCACAAGAGTGACCTCCAAACATAAGACATTAAATTCTTCTCAATAACGTTTTGAACAATAAGGAAAAAAATAAATTATTATCAAGATAATGTGTAAAATTCAGATGATATAAATCTCACAACTTTTAAAACTATTTACTTTAGATTTCAGATATTTTAATTATCTTAAGAAAATAGTATGATGAAATATTTAATGAAATAAACATATTTTTCAAGGACCATCCAAATAACATATTGGATGTTATTTTTCATTACATATATCTATAATTTCTGTTTTTCATGTGCCTCAAGTTAATTACTCTAAATTTAGTTATATTACTACTATTTTATAGTTTTACCTAGCAAAATATTGTTGTTTGTGTATTTCTGGAACATAATAGTCAACCATACTTAACCAAGTCTGATTAGTGAGATTAAATTATTTTTTATATATGAGGTAAGGTCATTTATTTTTCTTACAATATGAATGGAATCATTGCTGATTTCCTATGCATACAAGAATTGAATTTCTTCAGATAAATCTTATGTTTCTTTTGGGCCCACAAAGACATCTGGATACTCATCATAAGTGTAAAAATTCCAACTAGAAGAAAAAATAAACAGTTATTTTTCTTCTGTGATGGATATAGCAAGTTACATTAGAAAAAATTGATCATATATTACTCTTAAAATATTTCTCAAATGTTTCATAGTTTTCCATCTATTTTATTTACTCATATTCATTGCCTAGCTTATATATGTTCAATCAATATTTATTGCATGGCTTGATAAACATAGAGAGTATATAGCAGAGATCAAAATATATCTACATATTTTTCATCCTGTTGTCCCAAAGTACTTCCAAATGAGGAATATTTATCTTTGAATTTTTCAGTAATAGTTGTCATATGCATGTAATATACCTCTTCACACATAGACACAATTGCTCTTAATCAACCATATTTATTGTTATTCTAAATTTTGTACAATGAAACAAGAATGGGTATAATTGGTATAACTGATATCTCTTCTAATACATGCAGTTAATTGAAATCTAGCTTCCTTGTATGTGTTAAAATGCCAGTATCCAAGGTTATACAATGATGCTCTGAGTCGTCCCTTCACAGACATTCATGGACCCTAAGGAGCTCACACACATCTGTGCATACACACAAAAGAGACTTTCAGCTTTAATGCATTATTACCACTGCCTCTGTATAACTAAATTTGCTGGCTCAGATTAGGCCATGATACATAGAGATACATAGTAAATAATTTTCCACTATATTTTAAAGCTACACAGAAATCCAAAATAAAAAACATAATGAAAGCACAAAATCCTTTTGCAGACATGACAAACTTCAGAGCTGTAGCAGCACATGCAGAAATCACTGCTAAAGATGTACTGACTTCCATTGTACGTAAATCCAGGTCTTACCTGGCAGCGTTTGTGTCATGACTGTGAAACTGATCCATGATCCAATCTGTCAGATTAAACCATAAGTTAACATCTATGTGTAAGCTAGTAATTTGTTCATGTGTAACTTTAAGTAGGTAATTCAAAGCTTAAAACACAGTAGAAAAATGATAAGTAGAAATAAATTTGCCCTAAATTATTTGTGTTGAATATGATTAAATCATAAGCAACTTTATAAAATAATCATAAGAAAATGGATATTGTTTAAAGACTTTTCAAAAAATCCCAAAACATCCTAAAATGTTTTATGTGAAGATTATAAAATTTTATTTAAATATAGATAAATATGTTATAATTATTCTTTTTTTCTAGGGAAAATTGCAGGTGAAATGTTCCAATTTTCTATGCATATGATAAGATCAATATCAACTTATATCTGTCTATGCTGTATCTACAGATAAAGCATATATATTATCATATAATAAATATAAATACATAAATGAATGCATATATTATACCAAATAAAGTTTAAATATTTACATACATAATGGCATACCTCATAGGTATAGTTAGGACATGAAACCAGGAAAAACATCCATGTGAAGGGGTTATAATTCGGACTTGGAAAACAGGCATTAGTTCCTTTTAGAAAAGAGTATAAAATGTCAATGATGCTACATATTGCAAATTTGAACATATATTTGTTATATGATTCTAAATTCCCAAGAACAGCTGTCCACCACATGAAGTGCCATCATATATTTATAGAAACCTGTTTCACAAATTACTAAGAAGAGAAGCATTTTTAAATGTTATGGCCTTTTGACTCAAATAGAATAACTGTAATTTTCTGACTATGTCTATAGCTATGTTGCTGTAAAATTACAGAAAACATCATGATAATCAATTTTTAACAATCTAAATAAAGTGGTATATAAAAGTTACTTTGAATATCTTATAGTTGCAGTGGTATTCCATACTGAGATTAATAAATGCACTTTAACATTCATATGCATCTTCCTATTCTTATTTAGTGTCAAAGAAGACAATTTTGGTTGAGATCATTAAATACCTCAAACCTACCTTTCTATTAAATTAGCAAAAATCCAATGGGAATTTTATAAGGATATTATTTATATGAAAAAAATTGTAAGTATCCCTCATAAGAGAATTACAGTGAATAACATTATATTTGATATTCAGAAATGCCATATAAATTATTTCTGTTCAGCAATCAGAACTGTTATTCACAGCTTTCATTATCCTTAGCATATTTTCACTTGATTTTTGTTAGTTATTATTCACCTTTTAATTTTTTTAAGGAAACATTTTAGATAACATATTCATAATGATTTCAAGTTGAACTTTGAGCTGTGACATTTGTAAAAGTAAATGTGAATTTTAACATTACTGTTTATTCTCTATAAAGATTTAATCAGATGAACACATAAACTAATCTCTTTCATTATAATTCTAAAGTCATAATGAAATGTCAGTATGTTTTCAAAATTATAACTATTGTTGAATATCAAACTAAAAGTATATTAGGTTCTATGCAGATTTCAGGCACTGCTCATTTCCAGATAAGGATAAATATGTATGCCATTTAGTATTACAGATTTTCTTGTTAACATTTCTATAAACAACTTGTGTAGTGCCCATATAACCATCAATAAAATATAATAGAGACAAATATTTATGTTATAGCAACTGAATTTCAGAGGTGGAAAATGCATACAAGCTAATCTGGTTGAAAGCCTCTACTTTATGACTGATCAGCTTCTGGAGGTAGCACATGATCAGAGGTCCACAAATACAAACTTCTTTCTGATGTAGTTTATAGGTTAAAAAAACAATATGTGTTATGATGCACAAATGCATATGTATATAGATATTGTCTTAATTGTACATAGTTGCTGTTAATTGTAATTAGAGTTAAGATTAGGTATTACTAATTCAATTTTCATTATATGTTCTCTCAACATTTACTTACTACTTATAATGGAGCTTCTATTAAATGAGAGTCTGCAGATTTTTGCATTACAATGCTTCACCACCTAAAATTTTCCATCTTAAATGGTTTATTCCTACATTTCAAGAAGTGCTGCTGACAGGGACCATTGAACTCTTGGCACCCCTTATGAAGGTGATGTGGCTGCAGGGAACCACCTCACTCAAGGTTTCACTCACTTTTTCATTTAGTCTTAATTCAAAATTTGATCAATATGGAAAATTGATGTCTCAATTCAGTACAACATTGCTATTTCATCCCAATTTTATGATTTTCCATAGATGAAACTGAGACTCTCATTGATACTGTATTTCTCTTAATTTCCTACCTGAACATGATTTATTTTTTTGCATACCAAAAAAATCACTCACTAACACACCTCTTCACTAGTAATCTCTATCTCATTGTCTACATCCCAAGAAACTAAACCTATTGTAGTTGACACCAGTAGTCACCCAAAAACTAGATGCTGTAATGATATTCCAGAGTTGAATGACTTAGGAGCCTGAAACTGGTGCCCATCCCATTATAGATGCTTGGTTCAGTACAGATAACTGCTGGTTCCAGGTAGCTGTACAAATATAAAATCATTTACCAGTGGTATCCTGGTGTGTTATACTGTTGGAAGGGAATGCTTTATTTGGTCCAGTGGAATTAAGTGGGGGTTACTATCATCGTTCTTGACAAAGGTACCTAAAACTGAAACTGATAATTGACAATTAAAAGCCAGCTGTGAAAACTAGAGGATCTTCTTGACACCATACAAAGAAGCTCTAATTTTCTGAAGTGAAGGAAAGGTTGAGAAAGCTGAAGACTGGGTATTTGCAAGAATAGTCAAGATCCAAGAATATATAACACCAATCCAAAGCAGGTTTGCTAAGCCAAGGTTATCTTCACAAAACAAATTGCAATAGACAGCTTTTGTTAACTCCTTAAAACTAAGAAGTGGTCCACTTCTCCCTATTAAAAGTTAACACACTTCTTGCCTACAGGTAATAGAGAGGCTACCATGGTGCAAAACTCCCTTAGGATTTTTTCCATGCTACACTAGGACTGTATCTCAATATAACATACCTGAGATTGTTCTGGCCCTGATAAAAAAAAAAAAAGGATTATTCCCCAATGGAGTTGCAGGACACAGAGAGCATGCACAAGCAAATTACAGGAGAATGTATATGTGATTGGACTTTGAGGGTGCTTAATAAGAAGGCAAAATATAAAATTGGATGAAGCTAGGTTTACTTTGTTAGAATACCCTCATGAAATATAGGATTCTGCTAAGATGGTACAAACACACTAATATGAACCAGTAACTACAAAAAAAGCGATGGTCTCCACTACAGGAGGAAGAAATGTTATAATTCCTATGGTAGCCAGAGAAATAAGGTATTAAATGCCTGAGAAATGTAAGGATATTAAATAGATAGTTGTTTATAGAAAGCTAAAATCAGAAGGACCTTTCCCATGGGAAGGACTTTTTTTCCCTATGCTCTATATTCCCATATTTTTCCCATTCCATGGAAGAACCTGGAATATATATCATTTTCCAAAACTATAAAGCACATGTTAATATAAGGACACCACGATCACTAAGATTAGAGTTAGCTTACTATAGTTACACTCTGATAGGAAGTGATGTCATCTTAGAACTGGGAGGAGCAGTAGTGGTTGGGTTAAAGGACCTTTCCACCTCTCCCAAATAAAAGCCATTCTAGTTTCAGTACCTTACTGTCATAAACTAGAATGATCAGTAAGTTCAGAAGATGCCTGGTCAACAGAAAGCTGTGACTGGTTAAAAGAACACAAAGTTCCTGGAGGATAGATTGATGAATTTGTGACAGTACTATGTGTGAATTTAGACAAAGAAAGTTAGAGATTATTAGTCAAGAAATTTGGGGCACCTGGCTCAATATAGAATAAAAATAACTATTACTTTCCCAGTTTTTAGAATTGAACCAATTGTAAGACACTAAAATCACTGATGGGCAATCAGTGTGGGACCCCAGGAAGAAACACTCTAGAACATGAAAAGGAGTATAGATCATGATTCTCACTAAAATAACTTCACTAAATGTCTATGGTCATTTGTTTGGGGAACTATACACTAGTGAAAGTGGGATATCATTACATTTCAAGGACTATTAGACACAGTGTGCCTTCTAGGTTGAAAGTGTTCATTTCCTCAGATACAAAAGGAATATTTGGACTATACATACTTTGCAGTTTAGACAACTTCTACTTTGCTTTCTTGACCGCTGGGCTAAAAGCTGTTGCAGTGAGAAAAGCCAAATGGAAACCTCTGAAATTGCACCCATACTTCTGTAAACATCAAAAATATTGCATCCCAGGGCATATTCGTGCTACCCTTAAGATATGAGGTTTCCTTGAGCAATGTTTTCCCTTTTTATCACCATTTAATTAACTTTTATAGGCCCCAACAAAAGCAAAATGAATTTTGGAGAATGATGGTGAAGTATTGTGAATTTGGTCAAACATTATCCACCATTGCAATTGATCACCAGATGAAGCATCTTTGCTAGAACAGGTTGACCCAAGTTTGGGTAGATGGATATAGCCCCAGAGTTGACAATTTTTTTTCATTTTAATTAAAAGGGAGTCAGAATAGTTTACTTTTTATACAAAATTATACACTTTAATTTTTTTCTAGGACCATAATAATACTCCTATCTTTTGTCATAGCTCAAGGGGATCCAGACTGGTTGAACATTTCACTGAAAATCACACTCTTGCACTATATCAGCAACATTATGCTATACTATTCATACTGGATGAAAAGTGAGTAGCATGTGGGAGGCTTTATTAAGATGTGTGGTTTACAGGAGGTGGGGAGAAGCTAATAAACCCTATAAAGTTCTAAGGGCCATCAGTAAAATGTTTTAAAACCAGATTATTATGGGGCATCACTTCAAAAATCAAAGGAAATATACTGCAATTTGCACTTCCCACCATGAAGGAAGCAAAATGATTTTTGGCCTCTTCCATTAGGGAGGTATCATATTAAATGCCAGGAAATTCTGCTCTGAACAATATACCATGTCGCACAAAAAGCTACAGTAGTTTAGCAGTGCTTAAGGCAGAAAATTGCAGCAGGCTCAAGTTTTTGTGCAAGGACTCCTATACTTGGGTAGACTCTCTATATATTAAACATCAATGGTGGGAAAAGATAATGTGTGTAACCCTGGTATTCTGGAGCAAGGCCATACCATTTTTAGTGGAGAATTATAGTTATTTGAAAAAATAGTCCTGGGATGTTGTTGAGTCCTGGTAAAGATTCAGATACTACTCTAGGAACACCAATGGCCACGTGGTCATGCCTGCATTATAAGCTAAGTTCTGTTAGACATGCCACGTCATAGGTTGCGTGAGACCAGGAAAAATGAATTGTAGGGTAGAAATGGAATATTCAGAGTGAAACATAAATAGAACAATAGGGTACAAGCAAGCTGCATTGGCATGGATTCTAGACGACCATATTAACTACCAATGTTGAACCAATGTGCCCCTTTTAACTCACACATGAGGCCACTGTAGGTATACCTTAAACCCAGCTGAAAAAGAAGGAAGAGCCTGAGCTTAGTGCAAGAATGTGTTGACTGATATGTGGTATAAACCAAAAAAAATGCATGGCAGCTTCATATAGTCATATTCAACTGTCACCTTAAAAGGCAATAGTGAGGATGGTGGGATTTTCCCAATGGGCAGAGCTTCTGGAGTTGAAAAAGATATATTCATGGCCTACAATATACACAGAATCATGTGTTGTGTCTAATGAACAAACAAATCAGAAATGTCCATGAATATAAGTGTGGATTTGAAGTGTGACGATCTTTGTATCACAAGTTAATGCCCAACAAGAAGCATCTATAATAAAAGAGACAATATACAGCAGGTAGGAAAGACAACTCAGTCAGGCAATGCCAGCCAGCCTGTTATGGATTACTCCTGTCCTGGCACATGGGTGCCTGAGTGGAGTGTAAGGATGAAAGCTGTGCTTGGGCTCCATTGCATGGGCACCCTCTTACCAGGGCAGGTTTAGCTACTACGGCTTCCGAATGTTCAAACTGCTAGCAACAATAACAACAGTAACACCATAATAAACCACCATTTCTCATGGAGAATATAAGTAGATTATTTATTGAACCTCATATATTGTAAAAGGGAGCAGCAATTCATACTGCAGGAAAAGACACGGACTTTGTGATTTGGGGGTGGGGGTGGTTCCGAGTCAGTCCTATTATCTGAGAGCTTACACAGTATTTGAACAATTAACATATAGCCTTTATAGCATACTGTTAGTTTAAGAGATCCACTTTCAAAAAGGAGGTATAAGAATAGTTCCACAACCATGAAAACTTCTAATGTGAAATTCAACATCATTAAAAAATTGCTAACCTGATGTTTAGCTAACCTGCTGAATTTGAGGGAATGTTCTGCTAAAGTCACTGCTGAAATCTTGTCTTAGAGGCAAGGCACACCTTTAAATCAATAATCAGCCATAGCTTTGAGTTGAGTGGGGATCTTCCTGTGACCCATGACAAAACATTATCCATTTGTGAAGAAGGGTTCAAATCTGAAGACCCTGGAGTTGTGGGGATAAAAGCACTATTGTTGAAAAGGTAATAGATCCTGATCATGAAGAAGAGGTACACCTGCTGTTGTACAATAAGGTAAGGAGCATATATTTTACCTCTAGTACCTGGACATTCATGGTACACCCTTGGCCCATGAACTAGGACCACATCTATACCCTGATAAGAACATGGAGACAGGATTTCAGACACAAGATGAAGATCTACATCTTGGGAACAGATAATTCCTGAGAGGCTAAATATGGCAAGTGAAATGGAAGGATCTCTAGGAGTATATGGAGAAGGAAAATGGTGCAAAGTAGCTGTTATACCAAGAACATGTGGAGAGGTGAAGGCTGTGTAATTTCCCACTAAAATGTCTCTTTTAATTTTCCACAAATAGAAAAGTTCACTGGCTGCTCCCAGAAAGTATAGAGAGGTGAATCTGTGAAGTAGAAGAGGGGATTGTGAAGGATGTTGCAATTTGCTGCCAAGATACCCATCAGAAATGATGAATTTATTCTAAAATCGTTGAGGGTGCTGCTGTAAGAAAACTTTCAACTTCCTGAGCCTGTGAGAGGATGGTCTTAATTAAAGAGAGCTGCCTTATCCAATACCATTCACCCTTCTGAGAGAGACCCAAATCCAATTTACCTTTCCTATAGTCATTCCAACTTCAAAAAACTCTAAAGGCTTTTCCTAGCATCAGATATTGTTACTGGTAGCTAGTATGTTGGGAGTGCTGGGGAGTCTCCCCCATTGGCCAAGATAACTGCAGAGGGAGGTTCTTATGCTGAACACACAGAAAGCTAGACATATCAATAGATAGGGCCTGAGTACAAAAATCTAGCAAGATAACTGGATAGAGAGAAAAGCCCTCCCACCCCACCTTCAGTACCAGATTGGGAATAGGAAAGGCAGACAAATACACCAAAGAAGTCAAAATGGCGCATGGGGAGGTGCTGGACCAAAGAGGCCTATCAGTTTAGCCTGGGGAAGAGAGGGATTGGTGGAGGTGGACCCACCCCAAAGTGCATGAAAATTTGGAAAGTTGATTGGTCATATTGAGAAAGCACCTGTCTCTTCCCATAACCAAGCTAATATAAACCCAGGGGAAAAAAGGCACTTTGGATCACATCTCATTCATGCTTGTGACCTGAACATGCATGGTGCACTCTCCAGTTCCCTCCATGGGCCACTTGGTTGCTAAGGCCATGTGGCCCATGGCTTCTAGTGAGTAGTCTTTCTGTCTCTCTTGTCCACCTGAGGATGAACTCACTGGTATAATTCAGGCTCTTTCCTAGGAATAGGGGACTCAAGAGTTGTAAAATTTTAGTTTAAGGTAAATAATTATAAGGCTAGTAAATAATACATATGTTAAAGTTTTTGTTTCAGAAACTACAGATAAGGCCAATCCTGGCTCCTGGGAGAGACAGCCGACCTCCTGGAGCACTGCTGAAGATCACTGGCTGGGGACAGGTGGAGGTACCTGGGCCATTATGTTCCAGAAGAGACAGACAACCACCCACCCCTGGGAAGAGCTAACTGCCCAGGGTGACAATACTGCAGTTTCTTTAAATCTAATTTTCCCTGAATTTCAGGGAAATCCCTCACCATGCTTTGTTCTCTGTTATGAAAGTGTTGGCTTGGAAGGAAATATAAGATGGTTCATTAGAGTACAAACCCGCCGTCTTCTCAGATTTCTGGCCATCTGAATAAAGCACCCATAAAGATTCAATCCCAGTCTCTGCTTATTGGGTTTGGTATGTGATAGGCAACCTGAACACTGGTGTCTTTTCTGGGTTTCACTAGGTGTACGAGAACTTGCAGCCCTAGCAGCCATGTGGACCATGGTCACGCAGGCTCCTCACTCAAGCTCCAGGAGGGAGTCTGAAATGAACAGCAGCCAAGAACAAGCTAAGCTACCTGGATGGGGACTATGATGGCTTTGCAGCTGCCTGTGGACTCCAAAGGACTGTACTTCAAACTATAGCAGTAACTCTGCACACTCACTTTTTGGTTTGCAGAGTAGATGGGCTTTGAGATGGGATCTCACTGTTCTCCCAGATCACACAGCACCAGCAAAAAAACCTCTTTTTGCACAAGCATCTGTCTCACGATTTTGACTTTTGTGGCAACAAGAAGTTGAAAACCCAATTATTTGTTTGGTAACAATGTTTCTACAAAGTGACTGAAGCCCCGTTTGAGACAGTATCACAACAACATCTACCAATAGAAAAAAGATGTATTTCTTGTTTTCATACTTTTTAAAATGCTTTTTAAATCTTATCCTGTATCAATTTGTGTGTCCTAAGAACACATTTTGACACCTTGTTTAATTAAACATGCAATATGGAATGGTTCCCCTACCATAATTTATGCCTAAAGCAAATATGAGACAGATGTTACTACAAACTTCAATTAATATGTAAGTGGGGAAATAATCCAACAGGAGCAGAGACTAATGTGGACCTGACAAGATACTGATACTTGTATAAGAACTTTACGTAAGGGAAAATAACATATTGAATGTGTAGATATCCAAAATTCATCAGCAGAAGATGGGGGTCTATTTTTAGAAAATATCTGAGACCTGATTCATCAAAACACTAGGTATGGAAATTCAAATCAATTGATCTGAAATAGTGAGGACAAATGCTTTGCTTAGAAGGCACTGCTCTGAGGAGAGGAAACAGTGGTCTAGGAATGCAGCTCAGAAGGGGGAAGGCATTGTCTGGAGGCTTTCAGGGTAAGGAAGGAAGGACACAATTCTAGGAATTAAGGAATTTAAAAAACAAAAGAATATGTAGAGAATCAAAAGACACAGTGAAACCTTCATTCCTTCCCGAGCACACCTTATTCTTTAGACACTTCACTTCAATCATCCCGTCTATAAAAACAATTGCTATTTCTTCTCAAGGACAATCTATGGACTTAAAAGTGAACATAACTTAATCAGTATTCATTTAAATGATTAGCTCCAATGTGAATAAAATAGAATATGAGAAATTTCCTTTTCTTCCTGCTAAAAAATTACCTCACAAAGAGAAAATAGATAAAAAAAGAGAAAATAGATAAAAAAGAGAAAATTTTTAACAGAATACTCATAACCAGAAGCATTTGCAGATACCAAAGAATATAACCATTAAGAAATCCCAAAACTAGAAATTCATATGGACAAAAGAGCAAGGAAAAAAAGGACTGGATTGTGCAAAAAAAATGTAGAAAAAGAAAAAAGCCATCTCAGTAATATTGAACATATTTAATTTTGTCTAAGGATTTAGAATGTTCAATAGAATATGGACTATTAAGTAAATGAACAAAATCAACCAAAAATAATAATAAGAAAACCAAAAATAAGAATAAACTAAAGCTAAAAATAGAAAGTGATAAATACATAAGATAATGAGAAAAATATAGTATATCATAATTTTAACTCTATACCCCCACAGTCCACAATATAATGAAATGAATTTTAAATCTATGATATAAGAAAACCTTCTAGAACTAAAGTTCTAAAAATTCATAAAACAATCTACTAGATAATTATAGCATGTCTCTGGAAAAATTGTGGTGGAATTATCAATTGTAATACATACCCTAAACAATTAATAAACTTCAGTAGTAAAGAAAAAGTCTTTTGGATTCTTCAGGAAATAAAAAGTCAATTAAGAAAACAGAGGAGATTAGATTGGCATCTGATTTCTCAAGAGCAACGTGGAACTGGATATGGTAAACACACATATGCAAAGTATTTTCTCATGAATAATTTCAAAGTCATGTTTGATTTTTAAAATGTAATGACTTACATTTTTCTATTTAAATAATGATGCCATATTCCAAATGCATGGAGAAATTTGGGCAAGGCCATATTGTTAGAGGGTCAGAGTCAAGACTAAAATGTGTGATATTTATAAATTCATCAATGTTAGCAATTTTATAGGATTGTACTGTGCTTTGCTCCAACATAAAAAAAATAGACCATTAGTTTTTCATGTGGGTTTCATCATATATATTCAAGGAGAAGTCAGTAGATCTATTAATTTGAATCAGATAAAAGTGACATTCAATCTCTTATAAAATGTAGGCTTTAATTTTATACAAATGCAAACAAGCCACAATACCATTTTATACAAATGCAAACAAACCAAATTTGATTCATCTGTAAATTTTTTTCTGCAATGAAAGTAGAGATATTTTCAAATCATATGATAGTTGCTTTAAATATTCTTGTATATAATAATATAACTTATATTATTGATACTCAACAAAATTAAGTACTTATTACAGTGTTGTTTAATGTTGTAATATGAACCATGTTATTATATTATATTTTTCATGTATTTGCAAATATTCTAATATAATAACATTTATTTGCAATTCTTGGTATTTCATTATATATAATTTTTTTTGTGGAAAGTGTGTCATATGCTTTATCAGCCCACCAGAAATGTTTACAATAAGAAAATGTTAAGAAATTCAGTTAAACACTAAAACATACTTATAGAGACAAATGCATCTTTATATTTTCAGTTGGTTTGAACACAGTAAGGACAGGTTTTATCACTGCTATTTGAAATGCACAATTAATTTATGTATAGAGTAAACAAGGATTTTGTGAATCCCTATGTGTAATTGAACTTGAATGGGAGGATTGATTTACCCAAAGTATCTTTAAATAATATAGACTCTAATTTTTTTTCTAATATCGTTAACTAACTACCAAATTCCACATGTTCTTCTAAGCAGTGTTTGAATCGATCATTGTGCAAATTAGATCAAGAATGGGCACTAACCTAAGCAATTTGTATATTCATCAATGGGTTTCTTACTGCCTCACTTTTTAATCATGTGTTTATTTTTTCACATTTTAAAGTGAGTTTTTGTTCAGGTTATGTGTAGGGGGAGAGCATGGGTGTGCACACTCACCCATTTCTTTAGAGAAACCACTACTTTTTATTATTGTTGTTATATTACAGCTGCCTAAATTTTATCTTTGATCTCTTCCATCAGCTCACCCCCCCCATTCCCACAGAGAATCCCCACACCATTGTCCATATCCATGGGTCATTGATACCTGTTTAAAGCATATATTTAGTTCGAATATTTGGAAAATTTAGGCATTGAAAGTATTGGAGCATATTATAAATGGTTCCAACTATTGCTATTTATCACTCAAAAAGTATTTCCTTAATTTAGTATAGTTTTTGTACAATCTAATATTGGTTATATTCATTTCATGTGTACAATATAGTGATTCAAAATTTTTATACCAAGGTTTGTACAGAAAAAGCCCATCCACTGTTAATATAATGAGAATGGTTTGTGCGGTATCAATGTAACCTGGCAACCAAAGAGAGTGGACTGCAACGTGCATGTGTGAACAATGATGACTTCACCGTACTAGTCAGAGGGGGCAGTAGATGCTGTTGAGTGAGCATGTGTACTGTGTGGCAGTCACATGCAAAATGACTGAATGAGTAAAACAATGAACCTGCATCATATTTTGTGTTAGGCTTGAACATTCCTTCTCAGAAACTATTCATATTATGCAATGAGTGCAACATAAATAAAACTATGGCACAAATGCTTCAAAGATGGTTGAGAATTTATTGAAAGTGATCCATGTTCTGGAAGACCTACAACAAGTAGAACACCTGACAATGTTGCATGTGTGTGGGCTGCCAATCAATGAAGATCAGTGACTCACAGTGTTAGAACTAGAAGCTGATCTGGGGATTCCAATCATTAATGTGTCTAAGATTTTGATGCAGAAGCTTGGGATGAAACATGTTGTGGCAAAATTCATTTCGCAATTCAGGAAAATACAATGGGGCAACTGATGGCGATTCCAACAAAGGATTTGCAGTGTTTTTGAATAGTGGAAGAGACACTGGAAGAACTGTGTGAAGTCACAATTGCCTACTTTGAAGGGAGCTGAGGTGTCAGTGTACAATATTTCTTGTGTTTTGTATCTTCTTCAATAAATGTCTCTATTTTTCATATTGCATAGCTGGATACATTCTGAAGAGACCTGGTGCCTTACAATGTGATCACCCTGCTAATTCTAATAATTAACCATTATGTAAACTTATCCCAACATTACTGAATATATTCCTCTTTTCTCTCATACCCCACCCCTCCCTTCTGGTTACCATCCCTTGGTTGCTAGTTCTGTGAGTCTGTTTTTGTTTTGTTTACTTGTATTTTAGATTCCACATAAAAGTAAAACTATATAGTATTTGTATTTTTATTTAAGACTTTTAAAAATAATTATTATCATAATTTAACCAAGAGTAGATTCAAATAAAAAAAGACTTACCTGTATGATTGGGATGAGCCAATACTACATTGATGAAATGATTTCCAGCTTCACAAATCTGCAAAACATTTTATTTTTTAGTGTGATATACCTGTGCCTGCTAAAAAATGTTTCTGGTAGATATATAATTATCCACGTAATACACTAATCCCAAAGATTCAATAGATATGTTATTGCTCTAATTAACATTAGAGAAATGTTAATTAGAAACTTTTGCAGCCTAACAATAAAAGAAGTTGTTTGTGAGCTTATACAGAACCAAAATAATGTCACATTGACTTAGAAGTTCTGAAGATATTATTTACCCTGTTTGATAATCAGGTTCAAATTGGTTGATGAATCAAGCCATGCCGATTATCTACTTTGTATTTTTATGAGGGTACATTTTTATGACATGAAGAGACAAGTCATGATGCTGATCATAAACTTGATATAGTTGTGCATATTCTACACTTATTAACACAGTAAGAACCTTTCTTCTGCAAGGTTGGTAATTTGTTTCTCAGCTGGTTTCAGCTCAGTTTACACAACCCTTCATAAGCAGCACAGACACTGGCTGCATAGACACTGACTGTGTGTCTGTTTTCATCTACTAGTTGTGCTTGTTAGGAGGCAATTATGACCCTCAGGCCTTACCAAGGTCTCCTGGGACTAACGTTTCAAAACTCAAACATACATCCTTGGAAGGTAAGACCCTTTTCTTTGACTGTCATATACATCTTATCCTATTTAACACAACATATATACTCAACATATAAATACTGTGTTTTTTTTATTGATGTTCAAGTAAAGTTTTCTGTCTTTTACTCCCATACCAGCCCACCTCCCCAGCCCTTCCCACCTCCCTCTCATTTCCACCCCCCCTTGTTTTTGTCCATGTGTCCTTTATAGATGTTCCTCTAAACCCTTTCCCTTTTCCCCTGAAATTCCCTCCCCTCTCTCCTCTGGTCACTGTCAGTATACTCTCTATTTCAGTGTTTTTGGTTATATTTTGCTTGCCCATTTGTTCTGTTGATTAGGTTCCTGTTAAAGGTGAGATCACATTGTATTTATCTTTCAGGGACTGGATTATTTTGCTTAACATAATGCTTTCCAGTCCCATCCATGCTGTCACAAATGGTAGGATCTCTTTCTTTCTACTGCATAGAATTCCACTGTGTAAATTTACCATAGTTTTTTGATCCATTCATTTACTGATGGGCACCTAGGTTGCTCCCAATACTTGGCTATTGTAAATTGTGCTGCTATGAACATTGGGGTGCATAGGTCCTTTTGGATTGGTGTTCCAGGCTTTTTAGGATATAATCCTAGCAGTGGAATTGCCGGGTCAAAATGCAGATCCATTTTTAGTTTTCTGAGAAAATTCCATACTGTTTTTCATAGTGGTTGCACCAGTCTGCAATCCCACCAACAGTGCACTAGGGTTCCCTTTTCTCTACAACCTCTCCAACATTTGTTGTTTGTTGCTCTGTTTATGATGGCCATTCTGACTGGTGTGAGTTTGTATTTCACTGTGGTGTTAATTTTCATCTCTCTGATAGCTAGCGATACTGAGCATCTTTCATGTGACCTTGGACTCTCTGTATGTCCTCCTTGGAGAAGTGCCTGTTCAAGTCCTTTGCCCATTTTTTTAATTGGGTTGCTTGTCTTCTCAGAGTTGTGTGAGTTCTTTACATATTTTGGAGATTAAACAGCCCTTATCCGAGGGATCATTGGCAAATATGTTTTCCCATATGGTTGATTCTCTTTTTATTTTAATACTGTTTTCTTTAGATGTGCAGAAGCTTTTTATTTTGATGGGATCCCATTTGTTTATTCTTCCTGTATGCCCCTTGCTCTGGGGGACATATCAGTGAAATACTGTGTTTTTAAAAATGGGTTGTGTTATCCAAAATTTTATTGTGTAGAGTCATTCAGTTTTCACTATATTCTTTTTAATTGAGTTCCTTTAATGTTATTAATCTCTTAGCATATAACTGATTTTGTTCTATTTCATTCAGCATTTTAGTATACATTTATTCACATATAATATAACATTATTCTTATACCTGTAGAAGATACTCCTACTTTCTCCTTATTAAAATGCAAAGCTCAGCTTTGAATTTTTAGACAATGATTGTATAGTTGAAATTATGTGTTAGTGCAGTTAAGAACGTGGACTTTGGTTGGATGGATGTGTTGGAATGCAGAATCTTTCACTTACACTTTAAGTGATTTAGATATTTGAAATTTCATTTCTTCATCTAAATGCTAATATAAATTTTTGTCTCATAGGTATTAAATGATGACTAAATAAAATCAAATACTCTCATAAACTGTTCAATTAAATGGTTATGATAATTTTAGTTACCAATGTCATCAATAAAAACTTCTTCAGGAAATGAGTCTACATTCATCTCACTTCTTTAAATTTCTGTCTCACACATTGTCAACACTACAAATACTTAATTGCCAAAATAATTGTTATATGTTTGGTTCTCATATCTGTTGCTCATCTCTCAGTCCAGACACGCTGTCATACTTATTTTCATCACTCACAGTGCCAGTTGGAAAATGTGATTAAAAATATTTATCAATAGTAAATTAACATATCAAATATTTCAGAATAAATTACATATTAGAAAATGTTTTTCTTCTGGTAAAACACATTTGCTTTATGATTATCAATGTTTTATATTCGTTCAGCCATCAAAGTATTTTCTTCTTTCTACTTATTACAACAGAACTAATAAAACATAAATCTACTTAAAGTATGAGCCTTGAATAATATAGCATTTTTGTTTCAGTTAGTCCAGTACTGTAGCTTTATATTAATTTCAGAATTTACATTAGGTGCTTTTTCCCCAGCCCAGTCAGTAGTTATAGTGATAAAATCCTTTATATACACATATATTTTTTCTTGGTATGAGGAGAAAAAAACACCAACTATAGTTATATGCTTAGAGATATTTAGTTTATCAGCAACTTAACAACTCCCTCATTGATTTTTAAGAGCAATTGTGGTTATTTGTAATTTTCACCTTAAGAATTACCTTTAAAATTCTGGGGAATAAGTGAGTCCAACACAGTCTGCGATAATAATTGACCTAGATTCGAAGTGGTTGATATAATTTCCTTTTGGTGTAGGGCTCAGTAAGATTAGAAAATTCAATTACTGCTACAAACTCAGTATATGGTTCTAACTCTGATTAAAATTCCAGGGGCACATTAACTGTGAATCAATATTTCTTGAAATGATTTACACATTTCTCCTGAGTTCATTCTTACTAAAATTAGATGTATTCACTTGGCACATTAAATGTTACAAAACAATTTAATAATAAAGTTTGGGGGCATTTCCTATCATAAAATTTGGTTTTACATTATTTAAATTTTAAATTATTTTAAATAACATATATGGGTGCTATCTACTATAAAATATGTATAACCCCTATGTAACAAAAAATTGCAGATTGTAGCTATTTAGTATACAAAAATGTAAGAAAAATACTAAGGAAGCAGGTCTACATTTATTAAGATAGAAATAATATTAAAATATTATATACAAGAACCATTATAGTAGTAGAATAAATTAATTTGCATTTAATTTGTTTTGCTCATATACAAATAAGCAATTTCTATTTCATTCCAAAAATATAATGTAATAAAAAACAGTTTATATTTTATAAATATGTCAAGGCCAGAAAAGCAACCCGGGGACATTGTTAGAACTGCCTTCGCTGTAGAGAACAAGACAGTTTAGACTTTAAAGTCAGCGAGTGCCTGTCGCACAGCAATGTAAACGCACTTAGCCCTGCTGAACTGTGCACCGAATGGAGTCAAGTTTATGGTGTGTGGGATTATTTTAACCACAAATAAAACCAATGAAGTTGCTGAGGATGCAGTTTTAATGGTAATAAAATTTAAAATAATAATTAATGAAAATTTAAATTGTCTTTTTTTTTCTTTTAGATTATTCAGTACAGTTTCAATCTTTTATTCCCATTCCAGCCCACCCACCCATCCCTCCCCACCTCCCTTCCATTTCCAAGCCCCGTAGTTTTGTCCATGTGTCCTCTATATTTGTTCCTGTAAACCCTTCCCTTCTCCCCTGAAATTCCCTCCCCTCTCCCCTCTGGTCACTGACATCCCGTCCTCCATTTAAGTGTCCTTTGTTATATTTTACTTGTTTCTTTGTTTTGTTGTTTAGGTTCCTGTTAAAGGCGAGATCATATGGTATTTGTCTTTCATTGCCTGGCTTATTTCGCTTAGCGTAATGCTTTCCAGCTCC
>CM052538.1:35350212-35411389 GCA_028533065.1 Trachops cirrhosus
GCAGGTTAAAAAAAAAATTTAAGAAATGAAGGCAATAAGCAGGAGATATAATGAAGAGATAAATTTGGAAAGAAAGGTGGAAGGATCAACACTAGAAGGAAATAGAAACATAAGTAAGTGAATGAAATAACAATAATAAGAATTTTAAAAAATGAAAAGTTACTTAATAAAAAAAATCAGCAAAAAATAGAAAAAAGAAAAGAAATAAAAACAAAAAACAAACAAACAAACAAACAAAAAAAAACTTTGTTGGTTTCAAACTGGCCAAACCAGTTTTCCTGGTTTTGCTGGCTGCAGCAGACTTAGGGGCTAACGCCATGGCTTTGTTCCACTTCCTGTTCAGAGCTCCGTCAGCCTCTGGCGCACTGTCCCCAGGTCCAGCCTCTCGGGCCCAATGCCCCATGCACCAATCTGTGTACTCCCAAGCACTCCCTTTGGCGCCCACCGCGGAGTTCCCGCACGCATGCGTCCCTTCACTGGTGTGTATGCTGGCGCCTCTCACCAGGGTTCAGGTCTCAGGCACGCTCTTCAGCACTCCTTCGATAGCTCACTGCAGAGTGTGCGCCCGCGCGCACCTCTTCCAGGTTCACGAGTGTGTACAGTGTGGATTCTGAGGGGCTGGAACCTCCCCCGAATTTACGTCCTTGTCACCAGGGATCCCGCAGTATGCCCACGCTTTTTCCGAGCTCACGGCTGTAGGAACCCAGACTTTTACTCAAAAAAGTACCCCTCTCCGGGTTGGGGCGCCGCTGGTCCCCGGACCCATTGTACAGGCGCCTCTCCCTCGGAAAGCTCACCGTGGAGTGCGCGCGCCCGCCACCGCTTCCAGGTTCACCGGTTTTTATGCTGTGGATTTTGGGGGACTCGAGCCTCCCCCAAATTCCCGGCCTGGGCACCGGGGATCCCACAGAACGCCCACGCTTTTTCCATGCTCACGGCTGTAGGCACCAAGCCATTTACCCAAACAATAACTCTCTCTGGGTTGGGGTGCCCACGCAAGGACCTGCCGTCTTTGGCTCCACTGGCTGGACTGCGATCTTCCCCCAAGCCCCGCTCTGAGGTCCCCCGGAACAGCACTGCTCAGTTCTTGTTTGGCCAGGGAGGGAGCAGATGACCCAGCTCCCCTACCCCGAGAGCCCTGCAGCAGCTCCCAGAGCTCTGGGGCTGGGGCTGGGGCTGCAACCTCCCTACTCCCCACGCTGATCACTGGGCTGTTATTATCCTGCAGTAGTCTCCTTACTGACTGGTCTTTCCATGTCCGCTACAATTTTGATTTCTTATTTTCATGTAAGCTGCAATGTCCTCTGTAGTATGATTAGGTTTTTCTGTCTTTTGAAGCGGGAGGTGGCGTGTGCTCCCTCCTACCACGCTGCCATCTTCCCCCCATCCCTAAATAGTCTTTATGTTTGGATGCATATGAGGGCTTAAAGAAAATAAAATAATCTCTATTGAGTAATCTCTATTGACTCCTTGTGACTTCACACTGGCATCTGTTTGAACAATTGCAGGGTGCTAAGGATTCAGTAGTCCGTTCTGTACTCTTCAAAACAATCATTATATGGATAAAAATGAAAGTGTCAGCTAACATAATTGGAAAAATCACGATGTTTACACATGAATACCACCTTTTTCTTCAATGATTTCATTTGGAAAGTAAACAAAAATACTTTCACTTTTTCACCCCCCTCTGTCTCTGGCATTTCAATTTTATTTTTAATCAGTACCATTAAGTATTTAACAAAATACAGTGTGGGGTGTCAATTTAATAGTCCACAAAGGATGTGATTAAAATATTAGAAGTGAAGTATCACCTCTCACATTATGTTCTACATTTTTCTTCTGAAAATATCCACCGTTAAATGTCAATGTCCCTAGACTGGAAATATGATTGGATCAGAATATATGGAATTTCATCATGAAAGAGGCTTTTTGTTTACTACCTGGTCAGTTGCATGCTGTTTTGGGGGCAAAAAGAGCAAATACCAATGATCAAATTTGATCAAAACAAGGGAATAGAGGGAGTGTTACTGCAGAGATTCACTTTTATATAACTTATATATTATCCTTCCTCCCAAACTTCATCAAGTTAAACTTTCTCTACTTCAAGTGAAAGTGATGTTTTCATAGAACAAGATCCGAACAGCCTAATACAGAACCTGTAGACATCAAGTAGTAGGCTCTGTCATTCTATCTTAGTAAAATCATTTGGGTTTTCACAGCAAAAACAAATAACCTTTATGATCTTATAATATACAGGGGTGGGTAAAAGTAGGTTTATAGTTGTATGTGACACAGTTTGCTCTTGTATTATTATTTATTAATTATTGTAATATTTATTATTAACCTACTTTTGCTCACTTCTGTATTTACAGAAATGAAAATAATCTGCTTTATTTCTGTATATATCTGTTCCCATCACAGTTTTATATGTATTACTATTAGTATTATTATTAGTTATTGGCAAAATATAATTTTATCATTTGAGCAATGTGATAGTCTTTTTATTAATGTATTTAAAATATAGAATCTGTAGGAAGTGAGGTGCAGGATGGGTGGAGGGGAGCAAGGGAGGAAAATTGGGAGAAATGTAATAGCATAAAATAAAATATTTTACAATAATAATAAAAGCATAAAATGTAGAATCTGCTCTGCTAAACTGTTTCTAACTCTCATAATCTGGTTTGTGTTGAATTCAGTTATTTTTTATTTTCTCTATAATAATATTAACAATAATCGTAACTGTTTTATTTAGTTTGCCAGAATCAAATTTTCAATAAAAATGAAAATAGTGGCTAAATATATGATTACAGAAGGCTTCACCTATAAAATATGTCAACTTCTGATCTTTGCAAGTTGTTTTCTATTTTAAAAGGTAAGTCATATTCCCATAGACTGAGACTATTTAATAATACAGGTCAATATTATACTATTTTAGCATTCATAAGTCTTAAAACTTATGACACTTTATATAACTATGTTAATAAAATTACATAACTTTATTCTAATTCCTAATATCTACTAACTTATATACATTTATATATCTACCCATTTATATACAATTCTATTAAAGTAATAAAAAAATAACATGCATTGTGTTTCAGAAGAAATGTCTTCTAATGTTAACTAAAGTTTTAACAGACAATATACATACTAACCAATACATTATTTTCATTAAGACTTTATTTTTTAGATTAGTTTAAAGCTTATAGTAAAATTAGGGGAAGGTACAGAGATTGCCAATGTACCCCCTGCTACCCTACATGCATACCCTTCCCATTATCAACATTGCCCACAAGAGTGATGCATGTGTTCTAATTGATGTACCTACACAGACACACCACTGTCATCCGAAGCCCGTAATATGCATTATGACTCACACTTGCTGTTGTAAATTCCACTGGTTTGGATAGATGTATGATGAGTATCCACCATTATGGTTGTATAGTAATTTCACTGCTCTAAAAATCCCCTTTGCTCCTTTCATCCCTAATCCCTAGTTCCCTCTCCCCTGGCAATCACTGACCATTTTTCTGTGTTTTCCATAATGTGATTTACCTGGAATCATACAGTATGCAGCATTTTTCACAATGGCATATTTTGCTTATCAATACATTTTAGGTTTTTCCATGTCTTTTTAATTTTATTTTTAAATTACAGTTTATATTCAATATTTGTATGAGTTTCAGGTGTGCAGCACAGTGCTTAGACAATCATATGCTTTTATCTCCTCAGTATTTCCAGTACCCACCTGGCACCATACGTAGTTGTTACAACATTATTGACTATCTATCCCATGCTGCACTTTTCATTCTCATCTTGTCATGGCTTGATAGCTCATTAAATATTAATTAATTGTCCAACATACTACAGTTTATTTATTCTTTCCCTACTGAGAGGACACACTAGCTATTTTCAAGGTTTGGCAATTTTATGAATAAAGTTTCTGTAAATATCCTTATGCAGGATTTTTTACAGACATAAGTTTTTAACTAATTGGACTAAATACTAAGGAACATGATTACTGAATCATATGGTAAGAATATGTTTAGTTTTGCAAAAAAAAACTATACACTTCTTCCAAGTACTGGCTGTACCATCTTGGTTGCATTCCCACTAACAATGAGTGAGGGTTCTTAATTCTCTATATTTTCTCTAGCATTTGGTGTCAATGCTCTGGATTTTACCATTCTAATAGATATATGGTGGTATCTCATTGTTTTAGTTTGCATTAATCTGATGGCAGAAAATCAGAACATATTTTGATATGTTCTTTTGTCCTATGTGTATCTGTGTGATAAAGTCTTGGCTCATTTTTTAATTCAGTTGTTTGTCATTTTATTGTTGAGTTCTTTATATATTTTGTATATCAAATGTGTCCTTTATCAAATGTGTCTTCTGCAAATAATTTGTCCTGTCTATGCTTGTTTTGTCCTTCTCTTGACCTTATCTTCCACAGTGCTACTATTAATTTTGTATAGTTGTTCAGATATATTTTATTGTATTTTTAATTAAAATGTGTCTCTTTTGTACCCACCTCTGCTTCTCCCCACCCACAATCACCACACAGTTGTTCTTGTCCATGAGTCCTTTTCTTTTTTGCGTGATCCTTCCACCCCAACCCCACCCCCAGAACTGTCAGCCTCTCTCTGAGTCTGTCTCTCTTTTGCTTGTTAATGAAGTAGTTAATCAGTAATTTCTTTTGTGGATTGTGTCTTTGGTTTTGCATATAAAAAGCCACTGTCAAACCTACATCTAGGTTTTCTCCTATGTTATCTTCTCAGACAGGAGTCCCCAACAGCCGAACCACTGACAGGTAAGTGTCCTTTTAGGGACTGTGTTGTGAGATTAGCTTGCCTGAGCTCTGCCTCTTACCCCTTCCCCCTCAACTTCCCCAACCCATCGGTGGTAAAACCGTGACAGAAAGGTCGGAGACCATTGTTCTAAGAGCTTTTCTATCTGAGATCTATTTTATTAACTTTTTGTGAAGGGTGTAAGGTCTGTATCTAGATTCTTCTTTTAAATGTGCATGTCTAATTGTTCCAGCACCATTTATTATGCCTTTCTGTGCTCCATTTTATTCCCTTTGCTTTAAACAATATATTTTACTTTTGAAAATGAATAATTGTAGGATTTCAGGTAAAAATTCAAATATTATATTTATATCATTGCATAAAGTGAAAACCAAATGTTATTTTAGTAGTTTATTTGTTGCATGAAACTAATACTTTATTGTATAAACTTTGTCCTAGGGGATGGTATTTCTGCTCTATAAACTCTAAGTTTATGGAATCAATTTAATGTTTAAAGTAGTTTATTTTTATTTTATTTCTGTCTACCTCATTACCACAATTCTGGGAATACCTGCATTTTATTTTTAATCTATAGCGCTTTCATGAACTATTGTATAACAAAATAATGTTCATATACAGTATAAGAATATAGTATAAGAATCATACCATTTAATATTTTTAAAAAATTAAAAGTGATACTTTATGTATACTAACTCTATAGTTAATTATTACTAAGACACATTTGTGATAATAATATGTCCATAAATTATTTTTACATTGGCTTTGACATCTATTCTAACAATCATTTCTATGGGTACAGTAGCTGCTGATTTTAACTGAGATAATGAGTATATTTTAGGAGTAACTCAGGTTAGCTGAAAAAACAATTATAATTATAACCAATTATAATAAAATAATAAAATATATTATTATTTTATAATTAATTATATAACTAATGCAATAAAATAAAATATATGCATTAGTTATATATTGTTACTTTTTAAAATTTGTTTTATAAATAAATTATATAAGAAACAGTGATTCCAACTTAATTTAGGTGGAAAACATAATTCCTTTGTATTTATTATTTGTATAGCTCCTTCAGCAAATTTGAGAGAAAACTAAAAGGTCAGTGATGAGAAAGTAAATGTAACTTTTTATTGGTGTTTATCTATTATAGTCAGAGGATCAGAAAAAAGTCAAAACAAACAAATGTTAAATAAAATGATGTAAAGAACTAAACTGAGAACAATTAAGTTAGATCCCAGTTTCATTCAAAAAAGCTGATGAAGACATAGTTTTAGATGAGATTCAAATAGCATCTAGAATTAGTTAACAATTATGTCAAAGTGGTTTTTCGGATATTATACATTAGATTTGTAAAACTTTTTGCTCTTAGAGTTTTATAAGTTGTAAATTTGAAGACAATAGGAAGAATTACTGAGTATAATTTTTTCAAATTTTACTATATTTAAAAAAATTATTCATCCTTCACAGATGAGCAGAACATTTTGATTAAAAAAACTAATGACTTGATTATGGGAAGTTATTTAATTTACTTCATTTAATACCATTATGCCAATAAAATAGATATTATCTACATAACAAGTACTCAAATATAATCTGTTTTGCATTTTAATAATATCATAATTAGAGCATGACTAGCAAGAAATATAAATAATACATACCAGAAAATTGATAGCAGATACTGTGACTTGCCTGTTTCCAAATGCTAGAAAGGAGAAAAGGCATGCAAACACTCATATTTTGAATTGTAATATTAGACACCTAATTCAGGAAAGAATTTTTGTGAAATATTAAATAAATTAACATCTTTTTGAAGAGCAAAGGCAGAATAAAAATTGATCTAGTGTAATTATTTTAGTCACACAAATGTATAATTATAGAAGGGTTCATATAAGAGATTCTTCCTCCTCAAATTTAATACAGTGTCCTGATGTTATCTTGTTTATGGTAAGGAAGTTGAAATATACAAACATAATAAAAGATTAAGTTATCTAACAAGCTCACCATCTATATTAACAGTTCCATTTATTTCTTCTAGTTTCACTTGAGTGTGTATACCTGCAACTTAGTATTAGGTTAGGTAAGAAGAAATTCTACATACATGGTGGTGTGTACCGTGGGTGATTAATGTAGTAGGCAATCCAAGAAGTGAAGCCCCAATAAAAGGCACAGCCCTGCAAATAACAAAACAAAAGTTAGGAGAATTTATTTGTATGAATATACATATATATGCACCACACTTCAATAATTTTACATGAAAATGTTATAAATTTTCTAAGTTGGATAAATTGAATGTTTATTCACCACATAAATTAGCATTTTATCATTTTAAAAGTACTTATTTAATATCACTTAAGAAATAAAAAAAGAAAAGAAATACATTTCTTTGTTTAATCCTTATTAATATAAATGGGTATTCATATACATGATTAATGTAACCACATATTTTGTAAAGAATGGTTTAGTCTATCCAATAATAAATATGAATAAAGTAATAAAATAGTAAATTATTTATAATACTTTCTTAACAGAAAATGAATATAAGAATTAATTTTTTAACCATTAGCAGTAATGCATGCTCACCTATCAGCAAGGGCAATAGACTGATTTTAGAAGTCCTAAGCTATAATACCTTCTGTCAAAAGAGGAGTTCCTCCAAATGATTTCTGAGTTTTGAAGAGTTCTAGAATTTAATGTTTCTTTACAAGGACAACAATGAAATAGCTACCTTGTTCAAATTTTTAGAAAGTACATACTTGTAAAAAAAGGAAGATTTTAGTAAATGTGTAATTGATATTTAAATAAATTTTGAATTAGAAAATAAATCAAAATAAGTTGTAATTGAATATTTGAATTGTGGCATGATAGTTAATGTATATTTTCACCTCAATGATTTTGAAAATTTTCTATTTTTATGATAGTTATTAACTGGTTAATAGCTATTTCATTTAACATTTATTTGAAGAGCAAAGATCACAAGAATGGATTATTATCATTTTTATCACACAAATTTCTATTTACAGAAGGGTTCATATGTGAGATTCTTCCTTCTCAAAAATCTGAATTCAGTGCTGTTTCCACAAAAAAAGGTTTCTCTGTACTGTACTGTACTGTACTGTAACTAAAAGTTTCTCTGTACTAATAGTTCAAGGCAACTCCAGGATATGGCATTTCAGAACAGAATGTTTAAGATACACCAATAAATTGAATAGAAAAATCTTGATGGAAATAAACATGACAGAGTTATTTTGCAGATGATTTGATACACAAAATAGCTCAAAAATAATTAAAATTACACAACATATTAATCCCCACCTTTATCAAATTTTTCAAAGGCGTATGCCCTGCAGAAATTTTGTGGACAAATAAAGTTTCCAAAAGGTATCGGGTATAGTGTATGCAATGACAGAAGCAGGCCAAGCTGGAAAGAAAATAAAACAGAAACATTAAATCCCTTCTAAAAATCTGGCTTGCCTTATGCATTTCTTTTTTAGTTCACTCTGATATTCTGTGTTAGAAAATATTATTTCCAGTAACTAAAACACAAGTTTTTAATACTCTTACTCTAGAAAATTTTTAATGTATTTAATAATAAAAGCACTGCTACAACACTCTATAAATTTTCTACTGATGACACTAGAAATATAACACCTACCATATACTATATGCTCACACCTGCTCCAGTAATACATATGAATATAATAATTGCAAATGTGCTCATATCAAAATGAAGCCAATAATTTACTAGCTTAAAAATATCCAAAACTCACTAGAATGCATTTGACATTTTATAATATTCAGAATAACTTTTTAATTGTCTGGTTGTCCTTTAACAGGTACCATAAATTAGAAGTTTGAATCTCATTTTCTATGCAGCCAGTGTCACTTGTGTTTTGTTTAGCTTTAGTTTTATGTTTGGTTTTGACAATCTAACGCATGGCATTATCTTGTTTGTGGCTTCGTGTGTTGGTTTTTCTTGCTGTTGTTCTGAGTATCACCTCTTCTTGTCATTTATATAATTACTATTTTAAAAGTGAATGCCAATATAAGTTAGAGAAATATATTGTATTTTTATACTTAAAAATATTTCTATTAACATACCTACCTATTTTATGAATAAAATATAAAATTTCAAAACTTTGGCTCGTTTTGAAGAAAACAATATAGGTCAAAGATTGCACACCTGAACTACTGTAAGTTGAGCATAAAAATCAGCATGCCACCCTGGCATATGGATGGAGCAACATCCACCCATATTGGTTGTGGGTTCCATCTCCAGTCAGGGTACGTATCTAGGTTTCAGGTTTGAGTCCCGTGGGGGTACATACTGGAGAAAACTGATCTACATTTATCTTTCACATGTCTCTGTCTCTCCATCTCTCTGTCTCTCTCTCTTCCTGTCTAAAATTGATGAGCATATCCTTAATGAGTATTAATAAAAATCAGCATGCCAATCACTTTGTGTAAAATGAAACACTGAAATTCTACTAGAGTATTATTATCACACACATGAATTATTTCTGATTTTGATAACAATGACCTTTGGAAAAAACCAAATAAACACAAACATACTGGGCCCAGTCATCTGGAAATTTATTATTATTCATTAGTATATGAATATATAATTGTGCACCTGTGACGGAAGAGACATTTTATATGTGTTGTGTATATCTATGAACAATAGACAATTTCTGAATTACAGGAGAGAACAAGCAGAATGGATTTCTGGGAACGAAGTTTTCTCCAGGTTGTCCAACCCACGGCCTGAGGGCTACAGGCAGCCGAGGATGGCTACAAATGTGGTCCACCACAAAATTGTAAAGTTACTCAAAACATTACATGATTTTATTGTTTTTGTTAGTGTTTGTGTACTTAATGTGTGGCCCACAACAACTCTTTTTTCCGGTGTGGCCCAGAGAAGCCAAAATGCTGGGCACCCCTGGTAGACAGTACGACAAACAGAAACAAAGCTCCTGATGTAGGAGGTTGCCTTAAGCGTTCAAAAGACTGATGAAGAAATTGGTATCTCTCCTAACTTGTTGGTTCTTTTGTGTAAGTATTTATATATAATAAATACTGGAATAATAAAACTTTTTATTTTGTAAGAAAGTAAAAAAAAAATGTTATGCCCAGCAATGTAGCAGAGCCCTACATAAAAAATTTTAGTTTAAGCTATGTTACATATAAATTAATTCACTTACTTACTTTACACTGTACTATGAGAGCATAGAAACTAAAATAGCACATATTGTTCTGACTTTATATTTAAATATATACAACTGCGTCCATTATTAGTAACTCACTAAGTTTGATTTCATGTCAGATATTACCATTTATTTAATTTTCATTGACTTCCCTTAAATCATCAACTCTTTCTCTGTACTATGCTAAGGGATCATCCTTAAACAAGCTTGGGTTCAATTCTCTTACAGAACATCATATTTGCATATATATATTATTCTTTATTAAGTAAACTTCAATATACGGGGGCTGTGAAAGAAGACACTGTCTCAACTTTATAGAGTTACAAGAGAGGCAGTGTATCAGGTTTCTGTTGAAGAAGACTATGAAGGCAATAATCATAGTTTGAAAGTTTGAAGATATAAGAGATTTTGAAAATAATGGACTTTGAATTGCAGGGCCATAGTGGAAGGATTCCAGGTATTGGAGAGGACTTGGGGAAGGCAACTAACAGAGGACAGTAGAGTTTATTGAGATGGAATGTGAGAGATGAGAGATGACCTAAAAATGTAGGGTTAATGAAGTGTGTGACCTACACAAGGGTAATGCAACTACACATATAAAAATCATCTTGTCCTTAAGGCAGATAATCAAACTATGAGTGCTGTGTGCAGTAAATGTTTCTCTGGCTACTTTTCCATCACTGACAATGCAGTTAGAGGCTGTAAAGAGGTGTGATCTTAGCCACAGTGCAGCTAGTTCACACAATTCTTCTGGTGAGAGGGACCATGATAATTTTGAGTATATAGCCTCTATGTTAAAAAATAAAACAAAACATTGATTGGATGAAAAATAGCTATGGACCACTCTTCCTTGTAGATGGGGAGGGAGATCTTGCCTTAGCCCTAGCGTTTAAAGGCTTCTAGGAGAACCCAAGAATTTTGTAGTGGTTGAGTCACATACAGATCTGAACTGACCTGAAAAATGCTTTTGACTCTGTGATTCGATTCAAAGCACTTTTGGAGAATTAACATTGGAGTATGTGGTAAATGGATGTAACATTTGAAATTTGATCTTTTTAATCATGAGAAGTGACATCCAACCTGAAATTAGGTTGTCTTAGAAGACTTGTGATTATTTCATAGAACTCTATTAGACATTTGCATTTCAGAAGTAGTTTGTGTGTATCTGGTCTGGAATGATTTCATATAAACTTAACGTGTTTGTTATTTTGGAGCCATGTTACACAGATACATTTATCAGTGACAAGTTAGAAGACTTGCTGTGTTTGTGTTTAAGAATAGTAACCACCCGTGAGCCAATTCCTTTGAGAATACCATGGGAAGACAAGTGTTCTTTTTTCATGCTGTGCTTTAAATCCGGTCCATGTTATATGTTTGTCTAAAAACTGAATGCAGTTACCTTCCCCTTACAAACGCTTTACCCCATAATATTTCTAAATGAATAAGGCACTTTTTGCACTTAAGAAAAAGAAAGACACGTTAATGTCTCAAAAGACCTTCAACAACCTCTTCTGGACTGACCAAACCGTCATGCCTGAGAGCCAGTCTCCCTGTGCCTCCCTGTCCCCACTGTGGCTCTGCCCTACCAGTCTTCTTTATGTTCCTAAAGATAATTTCCAGGGGAAGAGTCCACTACCTTGCTACTTAAAATCTGAGTCATCCTTCCAGAGAACAAAGAAAAAAGTTCAAATGCAACTTTCTTAGAAAAGCTATCTCAGAACTCCCATCAAGGTCACATTTTTCCCTTTCATACTCTAAAAGTGCACAGTGTTAAATAAAGTATGTAATTTGTTCATCTGTCTTACCATTAAAAACATTTTTTATTGCATAGTCCTTGTAAATCAAGCAATGTGTTAAGCAGTGAAGGTAGACAAAACATCAAAGCACAACCATTATAAAATTTAACTCTATAGATAGGAAGAAAATTGGTTGTGAGTGTATAATTTTACAGTGAAATTGTATAAAAGAAAAGCATTTTAGTAGTATATTTGTCATGGAAGGAATAACAAGGGCTACTCTGAGTAAGAAATGTCGAGATTGTATGTGAAGTTTGAATGGAGATAAGGAAGAGGGAGGTAATGAGGATGGAGGAGGAGGGAGTGCATGTGTAAAAGCCTGTCTGAAAGGGAGCATGGGAGACATAAGGGCAAGAGAGGAGGTCCGTGTGGCTTTAGTACAGACATTAATGGCAAGAAAAGTTTGATTTGGGATAACAAATTCAGCAGACAAATCATTCTCTGTCTTCTAATATCCTTAAGATATAAATTCTGCTTCTCACTTAGAATGTTTTCATTTAATCAGGATCTTTTTTTTTAATTGCTAATCCTATATTCCTACATCTCAGTGTGGTACCTTGAACAATTGTTCTCTTTCTCTTTAATTTGGTGTGGAGAGAGACAGAAAGGAGAAGGAGGGAGAAGAGAGACAGAGAAAGAGAGATTAACTGATTATTTCCACGATATGCTAACTACCAGTTATGTATTCTGCTTATTCTGCTTTTATAACTGCCCTAGTCTTTTTTTTTTCTGTCTTACTTCAAAGTAAATTTTTATTTTGGATTTTTACTTACTAAAGGAAACTTGTAAAATTTTTATTTCCCCATTTATTATTTAGGCAATTATTTCTTTCCTATGCAATATTGCCAGTATTAGAGAAATATGTGTATTTTCAGCTCTATACAGGCCTCTCAGCTTTATAATTTTAAACTATTTCAATATTTCTAAATTTTCAGATTTCTCTTGATGATTATAGTTATTAATAAGTCCAATTGCTTCTATTTTAAGGAATACTTAGTACTTCCTTGTTTATAAATCTGCAAGTTGTTGTGATACATTATTCATGATTACCTAAAATTTACTTCCCTAAAATTGAATACACTTTAATTGAGTATACAAATAACTTTATCAACATAATATCCCCATGCTATTTTAACTCCTTAATTTAAATGTACTTTATGTTTCACTTACTGTACCACTGGGTGGCGTGATCTTCTAGAACTCTCTTTCACGTCGTATATGTAGGGGATCCTCAAATAAAAGAGGAAATATATTAACAGAGGTCCTGTGTATTCAGCCAAAAATACCTGAAAATAAGAAGGTGATTTAAATTAAAGTGTATATATTTTAGTTGTTATTAACTTTTACTTATTATACCTGACAATAAAGCTTTAGATTGAATGATAAATTTGTATAGATGTTCTTAAGGTTTATTTATGAATAAGGTTTATCTATTATACCTGAAAATATAAAGGTAATTTAAACATTAATTTTTATAGATGTTATTAAGATTTATGTATGACTATAGGTATGTCTACAGACTTAGCCTATTCTATGAATTGGAGAAGTGGACAGGTGAGCATGATTTTAAAAAAGCATTAGATTAGGGGCTTATACAAATAACAATATGTCTTCCTTGGAAATACTAACCAAAAGATAGTTGGACAATTATAAATAATTTAAAATAAAAATAAAAGTTTAACTTAATATAATAATGTCTTCATAAGTAGTACAGGAAACTTATATTTGAATAACCAAACTCTTATAAATGCATTTCGCCACGTCTCCCTAGCCACAGATACACCCCATCTTCTATGGAACCTGCCCCTGTCACTGAGTGGTATGGCCTACATCAGGGGTGTCAAACTCATTTTCACTGGGGGCCACATCAGCCTCGAGGTGGCCTTCAAAGGGCCAAATGTGATTTTAGGACTGTATAAATATAACTACTCCTTAACAGTTAAGCAAGAGCTCGGCACTGTCACCAGGTGGAAACAAGGTGCCGGGCAGATAAAACAAGGAGCAGATTCTGGCTGTGGGTCTTGTGTTTGCCACCTGTGACCTACATTGTCCGTCTTTCCTTGTCCTTTCAGGGCAGTGTAAAGTTAAACTCAATTGATTTGACTGTGATTTAAGTTGAAATAATTCAGTTCTCTCTTTTGAAAATTTTAGACTTTAATTCTAATGAGTATGAGTGAGTAATTAAAAGAGTCACCCTATCATTTCTGGAGCTGAGAAGGACCCATATATGTGGAGAGAAATATTTCACCTTTAGAGAGACAATTAGAAGATTTGGAAATGTCATTGAAACAACACAAGGTGACTGCACAGATGTTTTAACTGACAGGTTTCTGGTAGTTTTTGATTCTGATAACTGTCCATTAGTTGGCTTTGTTATGGTGCCAAAGCCAGGATAAAGTTATTCTCTGGGATTTCCAGATGAGAAGAAAAAGTCGTTTACCTTTGCAAATTCAAGGAGAAGAGAAAGGATATATATGTGACAATGATAAATCTGACTGACAATGCTACTATTGCTTGCTACCTTGTCTTTGCCAATTCTCATTTTCTGAGAAAACTTGCACATGTTAATCTCAAATATGCAGATTTTTATTTGTATACATATGCACACACATATACATAGCTATTTATACATAGCTATTTATACACATTAGTTTTTTTAGTTATAATTCTGCCTTTTAACCTATTTATCATCTCATGAGCAAAAGGTACCTGAGGCTCAAATCAATACAATGTCTGATAAATTCAGTATAAAAGTAACTTTTTTACTGAAAGGCAGCATTCATTTATTGTGTACAACATGCCTGATTATTCAGATATAAAGAAAAATCTTTACCACCTTTAAATGTCTACTAATAAAGTCTAGTCAATACTTTAAAATAATGAGGAGAGTGATTGTATATCACAACAAAAAGTTTTAAATATTTATTTCAACTCCATCTACTCTACTCAAGTCAAATTTGAGTAAATTCTCTGTTACTATATCAGATGTGAGAAATGTTGTTTATAACAGTTAACCTGAACCAAATGTGAAGTTTATTTAAATCAGATAAAATTAAATCACAATCTTATTTCCATCATCTCCAAAAAATTGAGGCAGCTAGCTTATTATATGTTCTAAGAGGCTTGATATTTTATCAAAAATATGGTTCATGCTGAAACATGGTTGTTAAAACTGTACTCAATAATGTAAAATAAATTCTGACCTCATTAAAACACTTGAAATTGTAAATAACTTTTGGACAATACATCTTTCAAAAAAAGTCTATTTAGGTATTAATAGAAGAAAGAAGGAGAGATGTTTCAATAAACATGGAATGTAATGAGAAAATAGTTTCAGAATAAATTTTAAAAGGTCCAGATATCCAAATGTTAATGACAGCCTTCTAAAAAAAGAGTTGCTCTTTGCTAAAACAGAAAGAGAAAAACCCAAGCCAAAACCAAAATGACAAGCAAATACGCCATCTATAAGCCCAAGCAAGTCAAACAAATTCACAAGGACTAGGGACCCCTTTATAGTCCAAAAATTTAGTAGAGTTTCTGTACTTAAAATAAGCAGATGCATTTGCTTTTTACTTTGAAGATCTATGCTATTTGTAAATTACAATTGATTTCCAATATCAAATCACTTTCATGTTTCCTTTGTATCAAAAGTTCTCTGTAGTAAACTGATGTCTTCCTTTAAACACCAAAAAATACGTTACCACTATAAGTAATTAGTACTTCTGTGGAATACTCAAGTTAATCTATGTCTAAACTGAATAAAGAAAGTAGGCAATGGCTGTCTTAGAAAATTAAAAAAAAACCATTCAGCCCTGATGGTGTGGTTCAGCTGGTTGTGTGTCATCTCACAAACCAAAAGGTTGCAGGTTTGATTCCCTGTCAGGGAAAATTACCATGGTGTGGGTTTATTCCCTGCTCGTGGTGGGCATGAAAGAGGCCAGATCCATGTTTCTCTCTCAAATTGATATTTCTCTCCTTTTGTTTCTCCCTCCTCTCCCCCTCTCTAAAAATAAATAAATAAAATAAAATAAAACATGCAACTACAATTGTGAATGAATAGAAACCTTGTGTTTAGATTGTGCTTAAAACATTTCATCCTGTCTTGAAAACAACAAAAAATCTTTGTTTATTAATGTGCTGCTGACTTATTTTCTAAAATTGCAATTGATAGTGGAGAACATAATGAAATGCACATTTCGCAGTTGAAATTTACCTACAAAAATAAAGTAGTGCTAACTCTAATCTTCTAAAGAGAGGAGACCTACTAAGTAAAATTATGGAGAACCTTTTCCATATCACTTTGTTCTCAAAGAGTACTACTGAAGCTACGGTGAGAGTAGAAGAAGAAGGTTTTTCTTTTTGTTTGAATTAACCACTATATAGATAAGATATAATGGAGAATTTTATTCCAAGTTATTAAAACAAACCATAGTAATGAGATCAATGAGAAAAAATGAGCCAAATATTTTTGTTAGGCTTCAAGGGGCTACTATGTCATTGAAAAGTTAGAAAGTTAACATTTTTCACGCAAAGATTTAGAGTAGTGATTGACCTGGAATATGAAGCCCAATAAGAGCCTGATAAGAACACAAAATCTGCCCTGACTGGTGTAGCTCAGTGGATTGAGTGCCAGCCTGTGAACCACAGAGTAGCAGGTTTAATTCTAAGTTAGGGCACATACGTGGGTTGCAGGTCAGGTCCCCAGTAGGGGGCATACAAAACGCAACCACACATTAATGTTTTACTACCTCTCTTCCTCCTTCCTTTCCCTTTTCTCTAAAAATAAATAATTAAATCTTAAAAAAGAAAGAACACAGAATCTTTTTGAGGTGTCAGACAATGCAAGAAATAAACATTGTTTCTTGTTACCTTTAGAAGGTAGAGGTGACCTTATATAATCTGCAGAAGTTGGGTTAGGGCATAAAAGAGTTACACCCTAGAAGTGAATATTATGCAGAAATAAATATATCTTTACAGGTACTGAATCTCAACTTGAATTGTTTCAATCATTGAATAGATTAAGATATATTAGTAGTGCCATTAGTCTGTGTACATTAGTCTGTTTGCCATTAGTCTGTTTGTAGTATGATAAATTATCTTTGAAAAACGAAAATATTATTCTAAGCCTTATGTTATCTATAAGATTTTCACAATTTTTTCTGCAGTAGATCTGAAATATGCAGAAATACAAGGAGAGTATATATCATGACCAAAACCCAAAGAAACAACAGACATTCAAAATAGATGAATTGAAGATTTACCTAACAGGATTGTCAGACACAGCCTTTAAAAACCTATCTTTTATATGTTCAAGGAAATAAAAGGTAAGGTTGAGAATTTTAGCAGATATTTAAAACTCTAAAACAAACATTTGAATGTCTAATATGAACCCCAGAAGGTGATACAAATGGAAAATCCAAAGGTAAAGAGTGTATCTGAACCAGTCTTTTCAGATTATATATATACATACACATAGATATGCACATACACACACACACAACCATAGACTCATGTAGACTCAGGATTATACCATAAACCCAAAATAGTATAAATAGAAACATAAACATAAGTGTGTACCATAAGCTGTTGATAGTCAAGCAAAAGAAGATTATAAAGTAAGTCAGTCACATTAATTTCAAAGGCATATAGTAGACTTTTCAAAAGAAACAGGAGTCAAAATTAAAATAATAAGCTTCTGCAAAGGCAAAAATTACTGCCAATTTGAGATTATTTTTCTGCAAAACTGTTTTCCAAGAATAAAAGTTAAATAAATATCTTTTACCATGAATAAGAATTGAGAGAATTAGTTAATGACAGAACTACCAAAACAAACAAACAAACAAACAAACAAACACACACTAAATAAAGTGTTATTCAGGAAGAAGAATTATTTTACTAGATGTAAAGTCACCATTACAAAGAAGAACTAAATTGCCATCAAAGGATGAATCCAAATAAATATTGTCCATGTAATATTGCTTAAATAATATAGACAATTAAAATGCACAACAAATGAACCAGTAGAAGTTCAGATATGTTAAAAGTCATTGAACTATAAATGAAGTATCTTCATATTAGTAAATTTAATTTAAGCAAATTATATTAGTATTTAGTATTCTAAGATGAACTTTGTAATGTTTTAGATAACCGCTAAAGTTACTGAAAAAGAAGACATAACTAACAAAACAATAGGAAAGCTGATAGAAATGAAAGTATTCTAGTTAATACAAAATAGGACAAAAGAAAAAGAAACAATTATAAAACACAAGAGGCAAATTGAAGGAATATATTAACTGTGGCAATAAAATAGTAGGTAATACTTTACAATAAAAATAAACTATGATTAAATGTAAAATATGAAACTATTAAACTCTTAGAAGGAAACATGGCAGCAAGACTCTCAGATCCAGTGCTAGGCAACATCTTATATATGACTAGGAAGGCAAGATTCTTAAGAGAAAACGTTAATAAATTAGACTGCATTAAAGCTGAAAACATGTTACCCAACAGAATGAAATTTTGTTGATGATGCAAAGAAAAGTTAAGAACTAAGGGAAATATTTATAAACTATATATCAGATAGAGGATTTGTATCTAGAATATAAAAGGTACACTTAAAACTTAAGTCTGCCAGATAAATAAAAATATGTTCACTCAAATACCTATACACCAAGAGTTAATAGCTGTATTTGTAATCACAAATATACCATAAACCACCCAAATACCTGACAATGCATGAATGATTAAACGAACTCTGCTACATCCACACAACTTCAATGCTATTCAATGAAAAAAAGCTGAGTGTTGATACTTAAAACAACCAGGATGGATCCCAAAAGTACTACACTTATAGAAAAACAAACATCAACCTCAAAAAACTGTTTGATTCTGTTTGCATAGCTTTTATCACATGACAAAAATACAGAGATGGAGATTGGCGGTTACCCCAGGGATAACATGTTTGTTTGTTTGTTTGTTTGTTTTGGTTACAGGGGAATGTGGAACAATTTTGTACCTGATTTTGATAGTAGATACATTAATTTATGCGACAGATAAATTGTCAGAGCTATATGTACACACTTGAATGAATGTACAATGATGAAAACTGTAAGATCTTTAGTCTAACCTAATCTAGTTATTAGAATTTATATAGTGAAGATTATTATATTATTATACTATTATATTAACCTCTTCTCCTAAGCCTTTTCAGTAAGTTCTATTTTTTGTTTTAAAAAAATTCTATTTTCTCAATATATCTGTGATAAAACACTCTTACTTGCAGAAAAATATTGTTAAATATTAATTTTGACCTTGCTAAATTAAAGAGATTATCTTTTAAAAAAACAGTATGATAATGCTTTTATTCTGGGAGTGTATGATGATAATTTGTAAAAATACAAGAATGTTATGGGTGGTAAAATATTGCTTTTATTAATTTATAATTTAGTTTATGTAAAGTAGGTGTGATTGTGATGTAATGTGTATATTTTAGCATTTAATAAGGCTGACTCATTTGGGGCAAAAGGGTGTGTGAACCACAGGGTTGATTTTAAAATATCCAGCCTATTTCCAGAGTTCTTTTTGTTACCTAAATGACTTTCTCTCAAATGAGCTATAATTTTCTAGTACAATTATCATATAATTCCACCTTAGCACTTTTTTCTCCTCCGTGCTTATTCAAATGATGTAGCAGGAACTTCCAATGGACTCACAGTTAATGCTGCTTATTCCGACACAACTTCTGTAGACAGAATTCCCTTTCCCCTATAAATGCAGACAAAGACTGAATAGTTTAACTTTTGAAGATCAAAATCTGCTTGCCTAAAATCTCTTTCAGCAAAGGTTTGTAGATATCACATGTACTGAACCCTTTACTTATACAATACCTGCATCAACAGGTTGCTTTGTAAATATTATAATACATTGCACAAGGATTCAGAATATTTTAAACTCAGTTTTTAGTGCAACAAATTAGTATGCAAAGTTCAACAAACTTTGGAAACTAAAGCAACTATTTAACCAAAAAGCTTATAAGCTTATCTAGCTACCTATATATCACCTATCTATCTATCTATTATCTATCAATCCATTGTCTAGCTATCATATGTGAAAATTGTATATGTTAAAGAAGAAATTCTTAGAAATATAAAGAATGTGACTGTTTTAATTAATGGATACAAAGTTGAAATTCTCTTTTTGAGAAATAATAATGCATAAAATATCTTGTGTTTATAAGAATATTAAAAATGGATAGCTTAACTATAAAGGGAAAACTCAAAGCAGAATAGATAAGAATGTTGATCGCTAGTGCTGTCAAAAGGGAAAGACATTTTGAATAGAAATTATTTAAAAGGTGATCACATCATCATTATCTAATAGAATTCAATCAGAAAAAAATCTTTAAAAGTCTAATGATATAAATAAGTTTTATTTAAAAATAGAATGATTGCATTATTCTTTGTGTATCAGAGTCAAATTATTTATTAGATTAAAACTTTCATTGGCTCTGTAGCTAAATATCACATAATATTTCTTCTTACTACTGAATGTATTCTATTACTCATGAAGAGTTCAATATTTGTGAACTGGTGTCAAATATTTTCTGTTTCTTAGTCCTCCATGTTTTTTTTTAACTTTTTAAAAATTATTTTATTATTGTTCAAGTACAGTTGTCTGTATTTACCCACAGCTACCCTCACCCTAGCCATCCCCAACTCCCTCTCCTGCTTCTACCCCCTTGGTTTGTCCATGTGTCCTTTATGGTTGTTCCTGAGAACCCTTTTCCTCTTTTAATGACATTGGATTCAGTCACTATCACCGTAAATCTCCTTCTCCAAGGAGAGCCAAAAAAGCACCCTCTTCGCAACCAAAAGAAGTCTTAGTACTTTACTCTTAGTCTCAAAATGTTCCCCACCTTAGAACATTTTTATTTAAAATTTTATCTTTCTTCTTTCCAATGTCAAAAGGATCTTCGTTATCACCAGACTCCAAAAATGAAAGCTGAAGAAATGTCATTGACAACGTGTAGGGAGGGAAGAAATGAGGCCATTAGACATTGAATAGACTGACTTATAAAATGAAACTTAACTTCTTTTTCTCAACTGTACCTTCTCTTGTTGCTCCAGTTCTGGAGTGGAAGTTTAGCTACTAATCATGGTAAAAATGGACAATTTAAACTACCATTCAAGACAATATGTTTTGCTATACACTATTTGACAGAAATGTCTCACATCAGCAAGTATTACACATCAAACTATTGCAATTCAAATTAATACTTACTGTGGTCCAACTGACCTGCTGACCTAGGTCTGTAAAGTAGAGTGTGACAATGGAGGAAGCTGCAACACTTTGAATGGTTATGTAGTCCTTCAAAAAAGGCCCACCTTAAATAATAAGGAAGTATTATTTTAATATAATTTCTAATCATAATAAGAAATCTTAATTAGAAACCAGTAAAAGCTAAGATGAAATTAACATAGAAATTATGATGTGTAATAAAATTTTTGAGATAAAGTTGAATGTGTTTATATCCATTTTATAAAATATATCTAGTAAATTTTCAAATGCAGTGTTTACCCAATGCTATCTAAACAATGTAGACTACCAATAGCTGCAATCCTATTATGTTCTCAGAAAATGTCATATTAGATAACGTCATAATCAAATATGATACAAGGTATTTTTAAAAGTATTATTTTGGATGTCAGTAGATACATCAGTACATCTCAACTATTCCCTAAATAATTACACTAACAGGATACATTAGGTGGGGTAAAATGATTTCAATGCTTATTGCTAAACACCAGGGGAGAGGCAGGCTTTACCTTTAAAAAAGAAGAGAAGAAAAGAAAAGAAAAGAAAAGAAAAGAAAAGAAAAGAAAAGAAAAGAAAAGAAAAGAAAAGAAAAGGAAAGAAAAGGAAAGGAAAGAAAAGGAAAGGAAAGGAAAGAAAAGAAAAGCCCTGTGGATACTGTGTGGAAAATGGGAGGAAAGGAAGCCAGGAGATTATTTAGGAATACTTTATAATTTATCAAGAGATGATCGATGATTGGATTAAGGTGGCAGTGGAGGAAAAGGAAGAATATTTGTTAGATACAGATGTATTTTGAACATACAATAGGTTCAATTTAAGAGGACAGAATTCAGTGAGATAAAAATTGGTCTTAGATCTTTGGGCTCAGCACTTGGGTTCTTTGCAACCTCATTAACAGACATGAAGAAGACTGAGAAAGGAGCAGGACTTGTTGAAAAGTAAGATTTCAGTTAGGATATGTGAAGTGTGTGATAAATATCAGACATTTAAGTGGGAGCTGTGATGTAGGAAGTTGGATAGAAATGTCTATGCGTATAATCATTAAAATTTAAATCCATGGGGCTTGATGAGATTATTTGTTTTGTATTCACTTTCAAATGAAGACAATGAAAACAGAAACAGAGCTTTTCAGCACTCCAGAATTTTGAAATAGTAAGGGAAGAATATAGCAAAGACTATGGAGGAGCAAAGAATCCACCCATGTTGTGTACTTAAGCTAATAAATGAGTGTTATTTTAAACTGCTAAGTTTGTGGTAATTGGTTGAAAGAAAATAGGAAGCAAATGCAACATGGACTGAGGTAAGGACCAATACCCAAACAGTCAGTGATGTCATTCTAACAATCATGTATAACAGCATGAAATGCTAATAAGGGCAAACATTATGACGGCTTTGTACAACTTGAAAGTGTGTTAAAAACATATTTCCAACATACACCCATTGACATCTTTGGGGAGGGGATTAGTTATTACTCTTCTATCACCCTTGTTAACTTCAAGGAACAGAGCACAGGCTTTGTACTTTAAAATGTAGTCCCATTAATATAATATTTATATAAAACAACCTGACAGAAACCAGACATAACATTAATTATACCACTCTTAGGCTTATACTATTAATAATACCACTCTTAGTTATCAGAGACCCCTGTCTTTGGCTCCATGTCTATTATATTTTTCCAAAGGGAGAGGATCATGTAGGGCTAGGGGAACATGTCTAAAATGAGTTTGTGCCATTACTTCCTATGTCATACCTCAGCCATTTAAGGCTTGAGTTTTCTGCATAAATTAACTCAAGTGATATACCTTCCTTGGGGATTTCCTCTCAAGAATAAACCAGATACTAAGGGGTATATCTCTAAGCCTTGGGATTGATCATGGCTGTTGTATAATGGGTATGGAAAGGAGAGGAGGAGTAGTAGGAAAAAGGCCAACTCAATCCATGCTTCACTTTTATATTGTAGAAAATCAGTAATTCTAAGAATCAGAAATTCAACCCTCTACTCTCAGGACATCATTAAGTCCTGAAAATCAATCAGGTTGGAAGAAAGAACACATTTTAGTTGCCAGTTTGTATGAGAGACTTATTGCAATCATGGCTTTAATTCTTCACAATTCTCACATCCATACCACTTAAAATATGACTTTCAGCTCCTTCTAACATGAATTGGTGTCTATTTCCTCACCTCTTGAATATGGGTTAGCCTAGAGACTTGCTTCAGTGAACAAAATGTGGGGCAAGGGGTCAGCATCCAGTTTCAACCTGGGCCACAGGAATTCTTGAGTGCTTATACTCATTTGTTTATATCCTTAATTCCACCATGAAAACAAACTTATAATATTCTTCTGAAGCAGGAGACCACACAGAACAAAGAGGAGTGTTTGCAGTCCTGGCCATCCTAGAAGAGTCCGTCCCCAACAATTCACCAACTGATTACAGCTACATGAGTAAGCCTAGTCAAGTAAGGCCAACTGCATGTAGCCCAGCTCATCAGAACCACTGAGCTCAAAAACTCTTTGTTGTTTTCCCATAAAAATCAATGATTTAGATTATATTTATGTTTTAGCAATGTCTTTTGTGTGTGGAAACTGTAAAAGACTAAATTCACACGATGTCATTTTTTGTAGTGCAATAATAATTCTGGCAAATACATTCTGGCAGTGAATATGTATAAATATTCAGGACTTGCATTATTTTGCTGTTGTCTTTTTAAAATATTATAACTAAGTTTATAGTGGTAACTATTATTGGTAAAGCATCTACCTTATGCACATCATTATAGAGTTTTATAAACACAATCTTACAAAAAATAAGTTAGATTCTTGTTTAGTTCCATGTCACAAAAGAAGACTCTATAGATAGGTAAGTTGAGAGTCAACTTTAAAAATTTGAGTTACTCCAAATAAACTCTTTTTTGCACAATAGCAGCTTATCTCACTTAGTTAATATTCTCTCTATCTTGCTCTCTGTCTTTTTAATATGTCATCACATTCCTATCCAAGGACACTTGGCTATATTTTATTCAGATCACACACTGGTAGACTCAAAAAGATAAATAAATGTGAGGGGAAAGTAAAACTTCACATTTACCAGAAGGTGGAACAGAAATTCCCCAGTCACTTATTGTGTCCTTCAATTTAAAATTACATTTGACATTGATGCCTCTGGTATTTTTTGAGTCTTCTTTATATAAGTCAAGTTCATAGAATAATACCACTATTTTATGTTATTTCATAATCCATGTGTCAAAAAACATTTATGTGTCTGGCACATACTAGGCCCCATAGAGACAAATATAAACAAGATGATGATTTGTCTCTTTTAAACTCTAGCCAGATGGGAATTCATTTTGAATACATGAACTTGGAAGAATTTGAGACTATCAAGAATATGTGACTTGAAGAATGCCATGGATTCCTTCGTTTTCAACACAGAGGTCTCAGACACAATGGAATGTCTAAGATAACAATGAGAGCAACTACAACATCTTAGATACAAGGAAACCGTCATTTGTTTATACTTGAATATGTTATCTGAAAAATGATAGCCTGAATATTTTAAAAAAACACTAGACTTCCAGCCAAGACGGAGGTGTAGGTATATACTCTTGGCCTTCCCACACAACCAAAAGAAGGACAACAACAAATTTAAAAACTAAAAAAACCAGAACTGTCAGAAAATCAAACTATATGAAAATGTGAAAATCAAAGAGTTAAAGAAGAAACATTAATCCAGACAAGTAGGAGGGGCAGAGATGGGCAGCTATGGCAGAGAGGACACACAGCAAGGTGGCAGTTGGAAGACCTGGAGGACCAGGAGGATGGGGTGGTCCCATATTCCCATGCAGATAAATCAGGAGGAACAGCTGGGGAGCGAGACAGACCATGCAACCTAAGGTTCCAGTGCAGGGATATAAAGCCTCAAAACCTCTGGCTGTAAAAACCTGTGGGAATTGCAGCAGTGGGAGAAACTCACAGCCTAACAGGAGAGATCTTTGGAGAGACCCACAGGGTCTTATATATATGACCCATGGACATGAACTAAGGGTGAGGGAATGCTGATGGGAGCGGTTTACAGGGCAGAGGGGAGTAAAGGGGGGAAAATGGGACAATTGTAATAGCATAATCAATAAAATATTTAAACATATTTTAAAAACACCAGAAAAACATGCACCTCACCATTGAATGGAGAAATTTAGAGATTGAAATTTCTTAATAGATGGTGTCTTGTTACTATTGTAGACTTTAAATAAGTATCCCTCCAAAATTCACACTCTACCCATATCTTTTATTTAACAATTCAAATTTCAGAATCAAGTCCATCCAATGTCAATAATGATTATTCTTAGCAGGGCTCATTTTAAGTGCATCTATTTATAAATTTTCTGAATGGACTGTAGGGTTTAAAACTTGAGGATTAATAATGAATATAATAATTTTCTTTGTAATTCATTTATCTCTATTCCTCCTTACATCACTTATTCTGCATTCATATAGTAAAAACAGAAAAGGGAAAAGAAAAGAGCTAACTTCCAGTTTTGAGAATCTATTAAGGGACAGAATGATGAGGGAGTAAATCAGTAAAAGTTTTAGAGACAAAAATATATTAGTTACATCTTACCCCCAATATGACTGACAGTAAATGCCAAAAATTATCTTTTCAGACTAAAATTCTTCATCCATAAAAGTAGAGCACTGGCTTGTTGGAAATATCACGTGCAATAGTAAATTTGTAGCATTTACTGAAGTACTTTCCATTTAATAAGTGATAAATGTTATCTATTGGTGGCAGAAAAGGGATTCCAAATTAAGTAGATATATAAGTGCAAGTTGGTTCTTACCACGTTCTAGCTGCAGGCCAACTCGGGAAGGGTACCACTTAGGACCTATTCAATGACAAAAAATAACATTTAATTGTCAGCACAAATGTAAATACTTGTTTATATTTAATGACTTTGAGAGAGAGAGAATTTATTGTTCCATTTATTTATATATTCATTGTTTTTTCTTGTATATGCCCTGACCAGGTAGTGAATATGCAATCTTAATGCATCAGTATGAACCAACTAACCAACAGTAGTTCTAACTACCCAGCTAAAACTAAACACATTTTAAAATCTAGAAGTTTTCACTGAATGACAGATTAGATCTTAGGAAGTGAAGAAAATAGTATCCACTGTCAGAAATGGGGGTTGTGGTTATCCTTGGCAGGGTGCTGCGAAGTAGTGCTAGGTAATTCTGAAAGAAAGCATGGTAGAATCTTTAGGAGTGGTAAACTTTCTGCTTTTTAATTGGACACTGGTTATGTAAATGCATTCAATCTGTGGACATGTACTAAGGTATGTGACCTATGTATGACTTGTACACTCATGCAAGTTAACAACTTTATTAAAACTGAAGTACTTCGATCTCAAGTATGATGCATTTATTATTGGCATGTGAAAGTTGGTTATTTTCTCTATTAAGACTAAGACACTCTATCAGTATAATTGCGGGTATTATTATGTATTATGATGTCAATATGTATTATTGACATCAATATTATGGGCATAATTATCATAGTAGAAACATCACTTCAGTATCTTCTACTTATATTACCATTAGGAATAAAGGGATGACTGAAGAATTATATCCAGATAGGAAAATCAAGACATCTTCATTACATACTGCCATAATAAAAATGTTGGTTCGGAATTAAACTATAATTCTTTTCTCTTAAAATAAACCCTATGTTATTTTAAAGTCTCTATTGAAAATTTAATTATTGACTATGAAGTCCAATTTTAAACAAAGAAATGATAAATAATTCTTTAAAGACAGTATTGTCATAGGAATATTCTGCAATTACTATGTTTTAAAAACATTACTTTTTAAAGTGTCAGTAAGAATAATGATAATGGAACATCACCAGACTATTGCAGTCAATTATCTCTAAAATTGCTTTAAAAAAGACAACTTATGCATGCAAGTTCTAATAAAAAATAACTCATAAGTCAAAAGTTCTAATCACCAGTTAAAAGCTATTTGAAATAAAAAAAGAAACAAAAGTTAGTAATAGCATGGCAAATAAAGAAGGCATAAATATTTAACTTTGACATCTAATTTTTCTAATTAGAAAATATTCAGATAAAGGCACATTATTTTTCTTTTGTTTTTCTATTTTCTAATGCAATCATTATTTTTTATATAACCATTTTTTGCTTTGGAATGTATGTTGACATTATTTGTTGAAAAATATTTTAAAATAGCTACCTTATTACTCATAGTGAAAATATGCTTCCAAAGAAGAAACAATGCAAAGGAATGCAAAAGAGACTTCTACAATTTTAAATGTTTCCAACCATGGATATTAGAAAAATATATAAACCATATAAAATCCATTTATATTTGACAAATATTCAATGAGTACCAGTGATTAATGCACATAAGTTGTCATATTCTAACCACCTTAATGATATTCATACAAGACATCACTTTCAATAGTGCTTTATGATACCTTTAATGGTGGAAAAGTCAATGCAAAACTAACTTATCATTCTAAGCAAATATTTATGTCTGTGAACTACATAATTGAATACTGGCAGCATTCATGAAAATGAAGAGCCAGAGAACTTGGAAACTCTAAACACCTTCAGGAAAGTCCATGTCTTTCCAACTCCAACATGGATCAACTGCAAAACTACTTCAAAAATAGACTTGGCATTTACAGGTTGTGATGTTTGAACACTATGGTAGTGAGAGAGTTATCTGCCTATGTAAGCCTTTATTTAGACCAGTTTCAGTTATCTTTTATTAGTTCAATTATCTTTTAAAACAATAAAGCATACATTTTCTGAAATGTTCTTTACTTGTTGAAGTGAGGTAGAGTAGGCTAGAAAAATGGCAGAAAAGAGAGACAATATATAAAGGATAAAGCACTTAGGTTAAAAAAGGATTTTTAGCATGCAGGATTAGTATAGAGGATTATTTATACTGCTGAGTATATTGAACTTAAACAACTGACTCACAGCTGAATTATTAGTATGTAGTAGATCTAATGCATCAGCCAATATCTTAAATTATCTAAGATGCTGAACTTGATTTGTATAACTTTTAGCATAGTTTAGCCATGCTTTAGAGTTTTTTTCTTTGATAAGTGGAAAGGTTTATATCACTGTGTGATAACATTCTAAATATGTAAAGACTTAATATAATTCAAATGTATTTGTTTCAATAATGTGATGTTTATCCCACTGTTGTGAGCCATTAGTAAGTTAAAATGGAATCAATGTGTTATTATCAGCATTTTATAAAATAAAATGAAGGAAAGGAAAGGAGTGGAATGGAATAGAATGGAATAGAAAAAATAAAAGATAAGAATAGAGTACAAATAGATTGTCATATCACTGGATGCAACATATTGGAATAAATTCTAGATGCACAGATTAAGTTTCTTTTTCAAACTTTTGTTTCAACTGTTTCAATATTCTGTTTTTATATAAATAATATGAATTTCTTATTCTGTATCATAGTCTAAAAAACGTGAACTCCACAGGTTCAAAAGTTTTATTTTTTAGCTCTGGCTGGTGCAGCTAAGTGAATTGAGTGCCAGCCTGTGAACCAAAGGGTACTCCAGTTCAATTCCCAGTCAAGGTGCATGCCTGGGTTGCAGGTCAGGTCCCCAGTAGGAGGAGCACAAGAGGCAACTGCACACTGATGTTCCTCTACCTCTCTTTCTCCTTCCCTTCCCCTTTCTCTAAAAATAAATAAATAAAATCTTAAAAAATGTATTTTTTTTCTTTTTTTTAATTTTAGATTATTCCGTACAGTTTCAATCTTTTATTCCCATTCCAGCCCACCCACCCATCCCTCCCCACCTCCCTTCCATTTCCAAGCCCCGTAGTTTTGTCCATGTGTCCTCTATATTTGTTCCTGTAACCCCTTCCCTTCTCCCCTGAAATTCCCTCCCCTCTATGGTACATTTACACAAAAAATGTATTTTTTATATTTCCCAAAACTATTTATTATAGATCTCTTGAATAAAAATTGGCATCAGTGATTGAATTAAATCCTGTAAGATAAAACAAATTTGAAGGGTTTAAATATTTTACTTTTTCAAAATAATCTTTTTAAAATCTGCAATGATTAAAGAAAATGGTAGCAATACAAGTCATATTAGATTTAAACAATCTAAATTATGTTATAAGCCATATTCATTCAAGTACATATGCCAAAAATCTGCCCTTGTTTTGTTTTAACCTAGGAGCATGTTAATTATTATTATTTATGTTATGATTGAATTTTTTCTACATGATATTGGTTGATAGTATAAATTTTAACTTATATACGCTACTTGTGTTTTCAGATATCTAATTTTATAAATGATAAAAGTTGGCAATGAACAAGTAAACTATTTTCTTAATGGTAGTGACATTCTATCTTTGTATATATAGAAATATAGAGCTGATAAATAATCAAAACATATAGATTGAAGCATAGAAAAATTAAGTCCTTTGGAGTGGTATATAGTTTGTAAGGCAATGATTATTATTGATAGTTCTGGACCACTGATGGTATTAAATACTTAACTGAAACCAATGTGCCATATTATTACTGAGAGAAGAGACATATAGCGAAAAAATAGTGGAGACATTTTCAGAAATAATGGTATCCTTGGTGACATAGAACCTGAATTCCTCACTTAAGACTCTAAGTAAAATTCACCCCTAACTCCTACCCTTTCTTGATATCACCAGTCCTACTAAGAAGAAGTTCTAAGAGCAGTGAAATGCCACTTCAAAATATTGTCATGAGGATATAAAGTAGAGCATAGTAAATGTAGTCAGCGACATTGTAACAACAATGTATGGTGTCAGTTGGGTATCAGACTTAATGGGGTGATCAGTTTATTAGTTATATAAATTTCTAATCCTATGTTTTACACTTGAAAGTAAACAATATTGTATGTTATCTATAATTGAAAAAATAAGCAAAACACGCTACTTAATTTACATGATGGTACATTTATAGTAACCTGTGGAGAGAGAAAATGGTGACAAACATTTATTGTCTACATCCGTGTTGTCTGTGGCTGGTGTGATGGGATGAAATGTAAATAGAAACAAATGGCTCTAAGAAGTGTGCTATGCAGAGCTGGCTCTGTTCAAGAGTTTGGCGAAAAAAAGTAAAACAATGTTATACAAGTTTCTACATGGCTGAGTTCAATTCCTCAAGGTTCCTGAAATTGATGTGGGAAAAATAAGCAAAATGGACTGTCTTTTCATGAAAATGTAAAATGAAGACATTATCAGCTAGACTAAAGAACCACACACCCAGTAGACCCTTTCTTCCTATCAGCAGACAGACACCTAAAGGATCAACTCTGAGAAAGACCATCTGGTGGTAGGACTAAGCGGTGAGATGCCCTAAGCAATGGTTTGCAAAGAACCCTGTGTATATGTGAATAATTCTATATAAAGTAACCAAATCTCCATATGCTTGATTATATAAAATAATAATAAAGATGATAATGATAATTTATTGTCATATGCAAAAATAAATAAGATACTGGACAACAGTAGGGTACGATAAGAAAGCTGTTGGGATTTAAAGCATTTTGAATACCTTTCTTATTTAATGGTTAATCTTAGACTTGACAAAATAATTTTAATGAACAGTTTTATTAATAACATTCCATAATTCTACAAAGTCAAACTTTTCTTAATAAGTTCCCGTTATTTCTCTAGTTTTGACAACTAAAGATGTGTACAAACTTCCTCCTTTCCTGTCAAGTAAAAACTTGCTCCAACAGGAAGTTCTCATGTATACAGAACAAGATCAAGGGTCAGGAAGTGTTTACCAGGCAACAAAATGGTGAATAAGGAACAGGATTGTGTGACAGAATGTCCTGCACATTGCATCATCATTGTAGTTATATTGCTTTATTAATTAGTGCAGTACTGTTACCCTGTTTCCAAGCATTAAAAGCCTAAAAGTCTGACAAAAGAGCAGGCACATGAACTCAGTTTCCTTTTTTGTAAGAAACAAACATCAAGTATTATTATACAAAACTCTGTTTTAATGTTCCAAAATACTCACTGCTAATTTAGTATTGTTAAATCAGTTGCATTACTTGTTAGAAATGATTCCTTTATTACTTTACTTCACTGGAACTAAATCAACCATTTTATTATCTGTAAACTCTTTCTTCGCAGTCTTATAAATGTTGCCTAGATAATTAAGTGATCAAGCTAAAAATGAATCAAGGATGCCAGTAAGATATGATATGTATGATAGTATTTATGTAGCTGAAAAATAAGAGAACTGTTTCCAAAGTCATACCCAACAACAACAACAACAAGAAAAAGCATTAACACTCAAACCAGCACCAACCAACATGTATAATTTTGCTGACGTTGGAAAGAAAAAGCATCTGCTAGAAAGTTTACTGTTATGAAGTACTCGACCAAAAAAGACAAAGTGTTATAACACTGTATAATCAACAACTACAAAGCAAGGCTTCTGTAAAAAAAAAAAAAAGACATGATTCTAAAAATGGAAAATTTTAAAGCTGTATGCACAGATATTCAAAATTACAAAATAAAAATCATTAAAGAAAGAGGCATAAAGTAAAAAGCCAATTTTACAAATAGATTTAGTAAAATACAAGACACAAACAAGAATATTGTGGGACAAGAGGAAGAGCATACAGAGCACAGCCAAACTATTTCTTTATCCTCACAGGTTTAAGTCTTTAATTAGTTTGTTCAGTTAATTGCCCACCACCCTAGGACTGATCATTATGCCTACATTCCCATCCACATTAGACACTGTTAGCTGTCCAAGATTCCCAGAGTACCCATCATCGCCATGGCACTTCTACCAATTTCCTTTGTGTGGTTACTAATTAGACCTGACTTTCCCCCTCTTCATGTCTTCAAAGACTCACCAATGTAACTTACAACACTCATAGTCTGTCGTCAACAGGACATTCTAAATCAATTATCTGAGTATTTTTATTGTTGTTATTGTTGCTGTTTTCTCCACCAGGATAAACACACTTATACACATATAGTTTGAGGACATTATGAGGACCTTATGATGGGGAACCTCACAAAACTGGAATTATCTTCTGGAGGGTGGGCTTCCCCCACTAGGTGAGTGTTCTAGGAACCCATCTGTATCAGTGTACCAGCTGTCATTGCTGTGAAAGGCTGCATTCAGCTTCCGGGAAATTTTTTGGAGATTCTTTCAACACCTTTGCCCATTTCATGATTGGTGATTTATGAGTGCACCTGCCCACTGTATTGAGCGTTCAGTAGTTTTTGACTGAAAATGGCATGAACCTTGTGCCCCACCCTTACTATCCACCCCGATCTCTCCCCAAGGGACTTTTTTTGGTTTCCCCAGATGTAAAAAGTTCTCAAAGGGAAACATTTTACTAAGGTAGAAGAGGTGAAACACAAAACAGCAGAAGCACTAAAAGCCATCAAAATCAACAAGTTCAGAAACTCATCAAGCAGTGAAAAAAGTCTCAATAGGTGTATTGCTTCAAATGGAGAGTACTTTGAAGGTGACTGAAGTTTGATCATGTAAGAATAAATAGAATAGAGTAACAGGGGGAAATTGGGACAACTGTAACTGAAAAATAATAAAAAGAATAAATACGCAAATTTGTATAAATAAATCCCTGTTTTGGGGGGTCCCCCTTCACATGTCATAAGGAGCTTTAACTTGATGATGGAGGTAGTAGGGAAGTAGGGATAGGATGCAGACCACCTCAATGTATGAGAAAAAGTATTAAATTGGAGACTAATAAAGGTATCTAGATTTAAAGTTCCAACATTTGAACTGTGGTTGTGAGATAGCAGATATACCAATGGTATATCTGAATATGTTGGTAGTAGTCATTTGCGTAATAGTCAGTGACCTCTTTCAAATAATTTTATTGAAATGCACAATCTAAGAATTTTAATAAATATAATTATAATGTGGCTATCTAATCACAAAGCTACACAGCCACATGTATATATGCACATACATAAATCCATGTTCTTATAATTGAGATATTTTATTTGTTCTGGGATTAGGCAAGTTTATATTAATTTGTCATCTCCCAAACCCAATAGCTTCAAATATAAACAAAATGCTTTTATTGAAAATGGTTTCTCATTATCAGAGTACTTTAAATGGAACCTTTACACTGTAAGACAATTCAGTGTGTAGTACATATCCCTATTTATTTTCCCAAGAATTACTTCATTGTAGTTATCCCCAATTCTTAGAATTTGGAAAAAACTTGAATGTTTCAGAACGAATCTGTTACTGCAGCTTTGTGTGTCAAATCTAACAAATTTCTTCAGAGGTATCTGAAAGATGCAATATTGAGATGCCACGTTGGCTATTGAATATACAGTTGAAAGTTCTGGTAAGAAGACAGTTTTGACTTAATTCATTTGTTAATAATATTTTCTCTTTTTTAAATGTTTATTGTATTTTTCTATTATTACTTAGCCCCTTTATGCTCCATGCCTCACCGCAATCACCATGATTGCTCATGTCCACGAGGACCTTTTCCTTTTTGATCCGCCCTCCACCTCTTACCTCTGGCCTATGTGTGCCAGCCTGCTCTCTCTCTATGGGACTCTCAGTTTTGCTTGTTCATCCAGTTTGTTCATTAAGCTCCACATATGAGTGAAATCATATGGTATTTGGTCTTTCTCTTGCTTATATTCTCTAAACAACTGAAATTATTGAGAACACACACAAAAAGAAAAAGTGTTGAATTAAAAAGGAAGAATGTTTAAGATAGAGTCTGAGAAGGAATCATATTTAAGAGGAAAAGAATCATGAGAAGTCCTCAAAGGAGTCTGAGAATGAAGGTTCATATAAGACAAAGGAGGTATAATACCTTAGAATCAAGTAAGCAGAGAGGTACAATGAAACAAAAAGGGGCCAAACACAGAGAAAAGTAGTGTACATGTCAAATGCAATTGACAGTTTAAGTCACAAATGATCAAAAATAATCCACTATCTTAGCCACCCACCACCAAAGAAATGCCAGTGACCTTTGAAAGATCTTGGCTTTCTGACAAATATGTTTTGAGGTGAGTACTAAGTTATGAATAGGTGACGGAATGATGACATTGTTATTAGTGGTTTGTATGTTGGAAATTTTGTTTGGTAAAAAAAATATAGGTGCATTTGAAAATATAGAATAAAGTGAGGAATAATTGTTACCAGAACAGAGAAAGAGGTTTTCATAGTAAAGCATTTGATATTAACTAACCAGTAAGTGAGCAGTCTTAGATAAAGTACAAATGACAGTTTCAAGCTAAGTGACACTTCAGAAGAACAGTGGGATTCTAGAGGTTGTGCATAATCTCAACGAGTTTCACAAAATGGAAGTTCTGGATTAAGAATGAGATGTTTAGAATAGTAGATGGTCATGTGGTTTAGTCAGTTTCAGCATTAAAAGTAAATCATAACTAAGGCAAATCTCCCGGTTTGAATAATATGGTAAGGAGGTAAAATAGAGAGGAAGTAAAAGTATCAGAGAAACAAGACTTATGAGACTTGCATGGTTACCATTTCAGATGTAATTTTCAATGTAATGCCAAGTCTTAGAATGAAGTAAATATCTGAAAACCTGATATGAAAGCTCTCAAAAAAATAGGAAAAAGGTAGGTAGGTAAATAGAAAAATAAAAAGAAAATTGAGAGGTAATATACTAGAATAACATGAAACTTATAGTAGGTAGAAATTTTATGTAAAAAAGTTGACTTAAATTTTAAAAGTAAACTAGATGAATGGTGTGCTGTGGATTGTTCCAAAACATTATATAAAGAACTCAACACCAAAACACAAAGAACACAAATAAAAGACAGAAGACCTGAAATGACGCTTCTCCCAAAAAGGTATACACATGGCCAACAGATATATGAAAAGAAGCTGCACTACACTAGCTATTAGGAAAATGCAAATGAGATACTACAAATGAGATACCACCTCACAACTGTTAGGATGACTGTTATCAACAAGACAAATAATAACAACTGTTGAAGTTGTAGAGAAAAACAAACCCTCATTTGCTGCTGATGGTAATATAAACTGGTACAGCTACTATGTAAACAGTATGTAGGTTCCTCAAAATATTTAAAATGCAATTTACCATGTAACCCATCACCCCCTTTTCTGGGCATCTACTGAATAAATTTGATAGCATTTACTTGTAAAAATATATTCATCTTTATGTTCATTGCCGTACTACTCATGGTGACCAAGATGTGCAAACTGACAAAGATGATTGGCTAAAGAAGATGTGGCACATATATTCAATGGAATACTACTCAGCCATAAGGAAAGATAAAATATTGCCATTTGCAACAAAATCCATGAATCCTGAAAATATCATGCTAAGCAAAGCATTTCAGACAAAAAAAGTCTAGGATCATATGATTTCACCCATTTGTGAGATATAAAACTGAAAGCAACAAATAAACAAACAAGAAAAATAAACAAACAAAAACTCATACACAACAGTATGAGAGGTGGCTACCAGAGGGAAAAGAGAGTGGAGGGTAGTAAAGGGTGAAGGTGACCCAATATATGGTGATGGAGGACAATTTGATTTTGAGGGGTGAGCATACAATGCAATATACAGTTGATGCATCATAGAACTGTACACTTGAAATCTACATGACAGCTTAAAACTGTCATTTGTACTTTATCTAAGACTACTCACTTACTGTTTAGTTAATATCAAATGCTTTACTATGAAAACCTCTTTCTCTGTTCTGGTAACATTTATCTTCTTTAAAAATATTTTATTTATTTATTTTTTTAGAGAGAGGGGAAGGGAAGGAGAAAGAGAGGAAAAAAAACATCAATGTGTGATTTCCTCTTGTGAGCCCCCCACCAGGGACCTGGCCTGCAACCAGGGCGTGTGCCCTGACTAGGAATTGAAGCTGCGATCTTTTGGCTTGCAGGCCTGTGCTCAATCCACTAAGCTACACCAGCCAAGGCGAAACCTACATAATCTTATTAACCAATGCCACCTTAGTAAATTTAATTAAAATATATATTTAGATTTCATTTGATAAGCATTTAGTGAACCTCAAAATGACCCTGTAGAATTTCTATCTAAAACACTCATTTTAGATTAAATATTTTGCTTCTGACTTTTTTACATTATTTAAGTACAGCTTGGAAATGACTGACATAGGCTTTTAAATTCAAAAGGTACTGAAACGGGAAATTAAGATATTTTATTTTTAAGAATATGTAAACATTGTTTGGAGTTTCTAAAATATTTTTGTTTACACTAAAGGAAGTTAACCAGGAATGTTTGCAAAATTCAAATAGAAAAATGCAATAATTTTCTGAAAATAGACTTTAGATCATCTTTATACTTCCCTAGCTCTGTAGTAGAAAAGGTAAATATTTAACTATATATTTGTTTTATGACATTGCACACCATGTAATTGTCTACACATACATGTACACACATATCTAACACCTGTACTTTAAAATACACATGCTACATATATAATACCACATAATACTACTCCATACATTTTTTAGATAATACTATAATGAAAAGCTTTGTTGGTGTGGATTTATTTTATGAATATTTTACTCTAACTCATGTCAGGAAAGAATTAGTGCTCACTAAAATAAATGGTGGAAAAACAAGGAGGCTACACAGATTCATATTTTTAACTATTTAACAATGATATATAATGGTATTAAAGAAACACTTGGATCATAACATTTGCAAAACATCATGTCCCTGAAATTGTTTAGAATTCAAATTTATGGGACTTTAAAAAATAAACTAAATAACTGTCAAGAAGATATTTGTTTAAAATTATCAGCAAAATAATGGAGAAATCATGATACAAAATAAATGACCAAAGATATATTTTAAGTAGGGAAAAGTTTCTAAGACTTAAATAGTTTTTAAAAACAGATAATGTAAATATATCTGAAGGAGAGAAAACAGCTAAATGAACACAGTAAGAATAACATTTGATAAGAAATTAATGCTACAGAAATAAAAATGATATTCTAAATAGTGAGAATCCAGTACTCTATTTTTTACACCAGGATAAATACCAGATATTTAATAACAAATATCTATGTTTTAGTTGGATTTTTGTTGTTTTTGGTGTTGAGTTCTTTATAAAGAACTGTGTTTTTGCTTTATAAGTTCTTTATAAATTTTGGATATTAATCCCTTACCAGATATATCAGTGATGATGTTCTCTCATTCAATGCATCATTTTTTTTATTTTATTGATGGCTTCCTTTGCTCTGCAAAAATGTTTTAGTATACAAATAAAAATACATAGCCCCATTTGATTTTTTTCTTGTTTTCCTTTTTCTAGGAGATATTTTGGAAGAAAGTATTGCTATAGGAAAAGGACCTGAATAGGAACTTCTCCAAAGAAGATATACAGATGGCCAAAGACATTTGAAAAGATGACCAACATCACTAATCATCAGAGAAATCCAAATTAATGGTAATTAATATTTGACAGAGAAGGAAAGTACATACAGTGCACTAAAGGCAATTCGTTCAATAAACGGTGTTGGGAAAACTGGACAGATACTTGCAGAAAAATGAATCTAGACTACCATTTTATACCATACATAAAAATAAATTTGCAAAGAATTAAAACTAAAGGAGTTTGTCATTACCAAGGTCTCATTGTATGAAATGCTAAAGGGACTTATTTAAGAAAAAGAAGAAAATCAAAACTATAAACAATAAGATGGCAAAAAATATATATATCTTTCAACAATTGAATCTGAAAAACAAACTAAACAAACAAGAATAACAGAGACAGAATCATGGATATGGAGAGTGTTTTGATGGTTGCCAAATGGGAAGAGGCTGTGGGGGAATGGGTGAAGAGGTGAGGGGACGAAGAAGTACAAATAGGTATTTACAGAATAGCCATAGGGATGTAAAATAAAGTATAGGAACAAGAGTAGCCAAAGAACTTATACACATGACCCATGGACATGAACAATGGTGGGGGGATTGCCTGAGGGAGGTGGAGGTGGTACTTTGTGGAGGAGGCAAGGGGGGAAAATTGGGACAACTGTCATAACAGAATCAATAAAATATATAAAAAAACAACAACAACAAAAAAACAAAAAAAAAGAATTAAAAACTTAAATGTTAGACCCCAAACCCTAAAAATCACAGAAGAAAATAAAGGCAGTAAAATCTCAGATACTGTTCATAGCTATATTTTTTGTGATATATCTTTTCAGGCAATGAGTACAAAAGGAAAAATAAACAAATGGGACTACATCAAACTAAAAAGGAAACAATAAATAGAAAGAAAAATAGTCCACAAAATGGGAGAACATATTTTCTGATACAATATCCAAATTTAATAAAAAACTTATAAAACACACACACGTGCACAAAAAACAATCCAACTACATATGGGCAAAGAACCTGAGTAGACTGTTCTCAAAAGAGGTCATACAAATGGCCAATAAACATATGAAAAGATACTCAACATTACTAATCATCAGAGAAATGCAAATTAAACCCACAATGAGATATCACCTCACACTTATCAAAATATCTATCATAAAGAAATCAACTACAAGGGTTGGTGAAGATGTGGAGTAAGGAGTACCCTTTTGCATTATTAGTAGGAACACAGGTTGGTGTAGCTGCTGTGGAAAGTAGTATAGAGATAACTCAAAAAATTAAAAATGGAAATACCCATGACCAGGTAATGCGACTTCTGGAAATTTATCTAAAGAAACCTGAAACACTAATTTGAAAGAATATATGCAGCCCTATGTTCATTTCAGCATTATTTACAATAGGCAAGATTTGGAAGCAGCCCAAATGTCCATTAGTACATGAGTAGATAAAACAACTATGGTAGGTTTACACAATGAAATACTACTTCGGCATAGAAAAGAAGAAAATTTTACCTTTTGCAATAGCATAGATGGACCCAAAGTACATGTTAAGTGAAATAAGCCAGTCAAGGAAAGACAAGTACTATATAATTTCAGTCATATGTGGAATCTAATGAACAAACTGAACTAAAAAAGCAAAATAGAGACAGACTGGTAGAGAGCAAGCCGACAGCTCTGAGTGGGGGGAAGTTAGAAGATGGAGGGTTGAGCAAACATGAAAAAGGACCCATTGGCATGGAGAGCAGTGTGGTGATTGCGGGATTGTGGGGTATGTGGGGTTGGAAGAGGGCATAAAGGAAATAAAGGGAAAATTCACAAAAAAAAATCAAAAGAAAAAAAAAACTTTACAGCCTAGCATCTATTACCAGTGAATATATTCTTCAAAATTGAAGGCAAAATAAAAAATCTTAGGAAAAAAAAGAAAAAGAGTTGAAAATATCTTGTCAATTACTTTTAGCATCAAGAGGATCTGTGCCCACACAGAGTAAATTGATTAACTTTAATCATTAATTAATTATTTCAACATTAATCAATTCTAGAATGTTATTCAATTTTTGTGTACATGCATACATGTGTGTTTCTGCATGCTAGCAGTTACTGATGCCTATGTATGAATACTTCTAGTAGTATTGCATGAAACTTAGTCATTTGGCTTGATTAATGAGTATTTGTTAAAATAAGTTGAATTAAATAATTATTTTTCCCACTCAAATAACATAAAAAGGTTGCTTTAAATCTAAAATTTAAAATACAAAGAATTTAAGCTGTTATGTTGCAAGATAATCATTTGGAAACATAAAGCATTTTCAGTGAAATAAAATTTTGCACATCAACGAATAGTGTTCTTCAAAATTGTAATGATCTCTAAAACTGAAGAAAAATTAGCAATATGTGGCATAAAATTGTTAAGTTTTGTATACAGTATGCTATTTGAATGTGATATTTTGAAAATACTGTGAAAATTTAAATGGATGGAATATAATTTATAAAATCTCACTCTCTTCCTAAAATATTTGGTCTGAAGGTTATCAAGGAGGTAAGTAATTGATGCAATTATGGTTATTGTCAACTGGTGGTGGATGGTATACAATCAAGTTTCTTTGTATTCAGTTGGCACAATTGTTAGAATTCCTTTAATTACCAGAACATCAACATGTACAGGTTTTATTAACTTACCTCATTCTTAAAATCCACAGATAAAATTAAATATGATATTGCTGTCCTCTAGTAAAGGGTCTTATGTATACCTCAGTGATTAAATTCAAAGAACATTTCTATAGTTTTTACAAAATATAACCTTGAATATTACCAAAGAATAAATAACCTGCAAAATTAGGACATTTTTTATAAATTATTGACAAAGCTCACAATTCCTTTCGGTAAAGAAACTATTAAAGAATGTTATCTACTTCTTGACATAATGTCAGAAACCTTTTTCTAAGAAAAATATTCTGCCACTTCTTTGCTTGTTTGTATTTATCATTTTCCTAGCTTCGTTTGAGAGATCAGGAAACTCTACAGCCTAGCGAGGAGGCTCCTTTTAAATTGCCTAGAGAGTACTCATTATTCTATACTGTATATGAAAAATACTTCTAGTCTGTTACCTTTGTTTTGAATTACTCTCCCTGCTCTTTTCAAAGTTTAGAATTTTTTTATATTCTCCTGGCTTTTTTGCAAAAATTTACATGCATTTCATCTGTCATAATAAGTTATATCTATATTCATGCAGCTAAAAATTCAATCATTCTGCTAATTTCATTGTTCTTTCTCTTGTTTTCTACCCAGGGCTTTTTCTGGGAACTACAGAAACAAGTACTCCAATAAATTATAAACACTGAAACATTTTATGATATGGTCAACTAACAGATAACACACAAGACACAGGGAAAATGATTTTGCTTTTCTTTCAGAAACTTCTTTTATACTAGTTAATTCACAAATTACACTTCCGATGATTGTCATTCATTGTTTTACTTCACTTCATATACTACTTATTCTTCAATTAGACTCACAGGAGAAATTCCATTAACATAGTCAAGCCATATTTGCATTTTTTCCTTTTACTCACATTAACTGTTATTTATTTCAGGTTTGATCTTATGGTGCCATGTGACATTAGACAGAAATCTCAGTCATTGTAACAAAATGTGAACTATGTTTAAATTAATAGCACTAGGCCTTGGCTGGTATAGCTCAGTGGATTGAATGCTGGCCTATGAACCAAAGGGTTGCTGGTTCAATTTCCAGGCAGGGCACATGCCTGGGATGTAGGCCAGGTCCCCAGAGAGGACCACCATTGATGTTTCCTTCTCTTTCTCCCTCCCTGCCCCTTGTCTAAAAAAATTAATAAAATCTTTAAAAATCAATTAATTAATAGCACTAGTACTCATTATACAATTTTAAAAATTTAAAATAGCCTTTCCAAAGTAAAATAAACAAGTACTATTTGAACTTCTGCCTGAATGAAAAACATGACTCAGTAAAATAAAGGAAATTTGGGTTATGTTTAGAGTATAGTACACAAAAGTCATATTCCCTGAGTTTAAATTCCAGTTCAGCAACTTGTTGGCTATATGGCCTTGGGTAAATTGTCTAATCTGATGGCTAGTTCTTTTTCAGACATTACGCATGATATTGCAAAAACTTTAAGGACAACTTGTTCTCATAGCAAGCTACCTATAACTATAAAATAAGTACATTTTAAAAATTAAAAAAAGTTGATTAAAAACTATTTGGATGAAAAGACAAATATAAGCAGTGACACCATTAAATTCCTAGAGGAAGTATAAGCAGGAAACTATCAGATATCCAATGATGCAATATTTTCACCAATGCATTATTCTAGGGCAAGGGATATAAAGGAAGGAATAAATGAATGGGACTACAACAAACTGAAAAGCTTCTGCATGGCTAAAGAAAACATCAACAAAATGGAAAGGGAACCAACTGTATGTGAAAATTATTCACCAACAATACCTCAGGCAAGGGTTTGATATATAAAATCCCAAAATACATAAAGAACTCACACAATGCCACACTGGGAAGACAAACAATCCAATTGAAAAATTAACAAAGGACCTGAACAGACACTTCTCCATGGAGGACATCCAGAGGCCCCCACAGACACATGAAAAAATGCTAAGTATCATTAGCCATCAGAGATCTGATGCAAATTAAAACACAATGAGATACCACTTCACATCAGTCGGAATGGCCATCGTAACCAAATCAACAAACAAAAAGTGCTGGTGAGATTATGGAGAAAACTACACTGTTGGTGGGAATGCAGATTGGTGTAGCCACTGTGAAAAACAGTATGGAATTTTCTCAAAACACTAAAAATAGAACTGTCTTTTAACCCAACTATTCCACTGCTGGGAGTACAACTTAAAAATCCTGAAACACCAGTTCAAAAGAACCTATGTACCTCAATGTTCATAGCAGCACAATTTACAATAGCCAAGTGCTGGAAACAGCTTAAGTGCCCATCAATAAATGAATGGATCAAAAAACTGTGGTACATTTACACAATGAAATACTACACAGAAGAAAGAAAGAAGGAAACCCTACCCTTCTTAACAGTATGGATGGATATGGGGAGCATTATGCTAAGTGAAATAAGCCAGGTGGTGAGGGACAAAAAACCATATGATCTCACCTATGCAGCTAAAAATGAAATCTAATCAACAAAACAAACAAATGAGCAAAATAGAAACAGAGGCTTGGGACTAAGAATAAACTGGGAGTGACCAGAGGGGAAGTGGAAGGGGGATAACAGGGACAAGATAGCGAAGAGGCAAACCAAGGAATATGAATAGAGGACTCATGGGCATGGACAATAGGGGGGAATTGACTACGGGAATTGGGATGATGGGTTAGGGGAGAGCAATGGGGTAACAGTGGGACAATTGTAACAGAACAAAAATAAAAACTATTTGGATGAAACACTTCTTTTATACAACTTTGTACAACAATAGCATTTTTGAATTTCTGTTAGAGATTTCTTACTAGAGTAAAGAGTAATGCTTACAAGAGTAAAGACTCAGTTCCTAAACAGTATATTTATTCCACCTTTGCTTTGAAAATACTTTATTTTCATAATATATGCTCTTTTTATCACTGCCAAGTATCATATTCATCCCTCATCCCTCTCTTTAGAAGTTTAGACTATTCGAATCTACACAATTTTGAGTAAGATAAATCACAGCAAAACAACTTAACTTGCAGCCAATTTTTTTTCACTGAGGTTCATTTGTTATTTTGGCAAATATTTTGTTTTTTCATTAATTAAATATACAAAATAAGATACAAGGTTTGTCCAGAAAATATCTAGCCAGTGTTAATACAACAAGATTTATTTGAGTGACATCAATATCACCTGGCATCCAAGGAGAGTGCACTAGTGGACTAGAATGCACATGAGCGAACAATGACAACTTTGCTGTACTAGTTAGTGGGGGTGGTAGATGCTGAAGGGTAAGCATGTGTACTTTGGGACCATCACATTCAAAATGACTGAGCAAGTAGAGCCATTAATCTGTATCAGATTTTGTGCTAAGCTAGACCATTCCTCTGAGGAAACTGTTTGGATAATTCAGAAGACTACAGCTATGGGTAACTGGTGATTGGCAGATTTATCATAACAATGTGACCGTGATGCATCATGTCTCATGAAGAGTGTTTTGGCAAAATATCAAATCATCCAGGTGATTTAGCCCACCTACAGCCCAGATTTGGTGCCCTGAGACTTTTGGCATTTCCCAAAACAAAATCACCTTTGAAAGGGAAATGTTTGCAGACCATTGATGAGATTCAAGAAAACACAATGGGGTAGATGACAACTGGGAAAATTTTGTGAGGTCCTAAGGTGACTACTTTGATGGGGACTGGGACATCATTGTCCTATGTACAATGTTTCTTGTAGTTTCTTCAATAAATGTCTTTTTGTTTTTTCATATTCCATGGCTGGAGAAACCTCATATATCATTACAAATTTAAATTAGTATGTATACATTTGGCTGTGATTTTTTTTAAGTTCTATCACTTTCTAAAAATTTTAGTAATTATTCTAACAAGTCATGTTGTATTCTAAGAGAGAATAAATTGCCTTTAAACTAAAGAATACATGAAAATATTTTTAGTTGAAAAACATGAAATGGGGTAATGCTACTCAACCTAAACAGGTAATTGTATAAATACATGAGGATTTTTTAAAAGCTCTGTTGAAATCTTAGAATTTTTTTTACATTCCTTTAGTCCAAGTGTTCCCTGCACTTATATAAATCCCTATTTTTCAACTTGGTTTTGACAAGCAGTAATCTCTATGTGCAAGCTGTGTGAAAAGATGGGAGTGACTAGAGGGATAATATATGCAAAATTGAGTGTGAAAATCACTGAAGCTACACAGGAAAGACGTCAAGGTATAAGCAAGAATAATAATTTTAAGTGTTACAAATAAACGGATGGAGGTAAAGAAAGACTGGTGGAGAATTTGCAGTTGAGGGCATTTCACCAATTTTTGGTGGCTAAAATGAGAAGAGGGGAAATAGTTGAATGTAATGTTTTTGTGTGGGTTTGTGTGTGTATATATAAAATTTATAGTGTAATAGGTGTCTGTTTTGATAAAAATCATTGTTCTTTCTCTTTTGCCTTAACAGCTGACACTGTAATTGCTTTTTCCTCCCCTATCTATTTCCTTACCAGTCTGATTGCTGGTGTCACCAGGGTAATCTAAAAAAAGACTCATAACAAAGCAGAAATGAAAAATTATGAACTTTAAAAGAGCATAAGATAGTCATTTTATAAGACAAGAAAAATCATGGGAAAAGAGTTCCAAAATAAAACTAAGAAAAATGTAAAGCTGACAGAAGCCAGAGAAATAGTAGGCAGACAAGAAATCAAGATCAGTGAGAAAATCTAGAGAACAAAGGCTAGAGATAAAAGACATGTAAGGAGCATTCTTCCCTCAGGAAACCAGTCGTCAGATAAGTTACTTTTTTTCTTACAAGATTAACAATTCGTATCATAACTCCAGGGCCTGAAAAAAAACAGCATCTGAAATGTCATAATAAAAATAATAAATTGGCATCAGAAAATAGTCTGTAGAAAGCTAGCAATTATAGTTATGTAGTTATAACTGTTGTACATGTTCTATGTATGCATGTATATACATATGTGATTATTCTTGGTTGAATATATTTATAAATTTGAAAAAAGAATGCAATGTTACATACTCTTAAATATGCTAAAGAGATAAGATATGAGGGCAATTAGCACATAACTTTCTTTTAACCATTGTACATACCGTCATATATTGTTAGTGTTAAAGTTTCTTGGTTTCTTTTTATGATTTGGCAAATATATTAAACATTACATCTAATTTAATTATGTTTGAGATACTTCTCTGTAATGTAATACAAGTAAAATATGTTTTTGTGTCTTCATTTTCTAAAATCTGAAGATCGATAACTTTTTAAAATGTAGTACAATAAATGCAAAATTTCGTGAATATTATTTTTCTACAAGTGATGGATATACATTCAAAGCACAGGTACTTTTGGAAAAGCAAAAAAGAAAAGTTTAAATTTATGCAATTGTTAAAGATTAAAACTGTGCTTGGAAAAGTAAATTAATAGTTGTCAAGATATCCCTAAGAACTGATACAATCAGCTATTAATACTAACTGTATTATTGTCATATTCAATTTTCCAATTCTGAAACTGGACATTTCTAAGATTTTCTACAAACTAGCTAACTTCATTGGCCTACCTAGAAATAGGCTTGGGACCACATACATACAAAAATTCTGGCTATACAATTTCAAGAGTCCATGTAATTGCTATACATATCTATATACACAATCAAGCTATCAGAAAGTGCTCATAGAATCACATAAGGCAGAGATTGCACATTGTTTCTACAAATACATTAGCTTGTTATCCATTTCCTCATTTCAGGACAAATACAGAAATAATGTATTTCTTATATTGTCATATCAATTTAAATAGAAACGTGTCTGCCCTTTTTTACTTTATAGTAAAAAAAAATATTTTCAAATATCCTCTCAATACTACACTCAAAATTTTCAGAAACCATTAGATTAGATAAAATTGATTTAACTCTTTCCAAAGATGGCATTCATTACTTCTTTAATGAGAATCATATTTATGCAAAGAAAGGAATAAATCAAAAACATTTAGAATGTAAATAGGACATACTTGTGGAAATAATTATGGTAACATGGTTTATATACATTATGAGATAAGGCATGGATATGGGATTTAAAATTTTTCAATAAATTATAATATATTGGCATAAATACATGCAGAATTTGATAGCTAAAAATAGAGAATTGCTCTATGGCAGATCTTTCATTTTGATCTCATTTTCTTTTGTTCTTTTTTTCTTACTATAATCCCATCCTGGTTCTCTTCTGCATATTCAAAACCTACCTGTCCTTGTGATAAAATAGCAGAACTTAGCTTCTATAAAAATTTAAATCAATGATACCTCAGACAAGGGTTTGATCTCTAAAATATACACGGAACTCACACAACCCCATACCAGGAAGGCAAACAATCCAATTGAAAAATTAACAAAGGACCTGAACAGACACTTCTCCATGGAGGACATCCAGAGGGCCCCACAGACACATGAAAAAGTGCTCAGCATCATTAGCCATCAGAGATCTGATGCAAATTAAAACACAATGAGATACCACTTCACATCAGTTGGAATGGCCGTCATAACCAAATCAACAAACAAAAAGTGCTGGGGAAATTGTGGAGAAAAGAGAACCCTAGTCCACAGTTGGTGGAAATGCAGATTGGTGTAGCCACTGTGGAAAATAGTATGGAATTTTCTCAGGAAACTAAAAATGGATCTGCCTTTTGACCCAGCAATTCTACTGCTAGAATTATATCCTAAGAACCCTGAAACACCAATCCAAAAGAACCTATGCACCCCAATGTTCATAGCAACACAATTTACAATAGCCAAGTGCTGGAAACAACCTACATCCCCACGAGTAAATGAGTGGATCAAAAAACTGTGGTATATTTATACAATGGAATACTACACAGCAGAGAGAAAGGAAGAAATCCTACCCTTCTTAACAGCATGGATGGAACTGGAGAGCTTTATGCTAAGTGAAGTAAACTAGGCAGTGAAAGATAAATACCATATGATCTCATCTACAAGTGAAACATAATCAACAAAACAAACAAGTAAGCAAAGTAGAACCAGAAACACAGAAATGAAGTACTGACAGTAACCAGAGAGGATGGGAGAGGGAGCTAAAGGAGGAAAGAAGGGGAAAGGGCAAGTCAAGGAACATGTATAAAGGACCCATGGTAGGGGGCAGGAGGGTTGAATGTGTGAGGTAGGGGTGAGTAAGGCAGAGGGAGAGTAATGGGAGGGATGGGGACAATTGTAATTGAACATTTAAAAAAGTCTGTAAAAATAATCTAAATCATATTTCAAATAATGCTGTTCCAACAAGTGTATGCTTTCTATTCCTATTAAAAATTCTAAAATATTTCCCCCTATGTTTATAAATTTTAGATACATTGACTATTTCATTTACCTTCCTCATGAGGGTAATTTTGAAGTCAAACAGGGATGTCTTCTACTTACATTTAGTCATTATGTCTAGCATAATGTCATATGTACAGAAAGTATTCAGTAAATATTCTATATTTTCCTGAAAAAATAATGAAAATAATAAAAACAATTCTACCTATTTTACTCTGTTATTATTAAACAGATTAATGTTCCAACTTGTGAACTTTAGGCATATTTTAAGATAAGCAACATGATTCATCTAAAGGATTGAAAATTCTCCATAGCAAAACCTGTAGACTGTAGAGCATCAAGAACAAAGTCCGAAGTAAACTGTGGACTTTGGGTAACAATGAGGTGTCAATGCAGATTACTGGGTTGTAAAAAATGCACTCCCCCGATGTGGGATGTTAATGGTGGGAGAGGCTGTGCGTGTGTGAGGGGAGGGGGTAAATCAAAATCCTGTGTATTTTCTGTCAGTTTTGCTACGAACCTTTAAAATTGCTCTAAAAATCATTTTAAAAATGTTCCCTAGCACTTACATTTTCAGTGTTTATGAGTAAACCTTGTTAAAATGTGGTAAAAATAAAAATCTAACTTATACTAACTTCATATCAATATTTCCAAATAAATAATTATAGGAGATTGATTAATAGGATATATTAACTATTAATATAGTTAAATAATGTAATCTAAATATACTGTATAAAGTATTCCTATGCAGAAGCAATTTGACAGGTATAAATACATGGAGTAAAATTTTTGCTTAATATTTTGCTTAAATGTATAAAAATACTTTGTATTTATTAATGTTTGTATATATAGGAAGTTTTCTGTTGGAATGAAAATTGCTCTGATATGAACTAGAAATGAGTTTTGTGAAAAAACAAAGGGATAATGAGGATTAAAGCATCAGTTAGAGAATAAGATACAAGAATGTTCATGGTTCAGAGGTATTTGCCATGTTATTTCTGAGCTACATGTTAAAATACTCTGTCCACACACTCTTTCTCTCACTCTTTTCTCTCATAACGTGCTTATTTTTATGGATAATTCTGAATCAATAAAAATAAGACTGTAATATAAATTCTAAAATAGATTTAAAACTTACATGCTTTGTGAAATTTTTGTTTAACATCATGAATTGTAGATGTTTGCGTCACCTGGAAAAAAATAAAATAGAGTTGTAAGGAAAAAGTGTTTATCCATTTACTGTATATTTTAATAAGAAAACATAATATAACTTTTTGAAATATAAAGTTATTTCAAAATAGTGTGCTCATTTTGTTTAGCTTTTTAGTCATTTTTGCTTTAAAACTTGATACAATACATCTATAAACTTTTTCCAATATTTTAATTTAAATATAACAATAATGAGGTTATTATATTAGTTCATCCTAATCTATATCTCTCAATTAAAATTTTGCATTTTCTTTGCTATTAATATTCAATTTCTGGTTTTCACATAAGTGAAATTATCAATTAAAAGATGAGCAAGTGTGCAAAACAAATAGAAGACAGTGTATAGAAGATAGGGCAAAAATAGATTTATAGTTGTCTATATGAAAAGTAATGCAATCATTAATAAATAATAAGAATAAACTTTGTGTCTTTTGTACTCACAACTATAAACTTACATCCAAAATTACTATTAGTTCACCAAAATCCATGTTAGATATATTATTTGGGTTCTTTAAGTGCATAGTATTTTGACTATTTGAAATATTAAAATAAATTGAATGAAACAGTTTTTTTAATTTAAATTGGAAAATTCATGAGGATAACTGTTCTATCAAAGTACCTCAAGCTGTTACAATACTATTTTTTAAATATTTCATGTATTTATTTTTAGAGAGAGGAGAAGGGATGGAGAAAGAGGAGAAAAACAGATGTGAATAACATCGATTAGTTGCTTTTCTTAGGTGCCCTTACTGGGGATTGAATAAATCTATGAAGACTACCCTGTCTAGAGCAATTTTAGCCAAATAGAGAAAACAATTTTTTTTAAATGTTTCCCAGTGGTGTCTAACCTGTGGCCCATGGGCCGCGTGCAGACCACAGTGGTTGTGAACATGGCCCAACACAAAATCGTAAACTTACTTAAAACCTGATGAGATTTTTTTGGTCATTATTTGTTGCCATGTATTTAATGTGTGACCCAAGACAGCTCTTCTTCCTCCAGTGTGGCGCAGAGATGCCAAAAGCTTGGACACCCCTGCTAGACAATATTGCTCAATTAGGCACTTGGATATGCTTAATCAACTTTTTCAGGCCTTTAGTTGTATTCAGAGCACAAAATGAGGAAAAGATTATAAGAGTATGTAAGATTTATGATTACTAACTTGATATCTCAGTAGTTTTATCAGGAATATCTCAATTAATTGTGCAGATGGGAGAAATATATATCCTTACATTTGAAATCTTGAAATTCTCATTAATATTCTTGTTAGACAAAATTAATCTTAAAATGTTAAGTAGACAAGTAAATTATGTTTCTTAGTTGAAACAAAAATTTACTTCTAAATTTTAAGTGATAACGGTTGAAGTATAGGTCATCATCACTTTATCTAATGTTTAAGTTGCTGAATTAAGGAAAAATATTTTCATAATCTAGATTCTGAGTGAATTTGCCCCATACAAAACTCCTACAATGTTTCACATATACAAAAATAAAATGTTGAACTATTGTTACTTTTAAAACTTAGTCAATTTTCAGGAACTCCTTAAAATGAACAGAATGTCTTCAGAATACTTTTTATCTTACTTAGATAAATGAAAATTAATTGATAAGGAAAAACAAGAATGACTTGAAGTTTATTTGACTAAGACATTGAAATATGCAATATAAAAATTTGTTAGAAACTTTGTGAAGAATTGTGTCGACCAATGAAGACACAGACAGGAATAAAATACCAGATAAACTGAATAGAAATAATTAGCTCTAGAGCTGTGAAAGTACACCAAAACCACAAAACAGCCAGTGCAGAGCTCCTAACTGGCAAGAGCTCTTTCTTGCTTTAGGGACACAAGAATATTTTATTATGGATTAATTCAGGAAAATGGGAAAAAGTACTTCTGAGAATTTCCATTACAATGTTTTACATTAGTAAATAGAATATGTAGTTGCCTATAATTTACTCAAAATTGATGGGAGTTTCCCAAGTAATCAAATACTATTTTTCTAGTTTATTATCTTTAGATTGTAACTAAAGTATAAAATAAGCCATCTGTACGAATAATTTTATAAATTCAGAATATATATGGTATTTTACTGAATATCAAGAGTTTCCACTACGAATAAAATGAACACAGAGTATGGATTTGGGAAAAAATAGTATTAGTAAGATGTAAATATTTTTAGTTTAACTAGACTTTGTTTACTGTTTAAGAAGTTAGAAAATTATATAATCTCAATTGTGTTTATTTATATACCACAATGAACTATTTAAAATCAATTGTTTGCTTTATGCATAATTATACATGCATATAAACACACATTTATTTTTAATTTCTGCATAACAACTTTTTAATACATATAGTAATAACATTTGGTTATTGTCCTTTCAGTTCAAAAAGAAAATAGCATTAGTATATAAATGTATTTTTAGAAAATATTCACCATACATGTTAAAAGTATATTAATCTAAATAATTTATTTTTATATAAATACTTTTATTCCCAATAAATTATTTGCAAATTGTATTTAAGGTTATAGCTCAGACATTAATGATTTTATAATAAATGTACATATATACAAAACAATGACATATTTCAAATACTGTAAAATTTTATAATAAATATTAGCATTTGAAATTCTAACACAATACAAAAAAGAGATCTATTTTATGAATTAGAAACTAATTCAGATTTTGAAAACATAAAATATGTCATCATAAATTCTCTTTGTGGAATATTTTTAGAATACATGTTTTACAACCTAAATTAGAATAATGTAGAGCTGAATGATATCATAAAGACCATAGAATTAAAAGCATATTTTTAAGAATAAAATAAATCCTAGTGGAGTTAACACTTATAAAGTACTTCTCAGATTACTTTTATTATGCTTTCTTACTGCAAGTTTGTTAAACCAAGAAAATAATGCTTTTACGCAGAAAAATTTACATGTTCCATGGTATTACTGAAATAAGTAAGGCAGCCTAAACCATATGAAATAATTTCTGTATAGACACTAATGGGCCATTTTAAATAAAATAATATTGGCCCTATAGAATCTAAAAGATAATCACAAAAAATATGTTTAAAACATTATTAATCAAATGACAGTATTTTTTCCCAAATATTCTCAGGCATTATTATATGAAAATTAACTGCAGTGTGAAGAAAATAATTAACAAATGACTGGATCTATTAGTCCACTACCATTGATTAATTATTAGGCTTCATGACAAAAAAGGAACTAAATTTATGTGTGCATACTCCAAATTAAGTTATAGTTTGTTTGATGTAAAAATGATATTTTCTTAAATACAGAAATTCTACATCGGTAATAAAGATCATTAAAATGTAAATGCAGATGAAACTAGAGAAAGAAAATATGTGGCAATCCAGTTTAAATTTTATTAATTATAATCTGTAAAATATTTCAGGTTCATATTAACTGATATAATTGCCTAGTGATGGCCAGAATAAAAAGGATTCTTAGAATCAAAAGGATTTATAAGTCTGTTAAAAAGTTATTGATTAAAATATAATTGGTTTCTACTTGCTGATATACAGTGAAAATGACAGGGACATTTGTCAAAGTCACTTTGCCTTCAATTGTAAATGGGAAAGATAACATTTATACATACTTACAATTATTATTGCTATAAACTATATTTTGAGTAAAGGCACAAACACAGTGAAAATAACAATGAATGACTGATAATAGTGGGCTTGGTATTAGTAGGATTTGGGAGGAATATTAAAATAATTGTTATTATCTATCAATCTGCTTTGTGTGTATGTATATATATTATATATTAGAAATAATTATTATATTATATATTATATATAAGAAATAAAAGTGCATTTATACACTATTCTATTCTATTCTAACTATATTACTTTGATGATTGCAAAAATAGCCACAGTATTTTGCAGATTCTCCCATCAAAAGGTAGAATTTTTTTTCGCAGACCAGACCTTAGGTTTATCCTGGCATCTGATGTGATTTAACAGAAAACATATTTTAAAAGTGAGGCTGTGTAAGTGACAATTCTAAGACACAAGAGACCATGCATTTCTACTCTTTCTGATAACCCCCTTGATGAGCACCATGTAGAGAAGCCTGAGCTTCTTCCCCTGTGACGACAGACGCATGCCCTGTTGCTGCTATTCCCTCAGCTAACTACCTGATGAGGGGGCCCCAGCTACTGGGCAACCGGCTGCAGGTACTGAAGTGAGTCCAGCAGAGAACTGAGTCACACACACACACAAACAGAATAATGAGATGAATAAATTGTCTTTGTTTTATGATATTAAGTTTTTTGAGTAGTTTGTTCTCAAAAAGTAAAGAACTATTAAGAATATTAATCATTTAGAGCAGTGATTTTAGCCTTTTTCATCTCATGTCATCAATAAACTAATTGATAATTTGTGTGGCACGTCAAAAAATATATTTTTGCTGATCTGACAAAGATATAAAATAATTTTAATTCATTCAAACCAGATAGCTAGTGTCATGTTGGCTGTTATTGTTTTATTGGACAATCTAAGGGAAAACAGGTCATGTCTCTGAATGAAGAGTCTAGTATTGCATGTTTTAAAACTTCTCGTGGTACAACAATGTGTGGCACACCACTTAAAAATTACTGATTTAAGGGAGAAAAGAAAAAAATAAGACCTGTAAGTTCAGTAAATGATGAACTACATATTGAATAATGTCCCCAGAAGATGAAAAAGGAGCTGAAAATTCTTGTCACCCAGTGATGTAGTAACCTAACATCACAGCTCCACACATTACTCATGGGTTGGTGGTGGAGCTGGTGTAAACAAACCTACTGTACAGAGAGTATAAAAGTATAACACATAATTATGTACAGCACATAATACTTGAAGACAATAAACAACTATATTATTGGTATGTATATTTACTATACTACACTTTTTATCATTTTAGAGTGTACATTTCCTACATATTCAAATGTTTGCCATAAAACAGCATGCTTTGTTACACCAACAGCAGCCTCACATCTTGTGTTTACCTGGTCTCCTGATTGCATCATTTAATTCTGTCCTTAATGGGATCTTATGTTATCATGTATGGTAATGTGCTGTGTAGGCTGCTAGCCGAGTGATGCATTTGTCAGTGGCTCATGACTGTAGCTCAATTATTTTATTGTACAAATTACAAACAAATTCAGAAGGGTGACTTTTATTTTTTTAATATTTACATGACATTTGTAAATTACCTGAAAGGTTAACTCTTGTTTAATTAATTAGTTTACATTTTGTTCTGCTGTAGATATTTTTAAGAGATATGTTGATAACTTTAAAAAACACTCTAAAGATTCTAATTTTGTGTACAAAAATGGTGTCACTGTAAACTGTGTCATGCATTTAATTTTGTAGTAGCTATTTGTGACTCACAAATATAGATATTTAACATTATTAACAAGATACTTTATATTTCCTTTTGAAGAATGTATGATGCAATTAAACTGAATGTCAGCAAACACATGCACAAATTTATTATGTATAAAATATTAAAGTGTATAATTCATTTCCTTGGTGATTCAAGGGAATGTTTGTTCTAAGACAGTATGTATATCCTGGGAAATAAGTTAATATGGGTACAGTTTTCTCAAAAAGTAGGATTTTTCCCTACCTCTTTAAACATTAAATATTATTAATCCATCTAATTTGAATACTCCTCTTCCTAAAATATACTTCTTGTCATGCCAGAGAAGAAAAATTTAAATGGTTCTTAGAAACTGAAACTTTGTAAGACAACCGATTATTTTGGCAAACGTTTGTTGTATTCCTCATTTCTACTTCTCTCATCTCTCAGAAGTGATGTTGGTTGATGTTGGACCTTGCTTTGGGAAATGGAATGTGAAGAAGATACAATGTCTCCATTTCAAGCTGTAGTCACTGGAAGGCATTGTGAGTTCTTGCATATCCATCTGGGACCTGCCATGATGATATGTGTTCTGGAAGTTTCTTGCTCTTATTTCTTGAACTTGCTCCTGTACTTGTTTTCTACAAGCTCATTTTATCTGCCTCCTTAGAAAGCAGGCATCTAGGATTATTACAACTAAACAAATAGATTAATAGAAATTTAATGAAAAAATTGAGTCTCCACATGTGCTAAAAGTGAATGAAATTTAGCACATAAATGTTGGAGTAAATATCTTTGTTGCAAAGTCTTTACTTACTCTGGTAGATTTATAAGGCTCATAATAGTTGTTCTTTACTAGGTGGGCCACCCAGAGGGAATATTTTGTATCTTCCCCATGTTGAACTCTAGCTTGGTGATGTGACTTGATTGACCAGTGAAATGTAAGAGGAAGCAACATACATTTAACATCCAAGCAGAAGCTTTAAGAACCAGTGTGTGGTTAGCCAACCATTAAGAACTGAATGTTATGCCCCTTCAAAATTTGCATATTTAAACCCTAACCCATAATGTGATGGTTTAGAAGGAGGGATCTCTGGGAAGTAATTAAGTCCTGAAGGTGGAGCCCTCATGATGGAATTAGTGTCCTTATAAAAAAGACTCCAGAGAACTATTTAGCCCTCTCAATCAATGAGAAATGCCAGTCTTCAAACTTGTAAAGGATACTTGCCAGAATCCCACCATCCTGGCTCTTGGATCTTATACTTCCAGCATCCAGAACTTGGATAAATAAATTTGTTTTTTATAAGCTAGCATCCTATGACAATATATTACAGTAGCTCAAAGTTAGATACCACCTGTCTGTTCACTACACTTGGAAACTGACTATGACAATACCAAGCAGTGTTTGATCTACCTGGTTCTACAATGGAGTTCAGAATAAAGCCACAGCTCATTCTCTGGGCATATTATATGAATGATAATTAAACCTTTGGTATTGTAAATCATTGATTATTTGGAATCATTATTTAGTCTAGCTTCAAGGATACTTTTATTAAATATTGTCTATATTCAAAATGTAGCAGGACTTTTTAAAATAACTTGATTAAATGTATTAATGTTAAAGGACCTCATATACTATACCCTTCATATATATAGATCTATTAGGATGATCACTTGATCATTATAAACAACCTGATGAAGTATGTGATACTGATAGTCTTTAAAAGATTAAAAAATTATGGTCATGAAATATAAGTATTTTCCTAAAATGACACAATTGATTATTTAATTAATATGGATAAAAATTTTAGAAAGTGTTCACTCTTTCTCCAGATAAGGCTCTCCAGATAAGCCTTGCTGCTCATAGTATCTATTCTAAGTACTGTGTCTTTGATCTTTACATAAATTGGATCACTGTTAATAATATAAAAATCATTCATATCAAAAGGATCCAAGCTTACCTGATAGGATATGGTAAATACATATGAGAGTTTGTTGTTTCATTCAAAAATAAAGTTGAGTACCAAAAAGGGACCAGTAACTTTTCTACATGTCATGCATATTGGAGTGGGAACACACACAGAGACCCATACTCTGTTTTAATGCAATAACCAGCACACATATAATGTTTTCTATGTACCAGGTACTCATTTAAGCAGTTAACTCATTTAATACTTCTAACGACCCAAAGAATTAGGTACTGTTATTTTCCCCGGTTGCCAATGCAAAAACTGATGTACTTTGATATCATGAGGCCTGCACCTTGTCACAGAGCTAACAAGCAGCAGAGCTGGGTTAAGTTTAAGCAATGCTGTACCTGAATTCACTTTCTACAACACTATGGCACAGTGAGACACATTGAAACAATACTCTAGAAGAAATGAGAAAAAAAATAAATATCTATATAATATATCTAAGGGTAACAAGTTCTAAAACAAACATATAAATGAGGTAAGAGATAAGACCTGATGCAAAGAAGCATGATTCTGACAGGAAGATAAGGATATATGAGCAAAGGCCTAAGCTAGTGATCAAATTATGCAGATATTCTGAAGAATATCTTTCTAGACAGAGGAATTGTGAAGGTCAGAGACTACCAGGGATCACCACACTAAGAGTGATCGAGGAATGGCAAGCAGGCCAGTGTGTTTGCAGAATACAGATGGTTAAAGATATGAATGGAGGGGTGGGATGCAGAGATAATGTAAAGCCTTTCAGCATATGGGAGAGCAGATTAGATTCTAAGTGAGATGTGTACTTAGAGTGTTTTCATCAGAGGAAAGACATTATATTTTAGGTTTTAGAAGGATCAATTTGGCTTCTGTAAATTAAACAGATTCTAGATGACAATTAAAATGACCTTTCAACAACAAAAGCATTTCACCTGCAAGAATAAATTCCAAATTTTATTTTGCCTGGTGATATTGTGGAAGCTCAATTCTGGAACTACATCTGAAAGAACTATGGTGGATGTATTCTGTGTTCCTACATAGACTGTGTGTGTTTGGTGAAGACCCATCTGTATCAGTGCATTTGTTAGAGGTGATGGTGACTTAACCTAGGATGGTAACAGTTCAGTGACAAGATATATTGTTCATAGAATAAAATGACTGATTAATTGGATATTATATAAACAGGAAGAGATTTTAAGAGTCAGCAGCTTGATAAACTAAAGTGAGACTTTTTCCATAGCTCATTAAATAAATAGAATTCTCTCTTGCAGGGAACACTTTGGTCATATTGCAATCATTTTGTGTGTCTTGGCCTCTTTAACTTCATAGATAAATGACCTTGAAGCTACAGCATGGACAAATCTAAAAAAATGCTTATTCCATCATGTATGCATTGTCTATTATAGAGGTGCACACATCATTTCTTCCTATTAGGGCTGATTTGATTGTTTGAGTAAATAGAAGAGATATCATCAGGAAAGGGGAGATGAATATCTTTGTATTCAGAAGCAAAGGTAAGTTCTGAGTACAGATTATTTTTTATGATAGCACTGTAGAGCCCCAAGAACAGTTGGCTTGAAAATTAGGTCCTTCAGGCAAATTGTGCCTACATTCCTAAACTATGGCAGACAAGGACCTTTATATTTTTTGTTAATGACAAAAGCTTAAGAAGACATTATGTCTATACAATTCCAGAAATGTTGATTGAAAACTAAAAGCAAATAGGTAAGTTTATGAATTCATTTTTAATTATAAAAAATAATTGATTTTTCTTCCCATTTTAAAATGAAGCAGATTTTATTTTAACAATCAACAGCTCAGTGGTTGTTGTGGCTGCTCTGTTGATTATGTTCTTACCATGTCAAGAGTTTAAAGAATTTACATAAAATAGCTCTTAAGATAAAGTAATTTCTCAGTAATTTTAGAGTAACAGCTTTCTGAAATTGCCTTTCTATAAAAACGGGGAAGGTGTCGTCTGAATAAAAGCCTCAGGATTCTCTATTATATTCGTCATTTAATTAAGGTTGGATTATAACAAAATTCTATTAAATGAAGTTTATGAGAAGCAGATGACACACATGTATTTAGTGGCATGGAGACCAGTGCTGACGAATAAAAGACCCCATTAGGCTGTCAGTAACTCATCAAATGTTTTGCTAAAATAAATTACTTATTACAATTCATTCTGGTTTAAAAAAATCAAATAACCAATCACCGAAAAGTTAGAAACACTCAAACATAAAGCAGTATTAAATGTTTATTTTGGAGGCAGTAAAAGTGTGGACTGAGAGTACAAACTGCAATAAGAAACAAGGACAGGTAACAACTGATTCCCTCTTTTCATAAAAGAGTGTTTGAATCATGAGTTTATGAGAAAGCAGAGACACAGCATACTTTAAGAGTAAGATCAATTCTCAAATAAAATATCTAGTATCTAGATGTAGTAGACAGTTCAAAATCTGCCTAAAAGAGAATTAACTTCTCATAGGAGAATAAACAAGCGTGATATTCAAGGGTTTTATGTAGCTACAGACTTGTGAGCGCAGATCGCTCAGCTGAATCCCAGTAGATCAACAGGGATCGAAAATTATTTGATGACTGTCAGTTTAAAAATCCACTAATAAAATATAGTGTATTCTTGGTATTGAGCTTGACAAGTTTGTACCTTAGAAAGTCTTAAGTGTGAAGGGAATTCATCCTCACCTTCTTCCGTAAAATCTCCAGATGTGTCTCTCTAGCAATGTGCCTTCAGTCAAAGCCTGAAAGAAAGGCTGAGCAGGTAAGGTAGTTAGAGGAGATAATTTCTACTTTAGGAGATTACACTTTAATCTTAGAAATACCCTAACAAAAGAAAAGAGATATCCTCATGATGGTCCTTCAGTGTGCTGGGGCTATTTATAACTAGAAGAGATATCTACAGCCATTCTTAATTTCTTCATCAGGGCTCAGCACCACTTTTTTCATACTTGTTTTATCTTTTATTATATTATTTCATGTGGGACTATTTACATGTCATTATGAATCACAGTACTGTGAATATCTGAAGAGAAATGAATATACAGGGTGCAGCAAAAGTAGGTTTATGCATGTCTTTATAAAATTATACAATAATTAATAAAGGATAATAAAAGAATAAACTGTGTTTTGTGTATTCACAATGGTAACCCTGCTTTTTCCTGCCCTGTATTTGGTTTGTTTTGGTTTGGTTTTCATCCGCATGTTCCCAGGGTCTATTACAGTGCCTGCCAACTGGAAAATTAGTATTCTTTGATGTAGTCGTATATGAAGAAAAAACAACAGGGTAGAAGAAAAGGAGAGAGTGAGGGAAGGATGAAGGATTAAGCAGTGTTCTAGGATTATGTCCCTGAAGATATTTTTGTAGGTAGTACTTAATCATAATCAATTGAAAGTGTTTTAAAGGTAAAAACTTCAAACAATGATTGCCCTCTAAACTTTTGAGCTCCTATAATGTAACCACACAAATACCATAATTTTCATAGCAGACAGTGAGATGTCATGTAAATATATATTAATCTAAGATCACGCACATCTATGTATAATTTAAAACTATTTTGAACTTAGATACTGTCATTACACAAATTCTAGCAAAAATATAAATTTGATTATGTCTATGCTTTTAGTAATCTAGACTTAAGACCTCAGGGAACATACATTTCTGTCCAGAAACATGTGGTATGAGGGTATTGAAGTCTTAATGTAATATAAATATCAGCATCCACTTGCTGCAGTACTACCCCTTCAGACCTCTTGCCCTGGAGACTACATAATTTAAAATATAAAATAACAGAATTTTTATTTCTGAATGTTATTTTACATTATTGCTCATTTGATAAATCCTAATCCTTAAATAGTCACAAGGTAATTGTCAGTAATACCTCTGAGCACTAAGGTACATGACAGGAATGAAAAAAATTGTGTGTTAAGGACATGCTAAAATCCCAGCAACAAATTAGGAGATTATTTTGATGGTTATTTATTTGGTTACACCAAAAATACCAGTAAAATGTTAATCTGGACAAGGTGCATGCCTAAGATATAATTAGACTTTAATTTCCCAGATATATTGAACTGTTAGATCACAAAGGAGCTACAAACTCCTTCATTGTGAAATTTTTGATAATGAGTACAGCATCCATATCTTCATGTTTTTTCAAGACTTGAGTGAAACTCCTCCATGGTATTGCTGCCTTGGCATCTGTTTTGTTTGACCCGGGGCCTGCAATGACCTTAAACTGACATCAGCCCCTCCTGCAATCACACGCCTTAGATAGTGGTCCTCAGACTCGCAAGTTAATGTACATTCCAGATGTGATCTTCCCAGTAGCCTTTGTGATCAGCAGCCCTTCCCCCAGCCCAGGCATTTTCCTTGTGTGCACCTTAGATAAGACCCACTGGGATTTACTAAAATCCTGCTCTTTTGACTTGACTTGATCAGTTCAGCCTTAGCCCAGGAACTCAAAAGCATCCCATCCATGGACTGTAATAAAGGCAGGTGCCCCTGGTCCTGCCATGAGGCCATTTTAAAACAGATGCCATTCTCACTTTGCAGAAGAACAAATGAAGGCATTATTGTGCTAAGTAGCTCGCCCAAGATAAAATATTAAAAGTGACAATATCAGAAATTACAAGTTCTCAAAATTTTATGAGTCTTACTATACTAATTTTCTGGTTTAAAAAAAAAAAAGGTATTCTTTTACCGTTAGGAGAACTGGAGAATTATTGAGTGCTTCATTTTATTTGTAAGAAGTCTTTTAAAAGCTTTTGAGATATTTGACAGAGACATTTAAACAATAGAAGAAAGAGGGCTTTTGTAGTCAAGTTCCTCAGAGAAAAGATTAAAGAAAAAAAGAATGGGGTGTTATTGGAAATGTTTATCAACCTTAGTTTTAGAGTTTGGCCATGCTCTTGAATCATCAACTTATCACAAGATAAGCTTCTGACATTTTATGAAACAGAAGTGAGACAAGGAAAGTTAACAACCAGAAATAACTTATTGTGAATTTCTTTTTAAATTTTTA
>CM052538.1:35411489-35500375 GCA_028533065.1 Trachops cirrhosus
GATTTTATTTATTTATTTTTAGAGAGGGGAAGGGAGGGAGAAGGAGAGAGAGAGAAACATTAATGTGTGGTTGCCTCTCATGTGGTCCCCACTGGGGACCTGGCCTGCAACCCAGGCATGTGCCCTGACTGGGAATCGAACCTGCGATGCTTTGGTTCGCAGCCCACGCTCAATCCACTGAGCTACGCCAGCCAGGGCTATTTACTTGTCTTTAGAGAGAGGGGAAAGGAGAGAGAAAGAGAGGGAGAGAAATACCAATGTGTGGTTGCCTCTTGCATGCCCCCTACTGGGGACCCGACCTGCAACCCCGGCATGTGCCCTAGACTGGAAATCAAACCATTGGCCCTTTGATTTGCAGGCTGGCACTCAATCCACTGAGCCACTCCAACCAGAGCTATTGTTAATTTTTTAAAGTTTACATTTCTGATATATTATTGATGTTCCAATAAACACTTAAGAATGGTATTTAATAACATAATTCAAATTCTCCATCTTATCATCCCTGGTTAGTCATATGATTTTAATCATTGATGGGAAATAATTAAATAGTTATATATCCCCATCTCTACTCTCTTTTTTATGAAAATCTTCCTAGATTTTGTAATCATAATGTGACTGTTAGTAAACTGTGCATAATTACAAATTTTAATATTATACATCATTGTTGGGAGCAAGCCAGGAGCAATTTGGGCATTCAGTAGAATGAAATATTTATTTATTTATTTATTTATTTATTTATTTATTTATTTATTTATTTTTATTTATTTGTTCACTCATTCATTTATTATATTAAATAATTTCATTTATTTATTTTTAGAGAGGGAGGAGGGGAAACAGAAACAGAGGGAGAGAAACATCAATGTGTGGTTGTCTCTCATTGTCTCTCATGTGTGGTTGTCCCCTCAACTGGGGATCTGGCCCATAACTCAGGCATGTGCCCTCACTGGGAATTGAACTGATGACCCTTAGGTTCAAGGGCTGGCAGTCAATCCACTGAGCCACACCAACCAGGGCTAGAATGGAATATTTAAATGTCTTTTTCTATGAATGTATTTACATTTATGCCAATGATAATTTGATTTAGAAAAATAGTATAAAGTATTTTCTAATATCATACTCCTCTACCTTAAAACTATTAGTGCTAAACATAAGTACATTGTGAAATACACATATCTCTTGAATGGTCATCGATTATATTTAGTACATACTTAGCACACATGGTTTCTTTGTGCCAAGCATTAGTTCTAAGTGTTGGAGATACAAGAATAATAAAAACCAAATCCCTGGTTTTGTAAAGAAGGCATGCAAAGAATAGGTCAAATAATACATAAAATGAAAAAGGAAATAAATGCTAGTAAAGAAATAGAACATGGAAGGGTAATAGAAAATACTGCTAGATTTTGCAGTTTTCAAAAGTAGTATATAAAGTCCTTGAAAAATATGACAATTAAATCAAGATCAAAAGGAGAATATTGGCTAGTTTTGAGTAGTGAATAATATTATCTTAACAACAGGCTAGTTCTGTTGCTGCATAAGGAATACATCAAAGGTACTAAGCACAGAAACAGGAAAATTTTAGGGTTCTGACAAGAGAGGTGGTTAAAATTTTTCATTCTCCAGATGTATGTGAAGGTATCATTTGTGTTGTGAGATTAGATCTAGGGTTGTGATGCCTCTGCATGTTTCATTCGAGCTATTTCAAGAATGTGATTTCACTTATTGACATGAAAAATCTTGTGGAAAGCTTTTTTTCTTTTCTTTTTTGTGGAAGACCAAGTGTTCAGTTTTAGATATACTAAACTTGAGATGCCTAGAAACATTTAAGTAGATAAGATGATAGATGATAGATAGATAGATTGATAGATAATAGATGCATGCATAGATTCATAGATAAATGGATTTACAATTTGTGGGGAGTAAAAGTTGAAATTACATGTTTATGAGTCATCAATAGGCAGATGATATTGAAAACTATGGGACTCAATAAGGTACATGACCTAATATGGGGAGAAGTTCTGATGACTGAGTTGGTGACATGCCACACCTAGTAAGTTAGGTAATAAAGTGGCAGCAAGAGAAAAGGGAGAAACCAATAAGGTAGGTTTAAAGAAAAATGTGTGTAGTACCATCCTGGAACTTAGAGAGCAAAAGTGTTTTCAGAAGAATGTACTTAACAGTGGCAAATATTTTAATATACTGAGTAAGATGAAGTATGCAAGTTGATCTTTGGATTAGCAAGGTATTTACCACCATGTCTGATAACCTCTGTATGTTCATATTCTGGAAAGTAATGGAAGCAAATGTCTGAATGGAGTGTGTTTAGGATGAAATGAGAAGAAAATGTGGGCAGATGAAATGAATATGATACAAGTAATGAGAACAACAGGACAGATGATAGAGAAGATATTTAAGGCAATAGAAACTCTTTTGTTTGTTTGATGTGTGTATGTGGGGGTAAGAAAAGCATGATTTAATACATTTTCTTCAATCTCAGGAATTATCTCAATGGTTTTATCTCATGAATATCCTGAGTACTTGCTTTATCCATGCTGAAGTTAATGGATAAATGGAAGTTAATATAATACCAAGATGCAAACACAATTTCTACTAGAACTCAACATATATTACCAGGATTCATACATATGAATTGTACCATTAAACATATCTAAATATTTATGTCTAACCTAAGCATTTATAACAAATCATGGCAATGGATTTGTTAATTAAGGAGTCAACTTGAAATTCTGTGCCAGTATCACAAGTTTCATCATTTGTTTTTTTCTTAGATTTTGTATACACATAAAATTTAACTCTTTAAAAGATCTTTAAATGACAAAACTATTTATTTTTTATTCTGTTCCAGGCACTATGCTAAGTCTATTACATATCATTCTCCTGCTCTACACTATATCCTTACAAAATAGATTATATTAACCTACATTCTAAATAAGTGGTCTTGGGATCAGAAATTCAGTGAATTTCCTGAGCCTTGTTAGCATGATTGGTAACAGAGATTCAGTTCAGATATGATTAATTCCAAAGTACATGACCGTTAACTTTTTCAAATTTATTGGGCAGTACTTACTGAAAGATAAGGAGTAAGTCATAAGTAGCACTTCTTTTGTGTCCTGGGTAGAGCTTCATGCAATCAAAGCCACTTAACATGCCTCACTGTTAATATAGTTATCCATTTGTCTAACAGAAACATAATCATGAATGGCAAACAAAATCAATCTTTCTCATATTTATAAATTTGAACTGTTAAGAATCATGAAACAAGAAAAGAGTAAATTCTTTCTTTTTCTTTTAAATGTCTTGCCATCATTATAAGACAACTTACCAAATCACAAAAATAAAACAAGAAGCAACGGAGTCCAGTTCTACTGACAAGTCAAAGATTTGGATGTAGAAAGCAGCAGATCATATGGTGTTGATTGTCCTATAAAGGCTGTTGAGGGATCCAAAATTAATCCTCTATCTAGTCTACATAGTTTCCCTAAAGGTTTGCTACTGGAAATGCAAATACCAAGGCTCTTACTACTCAAATATGAGATCTTTTAGAAAAATCCTTGTTTCTATGATTTCTGCATGGTTATTAACTTTTGCATATTTTAATTATTACTAGAATGTAAGCTGCCATGTCAGAGCTTCAAATAATGTATCAATAACACGAAATAGAAATATTTGAGGAAAATAATTAGAAGCCCATCTCATCCATTTTTCCTTATTTTAAGGTGAATTATTGTCAATGATTAGCTACATATCAGAAAGGACAAAATGACCAGTGTCACTTTAGGATCCTGACTTTTATATACACTTGACCAAGTGAATATTCATTCCATTGATTGCCTGGTTTCCCTTAATTTAAATGTATTGTTTAAAAATTTTTGAATTTTCAATGGTGAGATATTACACATATCAGCAACTTCTGAATAATTTTGTCTTATGTATAATACCAAAATATAAAAACTTTAATGAAATGTTAAAATACTTTATACCATGTATGAAATTCATAAGTTAAAATTATTTATACAAAATGTATACATATTTATTATTAAAATGTGACCGCAGTGGTATTATAAAATATGATTTAGAGTTGCATAGAAATTACTTTAAATCTATTTTCTATTTATATCCTGTAGGAACTTGTAAAAGTACTTTATTTCTCATTTCCATCTGTAAATAAAAGTTAATATTACCCAACTAATAGACTGATAGTAATGTTATAATTACTAAATAAGAAAGTATATAACATCTTCTTCTTGATAATTACAATAGGAAACAAGTCCTTCTCTTTCCTTCTTATCTAGAAACAGGGCTAAAACAGTTAAACTGAATCAGGGATTCAGTGCTATTTTTAGAACAATAGCAAACATCTTAACATGACAATAAAGAAAAATAAATGAAGATGTATTTTATTTAAAATATCAACCTTTCTCATAATAAATTAAACTACTAACATTTTTTCAGTTTTGAAAGACTAAAAGTATTTTGAAATATCATACTATGTATATCTACAATATACACTGATGTGTGAGCTTGGAGGTATGTATTTTTATCTCAGTGAAACATCTGTGAAGGAGCATATGTGGGTGATATTAAATGATACATTCTCTTTAACCACTTGAACCCTGTGCTTTTAAACCTGTCAGAAAAAGTGAGATTTTCATTTTGCAAGACATAACTCAATCAGTTCTGAATAATTTTTAATGGTGAGATTGCATCATATATGTTAAATATAATTTTAGTGACTTCAGTGGTTTTTGTTTGTTATTTTCTACAAATACTATCATAACCCTAGGAAAATTCTTAATGAATATTAAGTGCATGAAAACAACAACCTAGAAGCATTTTTTTTCATGTACATGAGAAGGTAAGCACTGAAAATGTTGTCTTCCAATAACAGTTAATGTTAGCAGAAAAAACAGAACATAATAACTATTTGTTACCATTAAATTGATTGTGAAAGCTGCAGTTAGTAGCTCCTACTGAAACAATTTATGAAGTATCTATCCTGCTTATCAAAAAAGTAACACTAAAAAGTAAGCATTTAATCAAAAGATTCAAAATCATGGGGGCAGATAAAAGAAATTTAAATAAATAAACTCACCTTATCCACAATACATATCTGCTTTCTTGTTTGAGCATCAAGTATTTCAATCTCAAAGTGAGTTGTTTTTGATTGTTTAACTGCTGGAGTTGATTTTAGAGGACCTGCTGAAAGTACCAGTTGTGAAAAACACTGAAAATTTCTCATATCATTCTTCTGTATAGACCGTGTACCTCCTTGAGAAAAAACTTCTCTTTTGCGTTCTGAAGCAAGAGACTTTTGCTTTTTGAACATTGTATGAACAACCCGGAGAATCTGTCATGTCAACAGAAGACACTTTGCAAGTGTGTTTCCTTCGCACCAGTTAAATACTGCTGTGAAACACAAAAGGTCAAGTGGCATGCCATTCCAATAGTTCAGTTTTATTTAGCAAGACTGAAAACAATGACTGATTTTATTGCTATATATAACACCCCATTGTGAATTGCTGCAATGCAGAGGATCACTTTACCAGCATTCAAATTATTTCTTGCTTTCTCCTTTCATCTCTGCTTCTTAATATGACCAACTGATATCTCAAATTCCAAAGCAGGAAAGGAATAGATTTTTCTCTTATCTTTGGATTCTGGATGTACTAATGTTCAAACAATGTTATCATGCACTCATTCATATTTAAAATTATTTAAAATTAGCCTTGTGTTATCTTGTAGTTAAATTTACAAACACATAGTACATTATTATGTAACACATTTTTATAGATGTTGTCTAAGAAAGACTTTGGCAAGGTTTTTAATATCTATTTGATACAAAATGCATAAATTCTTCATTCCATGCAGGGATGAGAAAGATGACAAGTTGTCTCTAAGATTGGAATATGTACAGAGTAATTTTATCACTGAAGGAAAAGGAAGAAAGCCTTACTTTAATATTTGTAATTTTGTGTTACTGGAAAATCATTAAACTTATATGTAAAGTCAGTACTGAATATCATGTGTACCACAATACTATGTTATGAAAATTTTAAATTGTCTCAGAATAAACAATGAAAAATAATAAACAACCCAGTACAACAGTATTGTGAAAAAAAAACTCGAGTACACTGAGATCTGAAAATCTGGCACACAGACAACTGAAAAAAATCCAAAATGTATTGTCACCTATTTAAGAGATATCATAGAAAATATTCTAGGTGGTATTTTCAATGAAAACCTCGAAAGACAAATGGCTAAAACTATGGAGGGTGAAACCTGTATATCCAGATAAGGCTAATCTGTACTTTTATGATTAAATAAAATATGTATTATTTATCTTTAGATTTTACTACACATTATGCACTGGAAATTCACTTGCACATTGTTTAGTTGTTTTTTTCATACTCTGGCTCAACATTATACTCAATTTTTAAAAGATATTATATATTTATTTTTTAGAGAAAGGAGGAGGGAAAGGGGGAGAGAAACATTAATATGCAAAAGAAACATTGGTCAGCTGCCTCTCTTATGTCCCCAACCAGAGACCTGGCCCACAACCCAGGCATGTGCCCTCACTGGGATCGAACTGGTGACCTTTTGTTTTGCAGGACGATGCCCAAACCTCTGAGCCATGCTACTCAGGGCTACACTGAATATTAAATATATTTTTTAAGATTTTATTTATTTCTTTTTAGAGAGAGGGAAAGGGAAGGAGAGAGGAAGTGAAACATCCATGTGTGGCTGCCTCTTGCATGCCCTCAAGCCAGGACTTGGCCCACAACCTAGGCATGTATCCTGACAGGGAATCAAACTAGTGACCCTTTGGTTTGCAGACCAGCACTCACCAGTCATGGCAATATTAAATATATTTTTTAAAACATAAAATATAGGGATATGTGTGTTTAGGCATTTATACAGATAGATACACATTGTGCAATTTTATTACCACAATTGTTCACAACTTCAAACTTGGTATTATTCTAACCATCTCTCTTTCTCCCACACTATAGATATAATTTATGAGAAATCCAGAACACAATCTTCTCACCATCTCCACAGCTACTTTCAAAGCACCGTTCTCACTTGTAATTGCTCTTTCAAACTTGTCTCCCTATATCAGCATTGGCCCACCTATAGTGTGTATTTTAACACAGCATCTAGAGCATGGATCACTGTCTACATTAAAAAAGATAATCCAGAGAAATGCAAACTAAATCCACAATGAGATACCATCTCACACCTGTCAGAATGGCTTTCATCAATAAATCAACAAGCAACAAGTGCTGACCAGGATGTGGAGAAAAGGAAACCCTGTTGATATTGTTGGGAATTCAGGTTGGTGCAGCCACTGTGGAAAGCACTATGGAGATACCTCAAAAAGGAAAAATGGATCTGCCTTTGGGTCCAGCAATCTCACGTCTGGGAATACATCCACAGGAACCCAAAACACTAATTTGAAAGAACATAAGCACCCTTATGTTCATTGCAGCATTATTTACAATTGCCAAGATATGGAAGCAGCCCAAGTGTCCATCAGTAGATGAGTGGATAAAAAAAAACTGTGGGACATTTACATGATGGAATACAATTATGCCATTAAAAAAGAAAGAAATGAAAAGTTTACCCTTTAGAAAGTATGGATGGACCTGGAGAATATCATGTTAAGTGAAATAAACCAGAGAAAAACAAATAGCATATGAGTTTACTAACATGAGGAATCTAATGAACAACCTGAACTAATAAGGAAAATGGGGACAGACTCACAGATGGAGAGCAGAATGACAGCTAAGTAGAGGGAGGTTAGAGAGTGGAGGGATTGAGCAAAAAGGAAAAAGATGAATGGACATGGACAACAGTGAGATGATTATGGGGGAGAGGGAAGGTATAAGGGGACTAAATCATAATGGAAAAATACAATAAAAATTAAAAAAAATAACCTAATGATCTGCTCAACACACTGTGTGGTATTCCTATCTTATGTAAGGAAAAGCCAAGTTTCTCTTCAAAGGTCCACAAGGACCTGCTTCATCACTTAAACTATGTACAGTGCCTACAATAGTGTCTGGCACACAATAGGTGCATGATAAACATGTAGTAAATAAATAAACAATTCATAAATGTGCGCTGAGGGTGTAGAAAAAACAATGTGATGGTAATTGAATGGCTAGGGTAAATTACTGTTACATTACAATAACATGACATAACTCTGACTAATATAATGTATCTTCACATATAGTTTCTATTTAAAAAGGGGAATTGTCAAAAGGACACAGGAACTAAAAAGATCTCACCTTATCAAAGCTGGGAATAATTCAAGAAAGAAAATAAATACTGATGATAATAGATTCTAATTCAAAGAAAAATATAAACTCAAAAAACTACAGTCTATACTGTTATTAATAAATGAATAAATAAAGAATGAAATCTTCTTAAACAAAAATTTCAAATTTACACACACACACACACACACACCCTCCTCTCGAGTGTAGGTTTCACTTAATGCACGGTTATACCAAGTAGTGAATGGAAAGAGAGAATAGAAACTTCATAGTGGAGAAAACTGGCAGGGATGCAGCACTTTAACGAAGAGGCCAACTCCAACATCACCACGAAAGTCATGCTGATGTCATGGATCCACTGATAGCATCAGATGAGGACATGTCACCTCTGCAGTGTTCATCTAGAAGTTCATTACCTCAGCCTAACCATGAGAAAACATCAGACAAACACAAATTGAGGGTAATTCTAAAAAATACCTAACACTTTTCAAGACTGTAAAGAATATAAAAAAGAAGTATTCAGGGGATGTGACAGATAGAAAATTGCTGTATAGAGACACAAAGAAAATGCAATATGGTATTCTGATTTTTTCATGGAAACCAGAAGGGGCACTCAATAATTAGGTAAATGAATAATTATCTTAAAACTACTATAAAATCCACATTGTACCAACTACTTTATACCAAGGACAATAAAAAATGCCATAAAAATAAAAATTATTTTCTTCTAGTTTTATAGTTATTTCTTATGACTCATCTTTTGTCTGTAAACTTTAGTAAATCTGCAGAATGACTTTATAATCACCCTAAAATTTGGTTATAACTATCACATGGGTCAACTTATAAGTGACGTGTATTAATATTTATTATTTAACTCTTGGTTGATATAATTGAATATATTTCTATAAATATTTATGCTTCCATTAATATTACTTAACTCTATTCAAGTTTATTCCCCAAAATGTATTATGCTTATTAAGATTTTTGTTATTAAATCTTATTGTTATACCTCTTGACTTTAAAATCACTGAAGCTGAAGTAAGTCACTGCAAATTAAATTAAAACTCTGAAGGATAAATGCTAATGAAAAAGAAAAATGTATAAGTATATATATGGATACATAAAATATTCACATATATCAAACAGATAGAAAATTATTTCTTATAAAAAGTTAACAAAAATTTGTTATTTCATAACAAAGTTATGAAATAACTTCTCTTCACTCCAATACGTACAGGTAAGGCATTGTTTATTTGGAAAGTGCTAATCCTTTCAATTCACGCTTGGCTTCCTGCACATCTATTTCATCTGGTTTTCACTGAACACATGCCAGGGTCTGAGACTTTCTCAGTTTTTGTTCTTTCAACACTTTTACCCTACTCCTCTGCTTTGTGCCTATATATTCCTACTTCTTTGTACTCATATTGTAAGGCTGATCATTCTTTCATCTAAGGCCAAAAACCAGTTGTACACTGACTCTCATTTCCTGTTGCCGGCTGAAAACATTGTTAGAGCATTTAATCTCTTCTTTACTGTATTATAATTCAATTAATTTTAATCGGTCTTTAAGATCAAATTATGGATGTCATAATACCATTTATGTTAAAAACATGTCTTTACTCCATAACTATTTTTAGCCAGCTACTCCTTATTTCTTTTTTTTAATACATAAATTCTTGAAAATTTTATCTGAGACCCTTGTCCCATTTCCTTTATACGTATTCCTTTTTGGCCCCATTTTAACATCCCTTGTTCATATCCACTTGTTCTTAACGAGATCATCGGCAATGTTTATTTTTGCAAATCAAATCTTCAAGTCTCAGTCTTCAGTTTTTAAACCAGTCTGCAGTTTTAAACCTATTAAGTCACACTCTCCAAAACATTTTCACCAGTTGGTCTGTAGGATTCCATCTCCCCTGGTTCTCCTTTGTCAGTGAGCTTTCTTGGGTTGCTAACCCAAGAAATGTGTCAAATACACAGCATGGATGGAACTGGAGAGCATTATGCTGAGTGAAATAAGCCAGGCAATGAGGGACAAACACCGTATATTCTCACTTTTAACAGGAACCTAATCAACAAAAGAAAAAAGCAAGCAAAATATAACCAGAGACATTGAAATTAAGAACAATCTGACAGTAACCAGAGGGGGGGAGGGAGGGGACAGTGGGGAGAAGGATTTTCAGGAACAGCTACAAAGGACACATGGACAAAACCAAGGGGGGTGTGGAAGCAAGGGAGGGAGGGGAGTTTGGCTGGAGTGGTGGAGGGAGTGGTGGGGGCTAAATGCAGACAACTGTAATTGAACAACAATAAAGTACTTTTAAAAAAAGAGATGTGTCAAATATAACATGTCTAAAAGCAAAACAAAATTTTTAAAAATACTTTTCTCCAAAAAATATTCTCCCTGTAATTATTTACATTAGGGTAAATAGCAATTACTCTCAGTTTTTCCTGCCCAAAATGTGTAAATCAACCTTAACTATCTCCTTCCCCACATCCCTTGGGTATTCCATATGCAAACGGTATTGGTTTTACTGTTTAAAAATATCTGGAGACTTAGTATTTTCACAACCTTCAAAGAAAACATCATCATCTCTCATTCTGAATATGACAATAGTCGCCAAATCACTATTCCTTGTTCTAATCTTATTTCTCGAAATCCAATCCCTTCATAAATCAAATTGGTTTTATAATTTCCTGAAGAAGTAAACACAAAAATTACATCATTCTTCATAGAGTCTTGTGTGGCTGGAGCTCCAACCCTCTTCCCCCACTGTATTCTTTGCTCATTCTACTCCCTCACTCTGGCCTATCATTTTCTAGAAAACACCAAGCATCTCTCCCCTCAGTTTTGTAACTTTTTTCACGCTTGTAGTACAGTTCTCATGTAATTGTAAGGCTACTTAATTTTTTTTTAGGATTTCACTCAAATATCACTATTTTAAAGAAGATATTTCCAACCATTCCATCTCTACTGGCCATAAGTATGAGTCCTTATTCACCTTTATTTCTTCTGGGCACATATCATCATTTGAAGTGCTAAATATGGATTGATGTATCCTCCTTTTATTGAATGTGACCTCCACAGAGGAATTAGTCTATTTCATGTTCAATACCAAGAATAATTGCCAGGCATATAGGCAATAGATGAGGGATAATTATTGAAATTATAAGTGAATTAAATATGAGGCAAAACAGACAGTTTAAATGATCTATAAATCATTGTGACCAAAAATCGTCTTAAGATATAGTTGTGTTGCTGCTGTCAGAATGGACAGACACAGACATGTCTGTCTACATCGAGACAAACTTGTAGACCAGTAGCTATTCTTTTCAGATCTCCAACTGTTTTTAAATGAGTTTCTAGAGTTTTTTCTTTGATTCTTCAGACAGACTATATTTTGAAAGAGAATAGTATAGAACTAGTATTTCTAGGCTGTCAATCTAAAACATGTCTTGTTGCATAAAAATAAGTGAGCAAAACATGGATAATGACCACCCTGGTTTAGAGAGCAGAGATAGACACTGACTAGGCAATGCATTAAACAGTTTGATTTTTTAAAAAATGTTTATATGTAACAATTTATTTTTAAAAAGATTTTTGTAACTGTAAAATAGTTTTTAATTATATTATCCATATTATATTTAAAGCACCATCTCCGAGCCTCTCATTTTTCTGCTATTCTACATCATAATTATATTAACAATCTTTCACCAAATTTCTAAACACTACTTTTGCTGCCATAAGAATCAACCTCTGTCATTTTTCACTATTTTATATTTGCTACACTGGTGTTTATTGGTTTGGCAAAACTAGATGATCTCCTGAACCCAGTTACTCTGATAAAGAATAATATTGAATAAAATATTGACAGGAAAATTTAGAATCATCCTAAAAAAAGATTACTTACACTTTTCAGAGTGACAATGTATTTTTAGGGTAAAAACTAGTAACAATGGCTACTTAAAAAGACTGAGATTCAGAGTTTTATCTTTAAAATTGCTTTCCCTTATGAGCTCATCTGTACTGGTATTTTGGAATATAATGATATTATCTTAAAGTGTTAAAGTTCTCTACATCAGTAATACAACATTTATCATAAATGTATGCCATTCAAAATCATCTATTCATTCTACACTATTTTTTATTTCCACTGTATGAGGTCTGGCTAATTTTTAAAGATAATTTCTTTTGATTATTAAAATAATATCAATTTATATTATTTTTCATAAATTTATAAATTCTTTGTCTGAAGACCTTTCAAGAAAGACCTGTCAGTGTCATAGGATCTTATTCTTTTGATTGAAATTTAAGTAAGAAACATTAGGCCCATTTAGATAAATATTGTTTAATTATCATACTTGATTACATATTACATTTCACAGATTACACTCTTGAAAAAATAAAATTCATATTTTTTCTGACTTTATATTCCATGACTTCATATTTTTATTGAAAATCCACTGCCAACATGAAATGGATAAAGTGACACTGTTAATAAGTCCTCAGGCTTTATCATTAATCATAATCTTAAACTGCCTGTGGCAGCTCATGTTGTGCTTTGAAAGCTCTATTGTGTGGAAATGCTCCAAACACATTGTGTTATTTTGACTGTGTCATTAGTTTAGCAAATGACTAAATCATATGCTATGAGATAATGCTTGCTTTTAATATAGAAAGAAGAATAGCTATGTTCTTGCTTCAGATTATGTTAATGCAATCCCAAAATGTACTTCAGGAAAGTATACAGGTTCCTGAGGAACGCGTGAGCTGAGATGTCCTAATTGTGCCGAAACAAACAGCAAATAAAATCACCACATTTTTTGTAATGCCATTTCATATACATTTCAAACAAGCACATTTATTGCTCCTCAAAACAATCATGTGCAAAAGGTTTTATCATTAATAAATAGAATTAGATACAGCAAAGCAAGATGGTTAAACAATTTGTCAAATTTGTAAATAGGGCTCACCTGGGCTTGACCTCAAGTCTTCTTTTTTTAATAGTTCATTTTTATTGTATTTTTCCATTACCATTTATCCTCACAGACCCTCTTCCACCTCCACCCACCCACCTCCCACCCACAAACCAGTAATCTGAGAAAAAATTTAATGACTGCCTGATAAAAAGTGTTTCAACCCAAAATTTTGTTCAGTAACAGAAACATGGGGAAGTGACAATGTTTGTAAACAATGTGAAGATTACCCTGTATGATAGATGTATGTTAAGGACTTACAGGGTGTCCGACCAGCTACCCATGAGCCACATATGGCTCAGGATGGCTATGAATGCAACCCAACACAAAATCGCAAATTTGCTTAAAACATTATGAGATTTGTTTTTGTTTTCATTAGTGTTTGTATATTTAATGTGTGGCCCAAGACAACTCTTCTTCTTCCAGTGTGGCCCAGAGACGCCAAAAGGTTGGAAACCGCCACATCCTAACAAGCTGTAATCTCTGTGTTTGTGCATGTTTATATAGGTAGCTATAAAAGGAAATATGTTGTTGAACATGTAGCTTTCAATTATTTTTATTTCTGAAATGTTTATAAAGACAAAACACTACACAAAGCATAGCTTTAAAGTTTAAAGTGTAGTAATAAAACAAAAACTCCAGCATCATGACACAGCTTTTTAAAAAAACAGGGTTTTGCAAAGTAGGCTTACAGTAGTAGAAGAATAAACTCTTCTGTCTACCCACAACTGTATACTTAATTTTTGTCCACCCCTGTATTTTAAGATCTCTTTGTGCATCTTGCTCTATCCTTCAGCTAATCTTTCCTTATTATTTTTTGTATTTATCCTGAAACAACACGCTGTGTGAAGTTTCAGGGGCACTTTTTGATATTTACATGAACAGTACCTATTCTTCTGTGATGTACATATTCTCCCAAACATTCCAATTTTGAGAGCAAGATATATTCATGTCTGCTGTCAGCAGTAATTCCAATAGAAGAAAATGCTCACCAGTTATTAGACCTGACATTGTTATTAAATGTATTTCATTGCATATGACATGATACAATATTTTATTATGTTTGTCAGGGTTTGGGGTTTATTTTCATTTTTCTTTTACATACATTTCAGCAACAAAAATGCATGTACATGACTCTTGGTATACATGTGAAACTATTTCCCTGAGTTGAACACCCAGATGTATAATGGTCGTGTAATAAACACAAGCAAGTTTAATTTTACTGCAAATAAAACAGTTTTCCAAAGCTGTTGCACAAATTTAAACATCCAGCAAGGGTGTCCAATGCTGCCATCTCTGCATGGCCGGTTTTGCACCTGATATTATCACGTGCTTTATTTTTTCAGTACAATAAATTTTTACTGTGATCTCAGTTTTTATTTTCATAATATTTTAGGTGGTTGAGCATATTTCCACAGATTTTTATGATTTTTAAAAAATTTTTGTTAAAGCCCACTCAAAATTTTTGTTTATATTCTTGTGATTCAAATGCTTCTTCCAAATAATTTGTAGGTTTTCTTTATAGTTAATGTATTTAAATCATTTATTGATTATGTGTGTTGTTAAAGTCTTCATCAGTCTTTTGACCTGTCATATTTTACTCTTAATAGTGTGTTTATTTGACACACATTCTTAATTTCAAAGTAATCTAAATTATCAGTTATTTTTCTTTGTCTAATTATTTTGGGAATTTTAATAAATCTTTCTCTTTGCTCAATTAACAAAGCTTTTCTTTTAAAGGTTTACAAATTTTGCCCTCCAAGTATATCTTCATAATTCATTAGATAATTGTATTTTATATTATAATGAACAATTCATATTTTTCAACATGGACAGCAAATGGACCCAGCACCATTTATTTAAGACTCCGCTATTGCACTACAATACCAGAGGTATATATATATGACGTTTTCTTATAAATGGTGACCTGCTTCTGTGAATTGGAGAATTGCCCATTTCTGCACCATTACAACAGTATTTTTATTGCCATCCCGTATAAGTAGTCATAATATAAACTAAGACAAATCCTCCCCTTTGGTTGTTCTGTAAGTATATGTTTGTCTCCCTTCTCTAATATTAATTTTCAAGTTATATTATCAAGTTCTTTGAAAAATTCTGTAAGTTCTTATTGTGAGTACAAATTGGAGAGAATAACATTTTATTAGTTTTTATAATTTTCTTAAAATTCATATTTTTCTCTGAATTCTTTTTAAATAATATTTTGAGTTCTTGCACTATTTACCTTTTTTCTCAATTTGCTACCTGGGACATAGCTCATTTTAAAAAGTAAATGCTGAGAGAGATGTTCACAATGAAGTGAATTACTGGCTTTCGAGGATGCTCCTGGCTTTGTTTTCTCTCATGGACACACTGAATAAACATCCACACATGAATCAGTTCCCTCTGAGAGAAAACCAAAATCTAGCTCGGTGGCTTCTACACATTAGGTGACTAAGGAAATATCCACATTGTAAAACTTAGGAAAAGCTGATACAGGCTAGTAGCATACTCCCCAATGTCATGAAAACTCTCACATGCAGAGGGGACCCCCAACTACCAGCTTCCTCCTGAGGAGGAAGGCATTTTGACTGCACTGTTAGCTCCCCAGCTTTTATGACTGTCACTCATGGGACTGGATCCCAAATCACCTGATATGGTTTTGAATTTGCAAGTCACCCAGGCACCACCATTAAAAAAAATTCTTCACCACCACTACCAGTGCAGGAAGACCAAGCAAAAGTGCAAGGCTCCCAGTTCTCCCAGGGTGAGTTTTTTTTAATATATTTTATTTATTTATTTTTAGACAGAGGGGAAGTGGGGGAGAAAGGGAGAGGAACATCAAGGTATGGTTGCCTCTCGAGTGCCCCCTACTGGGGACCTGGTCCATAACCCAGGCATGTGCCCTGATCGGGATCCAAACTGTTGACCCTTTGGTTTGCAGGCAGGCACTCAATCCACTGAGTCACGCCAGCCAGGACTCCCAGGGTGAGGTTTGACAGGAGATATTCCCAGCTGCTGCCAGGATCAAACTTCCAATCAACCTGCATCTGGGAGCTGCCTTGGATTGTGGGAACCTAAAAGGGCTGTGGACATTTCCCTTGCCTTCTCCTCTAAGGTCTCTCCAGTAATAAAACAGTCTTTAGATTCTCCCTGGTAAGAGCATGTCTAATACTGATAGCCTGTCCTACCTGGAAGCAGGTTGAGGGCCAGGGAATAGGAGGGGCTCCCAAGGAGATCAGGAACCACCTGGGATCATGGTGAGGACATTGCTTTTAACTTCCAGTTGCCTGTAACTGAGCACATGCATTGCAGGTGCTCTGCCCCATTATAGAGGTCCTGCTCATGGTTGCAGATGCCCCATCCCTCCCACTGAAGCCACCCTTGGTGCTGCCTGAGAGTCCATGTAGGAAGATCCTTTTACCCAGGCTTTTGGTTTGATTGCTTTCTGCTGGTAGGCCCTGAGTGTGGACAACTTGCTTACTATAGGTGACTAGGCCATGGGAGGCGATAAGTTGACAAGTGCCAGAGGAAACTCCCCAATTGGCCATGAAGGCAGCAGGAGGAGGTTCTTATACTGGGCAGTGCAAGGCTAGCAAGACAATTAGATAAAGGGAAAAGTCTGGTACCCCCTTGAGTACCAGATTGGGGGCCGGACTAGGGGAAGATAGGCTCATGTGCCATATAAGTTACAGTGGTGGCATGGGGTGGTGCTGGACCAAAAAAGTCTGTTAGTCTAGCCAGAGGAAAGAAGGGATTGGTTGAACCTACCAAAGAGTCCAATAGTTTAGGGAGTTAATTGGTAATTCTGAGAAAGTACCAGTTCCTTTCCTATACCTGAAATTAATATAAACCCTGGTACAAGGAACTCTCTTTTGCTTATTTCTTGCTACTCAGGACTTGCACTCAAATCATGCATTGGCTGGTTCTCTCCATGGGCCAGGTGGAGGGAATCCCTCTGTCTCACTCTCTGTCTCTCTGTCTCTCTGTCTCTCTCACTCTCTCTCTTGCAGAACTGGTGGAGCATCCGCCTGTGTGGTCCTGTGTTCTTTGGCCCAGGAGCACAGGACTTTGCAGCCCTAGAAGCTACGTGGCTAATGGCAGTATCAGCACCACACTCAGCTTCCAGGAGAAGCCTGAAGCCAGAAAGCAGCTGGGAACAAGCTAATCTACCTGGATGACCACTTAGTAGCCACCTTGGGCTCCTAAGGAGAATATTTTAAATGGAGTAGTGTTACAGGTTGCAGCCAAGAGGAGGGCCCCAAATAGGGATTTGAAATGGGATCCAGAACTCAGGGTGGCCAAGAAATATTAGGATGCCCTCACCACCCTCACCCCACAGGTGTGGGTTGGGGGAAGGGACAAATGGAGCAGGGCCATTGAGAGCTGTTTTGCATAGCAACAGCTTTGCAGCTAACCTCTGGCATGGTCATTTAACATATCTATAACTTTTAACTGGTTGCATAGATATGTTAAATAGCTGTGGCCGTGCTCTGAATCATGGGAATTGAAGTAACTCCCCCCACATAACTGGGGGGGCAGGTCCCCCAAGTTGCAGCTCCTGCATGAGAGCTTCGTGATGATTGGCTCCAGGACAAGGGGCCACGCCTACCCAAACTCCCAGTGGCAGCCCAGTAAAGCTGAAAGGATATGAGAGTGCTGGCAAGTGTAGCCAATTGTGGAAGGAGTCGGAAATGGAGCTGCAGAGGAAGACTGGCGTGGGGATTTAAACCGAGGCGCGGCAGCCACTGTGCAGGGAGAACCGCGAGGCTGTGGCAGAGCAGAGAGAGGACCACACGGTTTTGGTAGAGTGGGGATCCCCAAAGCTTTAGTAGGGGGAATCACCACCTGGCTTTAGCAGAGATCCCGATGACACAGCTGATGGTGCTGGGAACCGAGGGAGGCCTACCAGCCGAGATGGATTGCTGGGAAGAACTGGGGACTAGCTGAGCCACGGACTTCTATTCTTTTCCTGAGATACGGTACCCTAGACTGGGCAAAGGGGAAAGGAAGAACTGTGTGTGTTTGTGGGTGGTTTAAGGGACTTTGGGATTTTGATGAAGACATTAGGTCACTGCTTTAAGTCCGTACAGCATTAAATAAACATTTCCTTTCCTTTTCATGAATCTCTGGCATTGAGAGATGTCTTTCCTATAAGGCAGCGGACATAACTAACCTGGGGCGTTCCTTTCAGTAATAGTATATTGCCCTTTGGCACCCCCCACCCTGGCCCCTTGTTGTTCTGTAACAGTTGGGCCTCTGGGCACTACCTTTTGTTTTGCTCTCACTCAGGACAGGATGGTTTTGTCTGGGTTTTGCAGAGGAGATGAGCTTTCAGACAGGGAGTCCACAATTTTCCCAGATTTTTCAGCATCCTCATAAAAGCCTTTCCTTTCTCACCAGGCTCTGCCTCTAGAGTTTGCCTTTTGTGATGGTGGGCTGCCAAACCCCCTATTTTTGTTTGGTATCATGCTCACACAGACAGAGCCCCAACTTATAATGCTGCCACCCATGGGACTGGCTACCAAATCACTCAGCTCTGGGAGCTAATAGTGCTCTGTAATTTTGACTCGAATGGGCATGGAGAATATAGAAGCAGCTTTATACAGACACATAAGCTCTTCTAGTGGCTATTCCCCCAAGTTTAGCACAGAGCTAGTAGGTAAAAATATCCAGCTCCCTGTTCCTCCTTGAGAGAAGCTGGAATGCATTCTAAATCCTGACTTTCACAGCTGCTTTACAGTGTGACTTCCAATTAGCCTGTATCTGGGAGCTGTCAGGGCCATCAGTTAGTCCCCGGGAGCCTGAACATGTCTGTGGTTTCCCGCTCCTTTGGGGCACTGACTGGACTTGGCACACCCTAATCTTCTGCAGGTCCACAGAGAACAAAGGTGGGGATTTGGAAAAACACAAGGCTCTAGAATCTTGAGCCGACCTGAAGATTTTTGTGTCCATATTCATCAAGAATAGTGTCTTATAGTTTCCTTCTCTTAGAGTATCCTTATATGGCCTTTGATATCAAGGTAATGCTGGTCTTGTAAAATGAGTTTGAAACCATTTTTTCCTATTCAATTTTTTGGAAGAGTTTTAGAAGGATTAGAATTAAGTTATTTTGAAAATGTTCATAGAATTCACCAGTAAATCCATCTGGTCCTAAACTTTTGTTGGGGGATTTTTCAGTATTGCTTTATATTTAAATTTTATATTTCTTTGTAATTCAGTCTTGGTAGGTTGTTTGTGTCTATGAATTTATCCAAATTTCTTAGGTTATGCATTTTGTTGGTGTATAATTGTCTATAGTAGTCTCTTGTGATCATTTAAATTTCTGTATTATCAGTTGTAATGTCTCAAATTTCATTTCTTATTTTATTTGAGAATTCTCTTTTTTCCTTAGCCTAAAGGCTTGTTATTTTTGTTTATCTTTAAAAAAAAAACTCTTAGTTTTGTTCAACTTTTTATTTTCTATTTTATTTATTTCGCTCTGAATGACACCAAGTCTCACAGTGTGTTAACCCAGTGACTCCCAAGAGTGATACAAAAATAATCCACATCCAGGTATATTTTAGTGAAACTTCAGAACCAAAGATAAGGAGAGGATCTTCAGAGCATCCTGAATGAAAAAAAGAGGGTAGAGAAATGGATAGATCACTTCAAAAAAAAATAGACTACCAGTTTATATCTTAATGGTAACAATGACAGCATAAACAACAAAATACGCTTTGCTTTAAACTTAAGCAAAATAAATCAATACATCAATGTTATTTATGTTTTAATATAAGCTTGTACAATTACACCAGTAAAGTTTTTATTTCTTGGCCTCCTTCTACTTCTTAACAAACTGTTTATCTCCTGGGGAAATTTAGAATTTAAGGCATCTGGCTACATTCTCATCAAAACAGACTGTGAGAGGAACTAACTGCATCTTTAAAAATATGATCTTATTCACAATACATATATTAGGGAATTTTTTTCCAACTTAGAATTGTTTCCATCAAAATCTCAACATAGAAATAAGGATGTTTAAGTGAATGTTGGTACCAAAAATGCACTCTTACAAAGTCCTTTTAAAAAAAATGTTATGAATCTTCTCAGAAAGGCAAAAGTATATTCTAACCTTCAAAAAGAGAAATGTATATTTTAGCTTACAGTGGCTCATTCATGTTGTGGATATAAAATGACCTAAATTAAAATATTAATAAATGCTGTATGTTAGAATTTCTTTGGGAAATATCAAAACTGTGATATAGTCTCTTCTCTCACAATGGGAAAAAGAATAGAATTATATTTAGTCTCACATTGTCTAGTCAAAAGGGTTTTATGAAAGACAAAACAGAATTTGATATTTGTCTGCTTAATTCTTCTTACTGCACCAGGAAGGGGTCATGAGGATTTTATGAGATTTCATAAAAGGTATGTTTATGATGACAGCTTCTAGCGTGTGTCAGGACAAGAAATGCTTAGGGCTGTTTCTCAGGATTCAAAGAGGAGCGTGTGGAGGGCAGCTATTTTTAAACCTTTCTCAATTAACTCTCTTGGAGAGGGATATCAGAGAATTAGGGGAGGAATTTTAAGTGGCCATCAGGTAAAAAATACAGGAGAGGGACCCCTAGTGGAGGACAATGTCTGAAGCCTCACAAGGCTTTCCACAAGTAGTAATCTGTTACCTTCTATCAGTGATAGGTCATGATGGTGTTAGTGAGCTAGGACCTGACTGGGTCACTGCTCCTTCAGTGAAAGCATCATTGACCATGTTTAGCAAATTGGAGAACTTGTGAGGAAAAGAAGCATAATGGTGGGGAAAATTAGAAAACCAATTACACCCACTTTTGGTATCCATAATGGAGCAGGCAAAAGCAGAAAGACTATACAAATTCCACTTGAAATGGAATTCAGAGTTTGCTCCTTGTATATTAGATTTCTTCAGAGAAACAGAGCATATGATCTGCATGTGTGTATGTATATTTATCTACCTACCTACCTAACTATTGAGATAAAGAATGTTAGAAAATTGCCTCATGTAATTGTGGAGCTGGCAAATCCAAAATATGTAAGCTAAGCCAGCAGGCTGGAGACCCCTGGAAGAGTTGAAGCTTCTCTTCCTTAGAGAACTGTCATTTTTGTGTTCAAGACTTCAACTGATTGAATGAGGCCCACCCACATACTAGAAGGTAGCCTGCTTTACACAAAGTCTACAGATTTAAATGTTAATCTTATCTTAAAAATAACTTCACAGAAGCATCTAGATGGGTGTTTGAGCAAGTATGAGTATCATGGCCTAACAAAGTTAATCATATAATTAATCATTACCTATAGGTAGCTATTTTAATCATTATAATGAATTTATTTTGAACTAAAAGTGAAGTGATTGGAGAATTTTACTGTATAGAGGTAAAAAGAAAAGTCTTGGGATTGTTCTTAAATTCTATCAGTGAAATTATAAAAGTCTTATATACACAGTCAGTGGGGGAGACAGTTTTATTTCAATAAAGCCTTAAATAACACAATATTAAGAATGGTACCAGAGGGAAGGTAATCTTTCTCCCTTTCAATCTCTCTCTCTTCCTTAGCTTTTATGGATCCAAATTTAGGGGAGTGGATAGTATATCTTTTCTTTAAGAAATAGAATCTCACATTAACTTGCAATATAAGAAGGAAGTATATTAAAATCCATTCAGTTGAGCTTAAAAAGCAGTCAATTACAAGTCATGAATATCAATTTAACCATTATTTTCCCTATATTAATTCATACTCTGGTTAACTCCAAAGAATTACTTTGTACCTAACTACAAATAAATGTATATGTTTGAAAAACTCAGACAACCTCACTCTGAAACCCCCCCGAACTGTGCCACTGCAGATGCTCACTCCCACACTTCTGTTAACCTGCTCCAATGTGACCTTGGCATAGAGACTCTGACAAACTACCCTCTAGAAAATAGTCAGACACACCCAAGCTTCCCTATTCATGGTACCAAGATTCACATAACTACATATCACACTTGGTTTATTTGCTATCCTTTATCCCTACTAAATGTGAGATCAAGACCATTTACTGTTTTGTGTGATGATGTAGCCCCTATGACAGGAACATTACCTAACACAGTAGATGGTCAATAAATATTGTTAAAATAATGGATAGATGGATGGACAAATAGATAGCTGGATGGATGAGTAGGTGAGAGTTATGTTGCAATGCTAGAAACTGTTACTTTTATACTGTTCCACAGGCCCAAAAACAATGAGTAAGTAAAACTTTTCAAGTCTCTTGTGCAATTTGAAACAGGATATTTTCCCAATTACAGGTTAAATCTTCAAGGATAAAACAAGATTCCAGGTAAAAGTTTGTGAATTTATGAAGACAGATCTTAGCCTCACAGGCTTATCAGGACTGGGTCAGGACAAAACATATTTTAAGCCTAAGGATAGCATGGAAATAGCAAAGTAAGCTATAGCAAAGGAAATAGCAAAGGGGACCTGAAGTGGTCGGAGCATTGCATATGGGGAATCCCATTTCAAGATTTATCATAGAAAGAACAATTTTTCCAGGATATAGGAATGATTGGCAACTGACTTTACATTTTTTTTCTTATTGTTAAATTTCAAAATCCTGTCCAGAGGCCTAGGTTGTGGGAAAGTTTTTAATTAGCTTGATGAAGACCACCAAAATCTATTTATAGGCTTACCCCAAGTTAATTTATTTTATGAAATTCCAGAAATAGAAATTTGACATTGTTATATAAGTTTTATCCCATAACCACTAATATCCATCATCCTTACCACTTGTCTTTTGAGAGTTTGCTTAATAATATTACATTAATACTCTGGAATTATCTGGTAGTTTCCTGTTGGTCCCATTTCTAAACTAAAATGATTTCTGTAATAAACAGAATTATTCATGCATATCTATTATTTTCAAATAATATTGGAATTATTGTTACAATCAGGCACAGAACCCTCTACAAATGTGAATGGGAAACATTTGTCAGTCTATCTCAAAATAAAGATAAAGAGTATGCAGGAGTTTGGGAGGCAATCAACCTGAAATAAATCTATTCTTGCACATATATTTTCCCACCGAAGAAAACCAATAGGTGTTTTAGCAAACTGTTAGCTAGACTACTTCACCCACACTCACACAAAGTTTATTACTTAGAAAATATTATTATTTTCACTCAGTCTTCAATGTTATTAAATATATAAAGTAATACTGCCCTCACTACTTTATAAATAGTATTTTCTCAATTATATTAAAACAAGGGATTTATGGACATATCACATATTGGTTTTCAGCTCTCCAGCCATGCTTTAGGGATAATCAGACTGCTGTGTTAGAAACGGAACAAGATTTTATTCAGTGCACTTTGATTTTATAGCAACAGAGATGGATGAAAACAATATAATGAACAAAATCTGCATCGTCAAATTTGTGTAAAAATACTAGCCTATTATCAGACAAAAATTAAAATTGTGTATAGGGGGCAGGGAAGCTTATGATTCATTTCATCTTCATTGATTAATAGATTTCTCAGTTGTGCCAGCAGATAGCTGCAAGTTTGCAATCTACGTGAGTAATTAATTGGGTGGTCTTGTCATCTTCCTATCTAATAGGAATGAACAAACGACACCTGAAATTCAGTGGGATAAAGAGGCTTCTTTTTTATCAACTTACTAAAATTTTTCAACTATTTTCTTTTCAATTAACGTGTGAGAATAGCCTCCCTAATGCTATAAAACAAATTTTATAATAAAAGAAAAAGAGATTTAGTATGTCTCTAGTGTGCACAAGAAATATTGTAATTTTTACGACTTAGAGAAAATAAAGGTGAGGTTATATATTCTCCAATTTTAATACAAAAATGTAAGAAGAGATCAATAAATTTGGCTTATGTTATATTCATTCTGAAATGTTAAAATGCAGAAATATCCTGACTAATATCTTTCATTTAATAGACTGATCTAGAGCATTTTGATTTAAAATATTTTCATGAAATCTTTATTGATGAGGTATTAGAAAATTGCTGTTAAAATATATAATAACTAGTACCCAATTTATTTAAAAAAGGAGAGAACTGGCTGACAGTGACCAGAGGGGAGAAGGGAGGGAATTTCAGGGGAAAAGGGGAAGGGTTTTACAGGAATAAGTATAAAGGACACATGGACAAAAAGAAGGGGGTGTTGGAAATGGGAGGGAGGTGGGGAGGGCTGGGGGGGTGGACTGGGATGGGAGTAAAAGGCAGAAAACTGTACTTGAACAACAATTTAAAAATGGCAAACAATAAAAAATAAAAAAGGATACTTCATAAAAATACTTGTTGAGGAGGCTCCATAGAAAATTAATTAGTTACTACCTGGTCATATCTAATAATCTTTTTTTATTAAAGTATATACACACAGAGACATGTATCACCTAATGACTGGAATATATTCTGAGAAGTGTATTGATATGTAGTTTGATAAAACTACCCTTGTGTGAATATACTTACACAAACATAGACAGTAAACCTACTACACAACTAGGCTATATGGTATAACCTATTGTTCCTAGGCTACAAACCTGTACAGAATGTTTCTGTACTGAATACTGTAAACAATTGTCAGAGAATAGTAAGTATTTGTGTTTCTAAGCATAGCTAGACATAGAAAAGGTACAATAAAATATAGTATACAGTATTTCATATGATTGGTAACAAAATAGGTTTGTTTATACCAACACCACCAAAACCACACGAGTTGCATTGTATTACAATGGCTATAATGTCACTAGGATATATGAATTTTCAGCTCCATTGTAATGTTATGGGCCTGCCATTGTATATCTGGTCTCTCATTGACCTAAATATCATTATGGTGTTCATGGCTATATATTCTCTGTTATAATTATCAGTATTCTATTGTTACATGGATAGACATGGTTGAAAATCCCTGACAAATTAATGTGAATCTTTAAATAAAAAGTTTAACTTTTTCTCATTTTGAATTATTAACAGTAAAAATGTACTTATAGTAAACATTTCTATTAAGTACTTATGCTGAATAGACAAAACCAAAAACTGATAGTAATGATGTTCTTGAGAATGAATCAGAAATACTTTTCTATTTTTAATATATTCTAGGTCACATAATATTTATATGTATGCATAGAAATTATAAATATGTTAAACTGTAAAACAATATTGGCCATAATTATAAGAATGTAGGTGCCAAAAGATGAATATTTATTTGTAACCAAAACTAATCACAAGAGAACCTTTGGCCAAAAATCAAAAGCAATTATGGCTACAAATACAGTAGCAGATGTTCTGTGATCAGAGCTCTAGTTTTAAAAATGAAACACTGGGACTATGAATTTTTTAGTCTTGATTCATATTACCAAATAATAGACCCTAAGTAAATGTATTTCAAAGCAAGCATAAATGAGTGGATGAAAGCTTGCCTACCATTTTTCAACTATTAACGTAAAGTTCCTAAATCATTACATCTTACATCCATTATTTTTTTCTGTTAATAGTTGTAAGACCAAAATAAAAATATATATAGGATACATTTGTAAATTTGGAAAATAGATTTTATCCACAAACCATTTCTGTTATTTGTTGAAAAAAGTTATGCAGCATGCTGAAGTTGATATATGCTGCAGATTTACCAAAATAATTGTATTCCAGATGAGCTATGTAAAAATACAAAAAATAAATAAAATGACCTCGCATACTGGACGGTCTCTGAGGGAGTTGTGAATAGGGGCTTTTGGATTAATATTCTCTAATATAAACATAATAAATAAGGGGTCTAGCCACTACGTGACTTAGTGGTTAGTCAAGTAGTGTTTAGAAACTTCTCATTTAGACAAGGAAATAAGAAAAATTCAGAAACAGTATTGAGGTTTTAGGAACTGAAGCAACACTTCGGCTGGCCTTTCAACTATACAAAATCTTAATTCTATTTTGTCACTTTTTGATTTTGTATCTTTGGTTGATTTTCCGTGTGTATGTTGGATTTACACCCAATAGGTTTCATGTGGTAGACAATAATGGACATTATGGCTGACAGTAAGGTGGGTGGTGGTATAATAAATCATGGTAATAAAAAAATAACTGAGATAAAGATTCAGCCTCAAAGTAAAGGAGTCCAACCATCAGGCATGAGGCATGGGGAGGCAGACAGCATGAGTCAAGCAGACCTCCAGAACATCAAGGCCTGGGTTTAGGGCAAGGCTCTATTATCAAAGAAAGCCAAAATGTAAATCAGAAAAGTGAGATAAGCATCAGTGTCTTGTTAAAATTATACATAAAGTGGGCCCTGGCTGGTGTGGCTCAGTGGATTGAGTGCCTGCCTGTGAACCAAAGTATCACTGGTTTGATTCCCAATCAGGGCACACACTTGAGTTGTGGGCAAGGTTCCCAGTAGGGGGTGCATGAGAGGCAACCACACTGATATTTCTCTCCCTCTGTTTCTCCCTCCCTTCCTCTCTGTCCAAAATAAATAAATAAAATTTAAAAAAATTATATACAAAATGGAAATAAGACTTGAAAATTCTCTGAGCAGACATACCCTTTCAGCCATATTACCTTGTTCTGTAAACATAAGTAAAACATTGATTATTTTTATGAACACTCAGTGAATCATCAACACCACATAAACTGTTTCTCCAAACTGGCATGAGGTAACCAATTTTAAACAGTCCCTCATCCCTAGAAACACTCTGATGCTATAGCCATCACTGTAAAGGATAATCGACGTCTGTATTTTCACTGTGTAAACTGTCCTGTAATAATGTACCTGTGAGCCTCATTCTCTGGCTGGCTAGAGAACCCCTCCTTCACGTGATGTTCTTATATGCATGGTAAATGCTTAGTGAATCCTATTCAATTGACCTGGTGTTTTTAATTTTGGTATTTGTGGATTTTTACAGTATGAATTAGGACCATAATAGCAGACTTCAGGCCTGTTACCTCCCTATGATCTCCACAGGCACACTGGATACCAGGTCTGCCATAGAGGAGCTAAAGCCATGTGAAAATCAAAACTCACCCAGCAAAACCAGAAAGACAAGATCCCAACATACTTCTTGCCTGATTAGAAATGTTTAAGGAGCTTGGAATGGTAGAACAAAGTGGAATTTTTTTGTGTGTTTCTAAACATCAAAATGATATTCTATAAAATGCACTTTATTTATTTCAGAATGAATTAGCAGCTGGAGTTACTAGTTAGTCCCCCATGGGAACTGTTATTGTTTGGAGTTCAGTTAATTTTTCTCTTTTTCTTCATTTAGAAATACTGTATCTTGAAGTAATTTTAATATAACATTGTAAATTTGTGATTTATAAAGGAAGGGACAACACTACCTGCATCAACAAAAACATTACCAAAAACAGAATCAGCAAAGTGATGTGAAAATCCATTCTAAATAAGTAACTTTCCATCTAAAAAGAAACATATCATAGGGTTTTTCTTAATTGCCACATAACTGTGCATTATTTAGTTTTTTACTATACCACTTTCAAATTTATAGGAACACAAATGGGAAATGTTTCTAGAGCCTTTATTTAAATAACTTACTCAGCAAGAAAATGTAAATTTGTTTTCATGGGTCTCTTGTTTTTTCTTTTCATTGCCTCCTGACATAATGGGAAAGGGTGATTACATTTTTGCCTTAATCTCTGTGTGATAGCACTGTGAGAAGAATGCTGGCACTGGGCGACAAAAGCAGTAGCACACAGCTGCCATATCGTGCTCAAAAAAGACCTGGACAAGACTCTTACGTAAGTAGGCACCGCCAAAAGTGCGCACTTGACACTTACCATCCTAGAATAGCCGTGTGTCAGTCCGTACCCCGTTCTGAGATTCCGTTTGTGAGACCTTATGATTAGACATTAGATATATTTTATTCAGTTACAGAGTGTCAGTTATAACCCTTAACTGTAAGCTGGAAAAAAAGGAAATAAACCGGTGATATTTACATATTTTCTCTCTTGTTGAAAGCTCTGGTCAAGATAATGATCTGAACACAAGCGTATCTTTTCCTTTCTCCTCTGGAATATCTACAAGAAAAATAATCGACAGATATTTTAAAATACCATGATCGAAATCACATAAAGAATTGAGAAGGCTGTGACCTTTTGAAGTTAATTAAAAAAATAAATGTAAAACATTTTAAAATGTCTAATTAATATTGTTAAAAGGATTCAAAGCAATTAAAGAGAATCCATAGGTATATACACGTGCATGAAACACATACATACACACACTCAAACATTTTCAGATATATATGTAGTAATGATAATATTATAAATATATGAGGGAAAAATAAACAGTACATAGAAAATAAGAATAAAATTGCATAGCATTCTGAAAGTTAATGAAAAATTTAAAAAGTCATTTTAGAAAATGACTTTAGAAAATGACGTTTTAGAAAAATTTAAAAAGTCATTTTATTTTACCTAAGATTTTGCACCATTATTCTTTAAACTACTATTATGAGTCCCCAAACACAAAGAAATTGGGATATCATAAATTTTGAATGCATCCTTATTTCAAAATGTTACTTTAAAAAGTTTCTTAGAGTCAGTTTAATACAGTAAATGAAAAGTTCATTTTTCATGGACTGACATCACTGTAATTAGATCAACCACTTTCATGTTATATATATATATATATATGTATATAATGTAAAGTGTATATATAATGTATAATGTAAAGTATATATAATATATAATGCATATATATAACATTATATTTATATATTGCTATGAAAACAAAATATTTTAGTAAATAGTTCTGAAATTAAAAATTGTGTAATAAAAATGAAATGAGTTTTTAGATAGAATACCAATTAAAACAGGTTTATCTTACTAGATAGATATATATTTGATATAATGATTATAGATATGTATAAATGATAGAATGATTATAAGGGAGCAGTATTACAATAGGAATAAGCAGCAAAAGGTAAAATAAAATAAAATCAATGGTCACAAAATAAAAAATAGTTGGTATGAGAAATAGATACACAAGGAACATACCATCAAACTTTGCTGTAATGATAAATCATTTAAAAATTATACTAAAGATAGATTCATCCAGAATTTCAGAAGACAGTGTAAGATGCTGACATAAAATTTCCTTCATTGAATATTCCTTCCCAGTTTATTTTCCATGACTAGCTATAGCAACAAACATTTCTCATCCTGTATTTTATTACTCATAATGTAGGTTCACCATGTGATAATTTGCAGTCTCTTATATTATTTCCCTTTATACCTTCCTCTGTTTAGGAGTTTGCAAATTCTTTCTCACATGACTTTCTCTATGGTGTCTCTATGTCACCTCTGGGAGTGAAACCAGGGTCAACTGAGCAGAACTCTAGATAGCCTGGCCATCTGTTTCAGTCAGAAGAGCTCTGCATTTGTCTGATTTACACTCTCACTCAGAGAATGTAGAGAAATTGACCTGCACATAAAAATTTAAGCAGTATTATTTAACAAGGCAGAATATTGCAATTCAGACTATATTCATATTTATTGGCAATAGTCTATTTTTAACTGAATGGTAGTCAGAAATTTCACAAGGCTATGAATTTTCATACAGAATCAAGAAAGAAATCTTATTTAATGAATAAATATGATGGGGGAAGAAAGAAAAATATTTTATTTAAAATTACAGCCAATAAACCTTGTTTGTGTTCAATATGGCAAGAGCCTCTAATGCAATGACTGTTTTACCAATAAGCAATTGTGGAAAAGCTGCACAAATTTAATGTGCATTGTTGTTATTGGTACATTGTCATTTTCAATATAACTACATGAAACCACATTCATCTTGATTTTATTGTAGTAACTATAATTTTTACCCTAAACTGCAAATATAATTTTTGAAATATTGGCAATTTGTGCCTTAAAATAATTCAGCTGAATTGCAATAAAGAATGATACTTTGAAATTAAGTCTCATACTTTAATTGAAGAAGAGAAAACTAGGGAGTTTGTCTTTATAATTTTGAGTGAGGAGACACATAATTGAATTTTGCACTAATGCTAGTGTCACCTTCCATAAAAGAATCAAATATTTACTTTAAAAATAATTTTAGAGTTTATTGCATTTAAATCATCCATCTTACAATTTAAAAATGTGAGCAAGCACATTTCATAGAAACATTATAAAAAGAGGAAATCTGAATTAAAAATGAGTACTTGTTTCCTTGGTGACACATATACAAGCATGGTTGGGAGTTCTGGACATATAAGTACTTGCAGAGAGTATTATCCATTCATTGAATGCCGATGTGTGTCAGCCACCATGCAAAATATACACAATATTTTATTCAAGTTTTGCTCCAACCACACAACTTACTTGCAGGAACTTGAGACTTTGAGAGGGATGAGCACCAAATTAGTAAATAACAAAGTCTTTTAAATTCCCAACTCCAAGACCTCTTTGTAACAGCACATACCTTCAAATTATCAAATTCATTAAGACTTGCTATGGAGGTTCACATAGCTCTATGCAAAGAACTATATTGCAATATGATAACTGCTTTTAAGAGATAGAGTGCATTATTGCTTATAGAATACTGAGTTATAAAAATGAACTTCGACACATATTTATGTTTATGTTCTCCAATTTAAAAAGTCCAACAAAGTTAGCATCTCTAAAATACCCATATTTGTTACTGATGCATATAATTTAGCAATGGAAAATGTGTTCTTTCCAGGGAGACAAAAATTTTTATTTTATTCATTGATTTAAGCCTTGGCTCTAGAATGAAAGACCCAATGTGGAATTTAGCATATCAAGCTTCCCCTTGGAAACAGAGGATCTGCAGCAGCATGTGCTATAAAATGTCTCTTTAATAGTCAATAAAACTGACAAGAGTCATTGCTTACTACCTGATAGCTACTAGGTTTTCAAATTATAGAATTCATTTGTCACACTCCACTTAGCATATCTATATCTTTCCAATAATAAATGCCATCTTCAAGCAGTTATTTTAATGACTGAAAGATTAAATGCTAAAATAAGAGGTGATAGAAGGGAAACATGAAAGGCAATTATATCCTGTCTCTTAAGACAGAAATAGGAATCACCTGGAGGTTCATATCTGTGTTCTCAAAGACTTTATTTAGGAAGACATAAAAACCTTTAAAAAATAAATAGCAATGCAGTAAATGCAGACATGGGTCCAGATGAATCTCTGGATAAGATTTTTGCTGTGGTAGCGAGTATTTATTATAATTACTCTTAAACAGGATATAAGGACTAAAGAGGTGATCGTTATGATTCACTGAAGCAACTCTTACATCTATATGAAAATGTAACTCTCATTCTTATATGCATATACTAAAACAAATCTGCCAAAATCTTTCCATCAATTTAAATATTATTAACCTTTGCTTTTTATGCAATAATAATTAAATTTTAATAAGTATTAAGTCTATGTACATTATCTCAGAGCAATTTTGTCACTCACCAGACATAAAGTGGGACAGAAATGAGGTAGAGTCCAGAACATAACAAAGTTCTGGAAATAATAAAAGTGGTTAAGCACTAATAGTACAGTTTATTCTAAGTTCCTGGAGGGAATATTCTGAGTGGTACTACTCTGACAAAATTGTCATCTAGTGAGAAAAAATAAAATAAAAGAGAACAATATGATATTAGAGCAAGCATTGGCATTGTGTTGGAACTCCTTATCATTTTCAGGCAATGAAACTGACCAAAATCAAAGATGAACAAGTTATCTAAAATAGCTTCCTTCTCTATGGACTAGAACATTTAGTAGGATCTTTCTGTATTGCATTTTAAAAAACATTTTTAAGTTTATATTGTATATGAAAATACTCTCTTTACAATAATCACATTCCTGTCATTGATTTTTAATTGATGTTTTTAAAAATTATCAGTCGTGTGCGCATTGTTTCCACCAAATTCCAGTAGGCGGTGGTGTCTTTATGCTTAGAGTTCCTCTGTGACTCAGGATTTCAGAGACTTTAAGGACGTGTTAAGTATCTGAATATCTTCTCACAAGATGTAAACTCTTTTACTTACAAACAATTATCTGAGAACAAGTGTTTATTAACAAAAAAATGGCTACTAATGTGTGTTTCAGGAACCTTGATTTTGTTTTACTCATCACAGGAAGATTGGCTCTGTGGACCCAGTCACAGCAAGAAAACAAGAGAGTTGAAATAATTAATGAATGAAAGGGACCAGTATCCGAATATTTGTTATATTTTTTGAAAATGGACGAGTGGCACAGCAGCTTGTCTGAGGGCTGGTCAAATGAGCGGAGTTGGAAGCTGAACACGCTAAAAGAAGTTAAGGTGGCCCATACCAAAGACAGACATTTGGAAATACATTATGTATTCATATTGGTATTATTGAACTTAGTCCCAATTATTCTTTTGGCTTTATAGTATAATTGCATCACTAGTCCATGATTCTAATACAAATACTGAATCCAGGCAAAATTATTTTGCTTCTCTCAGCAATTACCGCTATCACAGTCTAACAAGAACATTTTTCCCACATTCTTTAATTATCATTTAAAACCTGAAGTTTGAACTAGAATAAATGCATAAGTGATTCTTTTTGGCTCATGAAACTTATTTCTATTACTATGGTATTCTCTAAAGTTTTCCTGCTAGGTTGATGGCAAATTCACTCATGTACCTCCACCCACTAATTATTGGTAAACTACATTCTTTAAAATGAATCAAAAAGAGGTATCTGAATCTCTTTAGGTTTCTTACATGTATCTTTAACAGCAGCTTAAATTGTATATTTAATATTCAAAGAGGAAATAAAAATAAAACTAAATCAAAGTTATCTCTATATATGATAGTAATTTAGCCTAATATACCCAATATATATTCCTTTGAAGGAAATATTATGTTATTTTTTGCTTTGGCTTAGTCCTCTAATTATATACTCAAAGCTGTCAATGAAGGACATGTGTACCTGTAATTCAAAGAACTTTAAAGACCCTTTATAATCAAGAAAACATAATACTAGAGCTTATCTTCACCTAATACAAAAATAAATTACACATTTCATGAGAAAATTGGATTCTTAGATAAACATTGCAAATGGAAGCAAATTAAAAAGAAAACCTATTTCCATGGATTTTTACATGTGACATCAGACTTATAGTAGGATTAATAATGTATTCATCTATAAATCTAATCCATTATCAAATAAATATAATCTATTTAATTGATATTAAATATTTTCTAATAATTTAATTATAAATTATTCACAGGTATTAAATGTTTTATCACTCAATCTTTAAAGTGGGTAAACATTTGGAAAGCTCATTTGGAGGAATTTGTTATAGGAATTTGACCTTGCGCAACTGTGGTAGCTGCTCAGGTATTCTCTGTGAGGTGTTGGCCCATGTCTGATGCTAGAGCCTGAAGTCGGCAGGGCAGGCAGTCAGGAGAAGATGTACAAAAAGTGGTAGAAAACAAAGATAAGCAGGACCCCAGAAGGATGGACTGAAACCCATGTCAGCTTCTTCTGCCTTTGAATTTGATGGTATGGCTGTCCTGAAGAACCTGTTACCCATATAGCTCAACACCTGGCCCAAAAGTTGACAAAGCTGAGATGGACCCAGGGAACCATGGAACAGTTACAGTCTTGGCTGTAGCCTCATGCAAAGGAGATGAGCTGGCAGACAAGTGACAGCGTGTGTGAGCTTCATGCTGGCTGCTCCTTCCTCTCAGCTCCCCATATCTTGCACAAGAATCTGTCCTGTGGCTCATCTTCAACTGCAACATTCAAAGAGAGGAGGTCTGGGAAATATAGATCAGCAAAGCCAAACTGTCATACTACAAAGCCGATTCAACTTCTCATTCTGTTTCTTAGTCCCTGAATATTAATCTTCAAATCATCTATTTCTTCAGTGTTAAAAATTTCCTATTTTTGTTCCAATAAAAATGTATGCAGTAACCTATTTTCTTGCAGTTATTTTATGTTGCATGCAAAGATTATCTTTTTTTTAACTCTGAAATTGCCACCAAATAGGTCTTCACTAATATTTACTAGGTAAAGATGATTTATACAATGTTTGGGTAGGCATGAGAAGAAAGGTAATTATGGTTTTCACTGATTGGTGGGCAAGGTAAAGAAAAATGTCTTCTTTCTTGAATGAAGAACAAATTTAAATAAAAAGAATATGAAAAGCTAAGAATAATGTAGCAGAAACTTTTTATTATTCATGTCTTAAATGATCTGTAAAATAAATTTTAAAATTATGCTACTTCTTACATTCATAATTCCATCTGAGTCATATACACCATGATTCATCACCTATCATTTTCTCAAGCTAGAACATTTACTGTATATTTTGTAATAATTTTTATTTTCAGATGATGAAGTAAGTGCCATAGGTTTCTCAGTTTAAATGTTAAAGGAATGCTTCTAGTTTTTGAAGGGAATATCTATTATATTCTCAATATTGACTTGATGTGAAGTATTTGACACACATCATAGAAAGTTACTGTTGAAAGAGGAGCTTATTTTCTGTGTCTTTACACCATTTAAGAAGTTTCATCAAGGCTGATGTTCATAACTTATCCATACTTGGAGAAAAATTTTGAGCTTATAAAAAAGATGTCAAAATTTATATTGTTATCCTTATATTTTGGAAAACCAGGTCAGCATAATAATTACACATATCAATGTTTAAATTATTCAATATTCTCATCAGTGTGTGGGTAAAATAAAGACCCAATAACATCTAGTGCCACTCTTACCCTCCACTGAGAATTGTGAGAAGAGCTGGCAGATAAGTGACAGCGTGTGTGAACTGCATCTCGGCTGCTGCTTCCTCTCAACCCTCCAGATCTTACACACAAACTTGTCTATGGCCCTTCTCAAATTGAAACATTCAGAGAGAGGAAATTTGGGGAATTAGATCCACATAGCCAAATTGATATATTACAAAGCCACCACAGCCAAAACAATTTCTGATTTGGCTTCTTAGTCTGGTTCTAATTCAGTATATACCTGGGAATTCCCAGAGAGACCCTGATATGATCTCAGAAAGCAAACTGGGCTTCTGGAGGGATTAATTGCTGGCCTCAATTGCTTCTATTTTTGCCTTTCATCCCTTCTCTGGCCTCTGGTATCCCAAGATTTTCTGTCAGCACTCAACCTCAGCTCGCTGCTCTGATTTCTGACTCCACCAAAGTAAAGATGTCCTCTTCTGACCTCAACTAGAGAAAAACTCAAACTGTTGTCTCTAATATTCATGAAACCAAAAAGCCAGGAAATCTCTTACAAAGAACTGCAATCAGGTACAGATATCCCTATGAGATTTTTCATAGATTTTATGAAATTATACAGGTAAATTACCCAGAAAGTACACATTAATATGAGATTTTTTTAAATACATTTTACTATTTGATGAAAAATTAGTAAGGAATTAACTATATTAGAAATGCCATAATTCCAAGTTATTTATTCCACTAGGCAGAAGTTTATCCACCATGAAATTTGTAGTTCTGTATAGATCAGATGAAATGCGATCAGATTTTCCAAGTTACTTCATATTTCAATACAATTATTTTTATGTTTTAGTGAAGTTTACAATGTTATACATTCTAAGTGTATGAGTACCTAATTAAATATAATTGATTACTTTTATGAGTATTGATTATTTACCAAAAGAATTTGGCATTGTTTTTAAAGTATTATGAATTTGTGACTTACTATTTTGTTATTGAAATATGTATTCTCTAAAATGACAATTATAATAAAAAAGAAGAAACCTAGGAATAAATTTAACTAAGAAAGTATAAGAACTATACTCAAAAAAACTGTAGGACTCTGAAAAAAGAAACATAAATAAGTGGAAGGGTACCATGTTCATGGATTGGAAGAATTAAAATCATTAAACTGTCCATACTACACAAAGCAATCTATAGATTTAACACATTGGTATTTATATTAAAATACCAATGGCATATTTCACAGATCTGGAATAAATAATGAAAAATTTATATGGAACCAAAAATTATTCTGAATAATCTTAGCAATCTTGAAAAAGAAAAACAAAGTTGAAAGTATCACAATACCTGATGTCACTATACTACAAGGCCACTGTAACCAAAACAGTCTGATACTGGCATAAGAACAAAAACATTGATCAATGAAACAAAATAAAGAGCCCAGAAATAAACCCACATCTTTTTGGTCAATTAATATTCAATATTCACAAAGGAGACAAGAGCATACAATGGAGTAAAGACAGTCATCAAAACATGGTGTTGGGAGAACTGAAATGCTACATGAAAAAAAAATGAAACTAGAAAACTAACTCACAATATACACCAGAATAAACTCAAAATGGATACATGAATACATGACAAATATAAATCTTGAGTTGCTAATAATCCTAGAAGAAAAGAGAAGCAGTAAAATTTTGGATATCTAATTTAGTAATAGTTTTGCTGATATAGTTCCTAGGACAAGGAAAGAAAGGAAAATAATAAATAAAAAATGGGATTACATCAAATTAAAAAGCTCCTGCAAAGCTAAAGAAATTATCATAAAAATGAAAAGGGAACCCACTATGTAAAAGAACATATTTCCCAAAAATCCATCAGACAAGGGTTTAATTGCCAAAAATATTTAAAGAACTTATGAATCAACACCAGGAAGACAAATAATCCAATCTAAAAATGGGCAAAGGACCTGAATAGACACTTCTCCAAGAAGGACATACAGATGACCAATAGACATATGAAAAAATGTTCAACTCCACCAGCCATCAGAGGGATGCAAATTAAAACCAGATAGAGATATAACCTCACACTTGCCAAAATGACTATCATTAACAAATCAACAGGCAACAAGTTCTGGTGAGGATGTGGAAAGAAAGGAACTTTAGTGTACAGTTGGTGGGAATGCAGACTGGTACAGCCACAGTGGAAAACAGAATGTTCTTCAAAAAGCTAAAAATGGAACTGCCTCTTGATCCAGTGATTCCAATTCTAGGAATGTATCCCAAAACACCAATTCAAAAGAATACATGCACCTCTATGTTCATAGCAGTGTTATTTACAATAGCCAAGATTTGGAAACAACTTAAGTGCCCGTCAGTAGATGAGTGGATCAAAAAGCTGTGGTACATTTACACAATGGAATACTACGCAGAATTCTTACCTTCTGTGACAGCATGGATGGAACTGGAAACTATTATGTCAAGTAAAGTAAGTCTGTGAAAGAAAAATGCCATATGACCTCACTCATAAGGGGAATCTAATGAGCAAAAATAGAATCAGAGATATAAAAACATCTAAGAGACTGACAGCTGTTAGAGGGGAGGTAGGAGGTGGGGATTGGTTGAAAGAAGGTTAAGGGATTGGTAAAGAAACATATTAGTCAAAGAACCATGACCCATGGGCATGGACAACAGTGTGTGGATTGAGTGTTAGAGTGGGGAGCAGGCTGGATGTGGGGGGTCAAAGGAGGAAAATTGGGACAACTATAATAGCATAAACAAGAAAATATAGTTTTTAAAACTAGCCCCAATAAAAAAAAAGCAGATTGAAGAGGATTGAATGATGAAAAAATAATTACAGTTGATATAGTTAACTCAGTGTGCTAGAAAGTGTACTAATCCAAAAGAGGTTCAGACTGTCATTTACAAAAGATAATATTAAAGGACATAAAATAACAGGGACAATAGGGTAAAGTATGTAACTAATCTGGACTGTGTTTATTAAACAACCTTCATTTGGAAATAATCTTCTATTGTTTTTTAACATCTAGTATCTGTGTTTTTCCAGCATGAGTCACCATAGTGATTTTTCTCGTGAATCTTTACTAAGTTATAATGTTAAGAAAAGTTTTCCAAGATAATGATGAACAGGTAATCAATCACTCTATCATCACCTTGCAAGTGTAGACAGCCAATTTTACAGTGTATCTAAGATTTGAATATGCAAAGCAGATTAGATTGCTTCAAGAAAAAATACATAACTTCTTGATTCTGTTCATATCAAGAAAATTAAAACTACTGTGACTCAAGAGCTTTATGAAAGTTGGTGTAATTTCTGTTATATTTATTTTTGAGTTGGTGGCATATTCAGTTATTACTTTTGGAAGTAGTTTTGTTGCTATATAAAGTTTTTTAACCTAAGTGGTAACTAAATTTGTTTTCTTAGAGATGAACATCAGTTTGAGAGAACCAAAGACCACAGACATGTAGCAGAGAACTAAATGCCCATAAAATAACAAATAATATAGGGGTTGGCAAAAGTAGGTTTACAGTTGTAAGTATACAAACACAGTTTAATCTTGTATTATTTATTTACTTATTTATCATTGCATTATTAATATATATTATTGGTCTTCTTAATATTATAGTTATTATTTTGTATGTTTATTTATGATTTATCTTTTAGGTAATGATGATGGTAATACCCTTATGACCATCATTTTTGCCCACTCCTGTATTCTTCCTGCATAAAAGGATATTACACAAAAATGTAATAGGAGAGACTATATCTGTTAATATATAATTATTTACTGAGTGGTTTACAAAGTGTCATTGTAGGTTCAGAGAATGGAAGGAAAAACTAGTATTAGTCTAATTACTACCTGAACTGCTTACAGTAAAGCCATTAAAAAGGCAGCAAATACATGTATACATATAAACAAAGGACAGTATGTTGTTGGTTTGAGTCCCAGGAGAAACCAGAATTCACACTAGGTAATTGAAAAACATGGATTCCTATAAAGCTACCATTTTCACAGGCAAAGGGCACCTTAAGGAAATAAGCAAGAGATTGTGAGGTAATCAGTAATTAGCCACAGCAGAAAGCCCAAAACTACCCCAGGGCTGAAGGGACACAAGGAAGAGCCAGGTTCACTGGAGATCCTTGAGAACTGCAACGCTGGAGTCCAGGCTGCAGGCTAAGAGTGACACAGGTGTTGCTAGAGATGCTGGGCAGAAGCAGGAAGAAACCAAAAAAATTAAAAGAAATCTCACTTTCCTCTCTGTGCTTCCAATATTCTATGGGTACTGCTCACTGCCTGGTCTCCTAGGAAGCCCACTGGTCAGGAAATCTTCATCATGCTGTCCTCATGATGTAGCCTCTTACGTGCAGTACAAGGCAAAGAAATCCAGAGAGCAGGCATTTGGGACAAATGAGGGGTGACTGGCAGAGCACCCTTGCTGGTTTCTGGTGCATCTAATGATTTTTCTCCCAACATTGGAATTTTGGATTAGTCACTTTGATGGTAATTTAGAAGGGACGGTAGTAACAAAAAGTGACTTAAATCAGTATGTAGGATAAGATGAATTCCCCTCCCTAACACACATAGTTTCATTATTAAAAAATGACCTTATTCATAATTCTATTTCTGTTGGACAGAAATCTTATCAATCACTTTTTCCCTCTTTTTTAGAATAGTGCTAGCAGTACTATTCAATAATTTATTGACATGGTTTTTACGTGTCACAAACTTCACCTTTCTAAAGAATGTGGGAATAAAATTAATGAGGCTTATATTTCACTCTCTCCCTTTTTCATTAAAAAGATAACTAATATGTATTGAAGGTTTATTATGAGCCAGGTATATAAAAACTGCATGTATATTATTCAATTTAACCGTCTCCACAAAACATTGATATTTTTGGTGTCCTCTTATCCCCACTTCATGGGAGAGGAAACACAGATTAACAAATGGGTCAAGGATCCATTATGGCTAAGAGGACAAACTATTTTTTGAACAAAATCAGACTAATACAAAAGCTCATTTTCTTAACAAATATGCTTGTTTCTGTAAACTGGGCAAAAGTGCTGATGTAGACCATATTCTGAGAGAAGACAAATGTGAGTCAGACTTCAGCATTGGGATGTCTATTAAGAACACACCCTTGCTACCAACACCTGTAAGGGAATAAAAGGGTGCAGTGCAATATAGGGCAGGCCCAACCCCTCAGGAGCTCTGGAGTTGAAAGGGTTCAGGAATGATGAAGCCCCTATACTACACCCAACACCCCTGTGCTCTCCCACTTTCATTACTCAGTAAGGGTATCACCTTGAGCAAGGGTGCTCTCTGCAGCTGAGACTATCCCAAACGTTCTAATAGCCTGAGGCTCTCAGCAGCCAGGCAATAAATAATCTTATCCTTGAAGGGCAGTCTGGGCTGTACCTCTCTATATCCACACATGTATTTATCTCCTGAGATACAGAAACTAATTTTCACAAAATTATGAGCCTTAGTATTCATTCTTCCTAAGCTTGAGTTGATTTTTCCCTGGACATGCCAAGTCATGTGATATGTCTGCACTTTTTGATATGTCCATTCAACTTGTCTTCTTGTTAAACATCAATTCATTATATGGATATATATGGTTCAAATCAAGTTTTGAATTCTTAAATTACTCAAATATGTCAGTTATAAATTGCAAAAGCTCCTCTTTCCTTTTTGCATTTATGAACACCAGCAGCAATATAACAAAATCCATGGTGGGTTTGCAGTAAATTTGTGGTTTGCAGACAAAGCATCATCTATGGCAGGGCAACAGAAGGCTGTTCTAATGATTGGAGCCTCAAAATACTATGCACCACTTTTAAAACAACATGGTTGCTGTTCAGTAAAAGTTTTTTTCCCTTTCTATCTCTAGCTAGCTGAAAGAGAACACAACTGGGACAGGGAAAAGAAATCTGAAGCTTAAACAAGAACTGTATTGTTATGAAGTTTAAAGGTGAGTTTGTACAAATATCAAAAACTAATTAAGCAGAACAGGTGATATTTAACTACTTTGAAACTCTGAGAAAAGAACATTGATTTTTGTCTCATTGGATTAAATTACATTTTCATATTGATTGACACAAAGTGCTTCTGTTACTTCTTTCCCACACAAGGTAAATATGCTAGCTGCTATTTATTCATGAAACCCTGTCTCTCAAAATTTCAAAGAAAGTTATTCTAGCATTTTATCATTTAACCAATATTTTGACAGGTGATGATATTTTAAAAGATAAACAGAAGTATACATCTATCTAATTCCATTATGTAATATTGATCTAGAGAAGAAGGCATAGAAGCAGTAGAATGTATTCACAGGTCAGTTCTGCTTGATATAGATGAAGAAGATCAATGCGATCACTAAAGCTTAATTAAAACTTTAGCCATTTAATATCTTTGTCAGTCACAAAACTAAAGTGTTGAGCTAAGAACTGCTACCATTTCTATAATTATTCAATTTCATTTACTTTTCCAAAGTTCTTAATAGCAAAAAATTAACACATGTAAGCCCTATAGAACAATCAAACTACTAGAAAGTTATGAAAAGTTTCCTAAGAAAATAAGGCAGAGAGGAGAAGACTATAGAAGGAATCTTATATTCTGACCACAAAATATTTCTCTCTCATAGAAAAACACCTATTTTAACAGACTTGTTTATTGTCCAGTTTTGTTTTGAGCAGTAAATGTTGTTATGACTTGCTTGGGAGAAGGAAGAAGGTTTAGGGAAACAATTAAAAGTTAATTTGGAAGAACAAAATGATTTTTATGACCACAGTTCTGGTAGGAAGTATGAGCTAAAAAGAACATGGGATTGTTTTAACATTTGAGGGGATCTGTGTTGCAATCCACCAGCCCGCAATAATCGCAAATGTTGTAGATTCTTGCAAGTCATGAGAAAAGCATACACACAGACTACCGAGTCCTGTGGAGGAATAGGGACGGCATGGCTACCCTCTCAAGGGGAGGGTGCCTCCGAGTGGCCTGGCCACTCTCTCAAAGGAGAGCACCCCGAGCCACACCGCTTCAATAGGCCTTTTATTAGGTAGTATTGGGTAGAATGTGGATTCATCGTCTAGCAGGCAAGATCAAAAACAGGTAGATAGTTCAAAGAGCTCACCTGAGTTTTGGGGCTGGTATCACCTAACAGATACAGGATTAGTTTCATTTCCTGCCAGAGCCTACATATCCAAGAGCATCCTAGCAAGCAGGTCTCACAGGATTTTACATATCTTATGCCCCAGGTCCAATTCACCCCAGGTGTCCGCCAACTCTAGTCTGAGCCTCACCGCCCCTGCTATTTTCGTAGGCCTTGAGTCAGGCAGAGGAGACAACAGCAGCCAGGAGACTTGGATTTCTCACATCCAGAACATGGACTCAGGCTATTGTCAAAGCTGAGGGGGCAGGGGTGATGTCGATCACTCCCTCACTTCCACAGCCCCCTGAGTCTCTCTCTCCCCTGATGGCTTATTCCCACGTGATCCTGTCTGTCTTAGGTCCATTCTTTCCAGAGAATGGTTGCCCATCCTTTACTATCTGACCAAGCTGAAGGGAATAGCAGAGCAGGCAGGGCCCATGTTCAGGGAAATAAGTTTTGTCTCCTTAGGCCTCCCGGTTCTCGGAGGTTTCTCACTCAGCCTTAGCCACGGGGGGTTATGGCTCCTGAAACCAGACAGGGTGGACACCACAGATCTGTAATGGCTTTATGGAATAAGATCCAGAAAAGAAATAAAGGGGAAAAACTGGGAAAACTGTAATAGCATAAATGATAAAATGTAATTTTAAGAATTACTAATCTCATGAAAAAAATTGCAGCTTTCTATAGGGAACTTTATTTTGTTCTCTTTTGTATCCTCAAACTATGTTTAAATTTTGAACATCTTTCCCTCCTATTCTGAATAAAATTTAAGATACTTAATAGACCATTAGAAGTAACGAATGACCATACCCCTGGTTATCATTGTGATACTATTTCTTACCAGTACCCTATAGTAGTTTATTCTGCTCTAGCTACACTGTACTCATTACAATTCTGTAAATACTCCACATACACTCACAACACCAGCCCATTGCAGCATCAGTACTCTATACCTCAGATGACTTGCTTGTCACTTCCTCCAGATCTCTGATCAAATAGCAAGAGGCTCTTCCTTGATAGCCCTATCACGTATCATCAGTCTTTGTGAGTTTCCTTACTTTACCATAATTTTTCACAGCTATTATCATCTTTTGTTATTTATTTGTTTATATATGTATTTGTTTATTTATTGTTATTGTCCATCCCCACCAAAATTCTATCTTCTCAATGAGAGCATAAAGCCTGTTTTTTTTTACTCTTACATTCTATTACCTGAAGGAGACTCAACATGCATTTGTTGAATGAAGGAATAGATCTCCTTACCTCCCTACATGATTCTTAGTAAACAATAAGCTTTCATTTTTGAATTATGAAATTGGATGTTCTTGGCGCATTGAATAAAGGGGCATTTAGTAGAGCCCTAAGATAATTGCAGGTAGCCTTGGCTCATAGCTACCTCCGTGCTGATTACTGAAGTAGTCAGTCACTCTGGGAGAGCAGAAAAGCACCTCATGAAGTTATTTTTGTCTTCATGGCAGTGAGGTACAGAAAAAAAGAGCCTGAGAAATTGTGTGTACTGATTACTTATTAAAATAACAGCTATATGCTACAAAGGAGTATGATTATCCCCTTTCAATGGATACTAAAAGCATGATTCAGATACATGGCTTTACAGTGGTTTAAAGTGACCAAAAGATAGAAACTAAGAGAGCCTGATGGCATAGACAATGTGCTTATCAAAGGTATCCTTTCTTCCTGGTGAATTTTATTTTTGTATGTTTTATCTGACTTTAATATAATTTTCCTCTGGTGAACTTTTCCTAGTAGTTAAAGAGCAAATGACATGAGGTTAAAAATGCTGTAACATGCAGAATTGTTTTATACATTTTTTTCAAAAAGAAATCATATCTGGCTTATTAGAGTTTAAAATCCTATAGCTTGATAGAGATAATTATTAAATTCTAGGCTACCTTTGCTAATTTTCTTAAAGGCCCTTAAAAAGTGTTATTTTTCCAGAATAATGATAAAAATCTAGTCTTATTTATTTTTTTAATTGTAGAAGGGCAAATTTGCTATTAGAAATACAGATGACTCTTAGGAAATTTGATTTTTCTCCTACAGGCCACTAACATGCCATTCAATGAGAGAAAAAAAATGAGAATCACTAAGAAGGGAAGAGAGACTTTATGCCAGGCCATGTAGTAAATCTTTGGTTTCCAGTATCAAATAAAGAACAGAAGTATCTCATTGTCCTAGACCATGATGGCTTAACAGGTAAGGTGTTTTAGAACAAGTCTGAAAAAGAGCTTTAATTCATTTCTGAATCTGAAGCCTAAACCAAGCAAACCTTTGGCATGTAAATATCTCTGTTCCCTATTCTTTCCACATAGATGATAACAGGGCTTATCACACAGTGCTTTCAAAAGCATGCCGAATGGTGACTGAATGAACAAAGTCAATGTCTAAATTAATGACTAGGAGGGGATGTATTTTAACTTCTGTTCTATTTATGTTGACAGGGAACATTCAAAAGTTAAGAGACTGGCAATGCTTTTTAGATACAACATCAAAGACAGAACCCATGAAAGAAATGACTGATAAGTTGGACTTCATTAAAATTCAAAGCTTCTGCTCTGCAAAAGGCAGTAACAGGAGAATGAAAAGACAAGCCACAGACCAGGAGAAAATGTTTTCAAAAGACACAGTTGATAGAGGACTGTTATGCAAAATATATAAAGAACTCTTAAAAATCAAAGAAAACGACCCAATTAAAAAATGGGCCAGAGACCTTAACAGACACCTCACCAAAGAAGACAGATAGAAGACAAATAAGCATATGAAAAAATACTCCATATCATATATTATCAGAGAAATGCAAATTAAAACAACAACAAGCTACCATTACCCACCTATTAGAATGGCATAAATCTGGAACACTTAGCAACATTAAATGCTGGCCAGGATGTAGAGCAATAGGACCTCTTATTCATTACTAGTGGAAATACAAAATATTTAAGCTATTGTTTCACAGTTTCTTACAGAAATAAATATACTCTTACTATCTAATCCAGCAATCACATTCCCTATTACTTACCCAAAGGGAAGAAAGTTATGTGCACACAGAACCCTGGACCTGAATGTTTATAGCAGCCCTTTTCATCTATGCCCTAACTTTAAAGCAACCAAGATGTTTCTCTGTAAGTGAGTGGATAAATACATTGTGGTGAAGGTGAATCAAGACAACAAAATATTACTCAGCACTGAAAAAGATGTAATGAGCTATCTAAACATGAAAAGACATAGAGGAACCTTTAATGCATATGACTAAATGAAAGAAGGCAATCCAAAAAGATGTGATTCCATCTATACGACAGCTGAAAAAGGCAAACCTATGAAAATAGTAAAAGGATAGTTTGCTAATAGGGATAGATTGAGGGGGAGAGAAACTTAGGCAGAACACAGGATTTTATTGTTTGATATTATAATGATGGATATGTCATTATACTAATTAATATATTTAACCAAACCCATAGAATGTATAAAACAAAAAGTGAGCCCTAATGTAAACAGAGGATTTTGGTTGATTATATTGTGTCAATGTAGGTTCATCATTGAGGAAAGAGTTACCATTCTGGTAAGTGATTTTGATAATGGAGGAGGCTCTGCATGTGTGGGAATAGAAGGTATGTAGGAAGTATCTGTACCTCCTTCTCAATTTTGTTGTAAAACTAAAAAATAATGTTTATTTAAAATAAAATATGGTCTTAAAAAATTAAAAAACAGTAGTATTAATGTGAAAAACGAACATTTTGAATTTTCCTGATTTAAACGAATGAAGAAACCTGACTTGATATTTCAAGTGAAATTTCTTTAATACTTTTCCAGTGGAACCAAATTAAGAGTGGTGACTATCAAATGTCAAGTTATCAAATTTCTGCTATGACCAGGTGTGACAGTGGAAAAAAATTTACAAGTAGCAAAGGAGTAGTCTAAATCAGTCACATTTCTTAAAATGTCATCTGTTGACCACATGCACAATGTATAACCAAGGAGACTTTTAGTACATCTTAAAATGCTGGCTTTCAGTATACCTGATGTCTAGGCTGCAAAGTTATTCTGTGGTACACACAAAGCCCATATCACAGTAGCTTAAGAGAAGAAAGATTATTTTATTCACCTTAAAAATCTAATATGGCCATCATTTCAAGGGAGGTCTCTGCCCAACTCACTGTGGGAGAGCACAGAGCACTTTGGATTAAGTGCCACAGCCCAGTGTGTTACAGTTGTTACATGTGGTTGATGAGAAACAGTGATGATATCACATAACTTCAAAAGGGTAAGAAGTGTAAATTTTCATGTATCTGGAATAGAGAAAAAAACATAGATGAGTACCACAACTATAGAATCCAAATCTCTGTGTAAGTGGTCCGAAAGTATATATTGGCCCTTATATTGAAAGTAACAGAAAGTCTATTCAGTTACTTTTTAAAAGCAATTTCCATAAGCACAAGGAAATTTCATAACCATAGTTATCAGGTTTGAATCAGGTTTCACTGTAAAGGTGTTAGAGAAATTTGTCTTGAACTGTATCTCTTCATTTAATTTTGTAATGTAATTCAAGATGTTCTGTTCATCACACAAATGTAACATTCTCCTGGCTCTCGATGTTTCTATCACAGTAAGTAAGACAGAAGCTAAAATAGATCTCTTCCCTACTTCGTAATGCTTGGCATCTAACATCAATACAGCATTTTCACCCCTGCGATGGACTGTCTAAAATGATGGAGTGAAAAATCCTGGCAGAGGAAGCTCATTCCCGTTCATGAAATTCCTGAAAAAGTAAGTTATATACATGGTATAATATCTTTTGGATGGTCATCTTAACTGCCTCAGTAAGTTGAAAAGGTATCACTATTCTCATTTTGAGACTTTCACATTTATGTTTACAGAGCTGTCTCAGGACTTTTAGTTACTAAGAAACCAAAGTGGGTTTTTGTTTGTTTCATTGTTTGTTTGTTTGCAGCTCTCTTAGACCTGAGTATTAAAACTAAATAGACCTACCAAATAATTGAGGCTCTATAAGAAATAGGGCCCTTTGATAATTTAATGCCATCTATGAGGTCATAAAATGGGTCCACTAATACACAAGCAAAAGAAAATTGTGAAAAGTACCTAATGACTATTAAAATGAGCCTGATGGGAATCTGCTATTATTTAAAATGAATAAGGGAAGAAGAAACTATGTCATAGAAACAGCTTTCTGAAACTCAGAAAATCAGAGGGAACTCCTGATTGGAGGCATTTCTCTTAGCAGCACATCACATCGATGTTTTGATTGAGTCATTTGACAGGCGAGATGGCAGGTCACACTAAAGAGACAGCTGGTGTTAGGCACTACCCCATCACTCAAAAGATGAAAGTATTGTGAGCTTAACTTTTCAATGCTCCAGTACACAATGATCAGGTTCTGTATCTAACATTGGATCAGAAAATAGAACAGGGTGTTTTCAGGGAATGAAATGGCATATGTCAACATCACATATGGGTTAGTTTGGGATAGGTTGTCAAAATTAAGTTTCCCTCAATGAATTGACTTATGATGACAATCAGTTGAATAATTCAAATACTATTTAATATGAATAAGAAGAAGATATCAAGGTATCCAATTTAATTGATTTAATTAGCATAATGATTGTCAATTTTCTCCCACAGTTTATTACTTTGTTTTGTCAATTTTAGCTCAGTGAACACTAATTTCTGAATAATGAAAACAAACACAAATATATTAAAAGAGATTGGCATGTGATATTATTTTTACTAAAACTGATAATTATTTTTATCATTTTCATTTTGCTTAAGAGTTTTAGTATTTTATAGTCATTGATTAGTTTATTTTTTATTTTTAATGTAAGCCATGATATAGATAATATTTTAGGAAAATATATATTTTAAGAGCTGTTTGATACTTTCACTTAGAAAGGATAAAATCATAATCTATAAAGGATGTAAATGTTGTTTGTTAAGCAGATTTAAAACTACCACTATGGCTTGTTATGAGTTATTTCCTTTGATAGATTATCTTTACTTTCTCAAGCATAAACAAAGATAGAAAAAATGGATTTTTGTAATTTGACTTTTCTAATAGATGGTAGATAAATAAACTGTTATATATTATCAACATTGTTAAAGTTTAGGAAAAATAAAACCAATTTTATCCAGATATAGATACATGATTTTAATCATATATGGAACAAAATTTATATATAATATTTTAGTGAAATATAAAATATTAATTTTGTAGCTGATCTTTGCTAATATTTCAATCAATTTTAATCCAACTATTTGACATTAATTTTATATTTTATTCATTATATAAAAGCACTTGCATCAATGCATTTGTATTTTACTTAGTAGATATATTATTGTTTACAAACCCGAAGGGAGTATCCACTTAAACATATTGATAAGATGATTAATTGAAAAATGTATGCAGCTATGCTGGGGGAATTAATGTCATTAGTGAAAATATGGTAACAATTTCAATCCCAAGCAATTACTAGTGCACATTAAAAACACAGGTGTGAGTGTTGGATTCGTAGTTACTCTGAGAGTCTGTTAAAGAAATTAATCAAATAAATGTTTGCACTATGTATCGAGGATAATTTGAAATTATTTGGAAAAGATTATTTAGTTATAACAGTTTTTATAATTCTTTCTCCCCCTATAATCTCAAAATTTGCAATTAACTTGTCTCATTATCATGCATGTGGAAGCTGTTCCCTTCCAATGAGAGTTCCGGAGAACTAGCATTGGGATGTATAAACTGAACATTGAAGCTAATTTGGGCGGAAACAGGAGCAACTCTCATTAATGACATTCTAGCAAAATTACTGTCATGAAATTTTCTAAATACAAGTTGTACATTGAAAAAAAAGGTTTGGGTCCAGGCTAGTGTGGCTCAGTGGACTGAGTGCCAGCTTGCAAACAAAAGGGTTGCCCATTTGATTCTCAGTTTAGGGCACATGCCTGAGTTTCAGGCCAGGTCCCCAGTAAGAGGGCACGTGAGAGGCAATCACACATTGATGTTTCTCTCCCTCTCTATCTACCTTTCCCTCTGTCTGAAAAAATAAATAAATAGTGGAAAAAAAGTTTAGAAATCCTAAAAGACACATCCTTCTATCTCCTTGAATTTCACTTGTGCTACCACACAAAATATTACTATAATTGTTTTAACTCCTCTTCACTAACTTGATATACACCTGATTAGTGAAAAATTTCAGAAATAAACAACCAATAGAATAGCTTTAATCTTAAAATTATACTACCAATTGTTACTTAAATTATTGTTCTTCTTTTGCAGTTGTTAAAGTTTTGTTATTGAATTCATAAATTCTGGTTTTCTTCTTTCATTTTCAAGCTGCATTAATTGAGTCTCAAATTTATGATACTAAGAAATTAAAAATGGAAATAATATTTAAAATGTTTAACTTTTTTAAACTTTTGAAATAAGTTTAAACTTAGAGAAAAATTGCAAACATGCAAGCATAATACTAGCAGGCAGATAACTCAGGGCAGCAGGTTAGGGGGTGGAGGGATCAAGCAAAAAGGAAAAAGGACTCATGGACATGGACAGCAGTGTGATGATTGTGGGGGAATGTTGGGGTGTAAGGTGGATAAACAGTAATGGAAAAATATAATAAAAAGTATTAAAAATAAATAAATACAAAGAACTTCCAAATACTGTCATCAAGATCTGCCTATTGGAAGTGTTTTACTGTTTGTGAATCATTCTCAATCTTACTCTCTCTGTCTCTTCCACCCTCATAAATACATAAGGTGTCTATTTTTACCATTATATTCAGAATCACTTGAGAATAACTCTCAAATTTCATGACATCTTGCTACTAAATACATCAAAGCATATTTCCCAATATAAAACAATATTTATATAATTGTAATAAAACCATCAAAATCAGAAAATTTGACAATGCAATATTATTTTCCAACCTATAACTATACTCGAATCTGCCAAATTTGCCCCAAATTTTTCTCTTAGAATTCTTCTGGTTCAAGATTATACTCTGCATGTATATTTCATGTTTCTTTTGTCTACTTTACTCTGGATGAGTCATTGGTCATTTTTGTCCCTCAAACCTTTGATATTTTTAAGACCATAGAATATTTGTTTAATATCCATCAATTTGGGTGTGTCTGATGTGTCCTTATTACTTAGATGGGCTGTGCCTTTTGGACAGTAATAGTGATCTTTACTTAAGTGATCTTTCTTTAGTGCAACAAATCAAGACACATACGATATCATTTGTCCCATATTGGTGATGTAAATTTTGATCAGATATTTAAATAGTATTCTCCATGTTACTGCCTATAAATTTTATTATTAGTTGTGTAATATATAATCAGAAGTGTTCAACTTTTGACATCTCTGGACCACTCTGAAAGAAAGTGTTGTCCTCAGCCAACCATGAAACATATTTCAAAACAGAATCACAAAAAAATCTTATTTTTAAATCATTTATTTGTTGTTCAAATATAGTTGTCTCGATTTTCCCACCACCGCTCCCCCCTCCACTTCCCACCCTACATCCTTCTTATTGTGTTGTTGATTTTTCTGCTAATTTCACAGGTTTTAAAATTAATTTTATAAATTCATTTATTAATTCTACTTAACCTTCTCCAAAATGAAAGCATTTATTGCAGACCTTCTTATTAGAGAGTTGTATATGTTTAGAGTTCATTCCAAAGGAATCCAAATGAAATGAACATCTTTGATCAAACTAAATTCATCATTGGGAAATCTACAAACTTATTCAAGTGAATTTTTTTTATTTTTTATGTAATACTCTGACAATTACACTACAAAAGACCTAAAATATTTCATTTTAAAGATGAGACAAATAATTTATATATTTTAAAGACATGCAAGCATTTTCAACAATGTGTGAGATAAAATCTTAATTTCTAAGCTGTAGCCTTTCCTTCCTTTCTTTGGTCTCTCTAATGGAAAACTATGATATATGTCACTGACACTCTGAAGTTTATCACAGTAAAAAAGGACGAGACACTTTCCTTATCAAACTAATGTTGGGCAGTGCACTGACATTGAGACAAGGTGTCTCTCAACAGATTCCTTGTTTCTCCTCCAATCCAGGAACTGGTTTAGCAGATAGGAACCTGTCACAAAGTGTTGGCAAAAGAACAATACACAAGAAATTCCAAAGAAGTGAAAGTGCTCTTACAGTAGCATGTTGATGTTTCAGGGGAAAAAAAATATTTCCGTTTGTTATTTAGAAGAAATTAAATGAGGTAAAATAATTGGACATATTCTGCAAGAATCAGAAAGAAAGTAAGAAAGTGAATGGCAGTAAATCTTACTGCCTTTAGAATAGATTTCTGTGAAAAAGGACAATTTTTTATTGTTAATTGATTAATCTACCAAGTAGAATTCCATTAAATGACTCAAATATCTCTAGATTATATCACCTACTTTGTTTTACTTTTAACTCTGAATTCTATCATAAACCAACCTGATTTATAATTATATTTTGGGAATGTCTATAAAGATGTCTAACTTACTATTAAACACCATAAGGTCAAATCCATTGAAAAACAAATTTAATTTTATAGGTAGTATAATAAATGAGAAAATTTAGCCATTAGAAAATAAACTATCTCATACTTGAAATATTCATCTTAAAAAGTACTAAATTTGTTTGTGCTTTGTATTTCTATAGGTAAATCTTCCATACATGTTATCAACTTTCTAGAAAACATTTCTTCTTACAGCAGTTTATTTTTACCTACTTTTAATTTTATAACATTAATCATTAAATTTTACTTGACAAGCAGAACTATGCATTTTGTGATTTAATATGCTAAATACAAGTTAATATAAACTCAAAAGTAGTTGACTAGAATTTAAATTTGTGTATTAGTTTATCAGATTGAACTGACAATATGATTTCTATGGTCCTCCCAATTCTAGAATATAAATTATGGCTTAATTTATATACTTTCTATACCATAGGTGTTAATCCACGCTAAGGAAAAAACGAACACTAAAACAACTGGTCTCTGCAAAGGTTACTGTATACCCCATATAAACTTTTATAAGTTGTTCACATAAAAACATAGATTAGTTTTTAAATATTTTCAGATTTTTGAACAGGAAAAGTATATTTTTATGAAAAGGGCAAAAGAGAAACTTATTCTCTGCTACATACCTTAAAGGGAAGGCACTCGGAATGAAGAAGCTACAATTATCAGTGCTGATACAACAATACTATTTTTAAACATACAAATCACATCATGACTAGTGCCCTTCAAAAAACAGAAACTGAAAAACATACTTAAAAGTATCAATCAAGCACAATAATATACTTTTTCCAATTGCAAACACTTCCTCAGAAAAATGTAAGAGATACAACCAAGTTTTCATATCTCACCATCATTTATTGTAGTTATCCAAGAAGTTATACATGGGAAAACACTTCTGTCCTTATCTTTAAATGTGGACTAATCCATGCTCTTTTAGGTTCATGCTGACCTACTTGTGGTAACCTTGTAGCAAGAGTCTGGCTGAGTATCTGTAGAGAATAACTTAGAAAAAGTCATGTTAGTTTTAAATAATTTCTTCAAACCTATTGCCTCATATTAGCTTCTCTAATTTTGTAAAGATACTGGAGTCAGTAAAACAAAGGACCATGTGGCCAACAAAGGTAAGAATTTCAGGCCTAGATGGAACAAGTGGAGGGCATACGCCATGCCTAATGGCATGTCTGCGTGTGACCCTCACTGAATAGATGTTATATTTATCATATGGAAAATTATTGATTGCATGCAAGTGCTGGAAAGTGCTATACGACTATGAGCTAGAGGCCATGAGTTCACACCCTTGTGATTTGTTAATTATATGACCTTGGAAAATCATTTATCTTCTTTTTGCTTTTTGCTCAATTTTTTAAATAGAAATTATAATAGTGCCTAATTCATTTGTTTTGAAAATTAATTAAAGTAATATAAATAGATGATTTAGAAAATTACAAAACTCAAAATAAACATGCAGCATAATTATATAATTTTAATGCTTATCATTATGATTGCATAGAACAAGAAATTGTCTTTAATGGTGAGCTTTTCCTATGCTCAAACACTACTGGGTTAAATAGTAGAAATTTAACTTAATTCCCTAAGACAGGAAAAAATAATTTGCAGGAAAATTCTTGATAGAATTAGAACTGGTTTTTTATTATTTTGGTATTAATTTGCATTGTTTTGTATGGTTTCATTTTGATTTTGATTAACCCAGAAGGAACAATGAGTCAAGAAATATTCAAAGGGAGAGAGAAAAAGTTTATGTAGATAAAAAAAAAAAGGATGTTGTACCAGGCTTTTGCAGCTACCATGTAGCAAATTTATAAAATAAAAAAGGGAATAGCATAGACCTTGGTTTCTGCTTAGCCATAATAGTACTGAAATCTTACCATGTTAATGGAATGTTCTCAAACTTTGTATATGTTTCTCTACTGAATCTTTTTCTCACTTTGTCATTTAGGGAGAATTTTAATTTATATTGTCTGTTGGTTTATATTTTTGTTTTGCTTAAATTATGGGATTGTCTTAGCCATGCCAAAAAGAAACAACAAAATGGATCTCATACAATTCACATTTTTAGTTTTTTTAATTTTTAAAACTAATTTTACAATGTTATTGATATACAATTCAATACCATAAAATTTGCACTTTTAAACTAAAGTGTTTTAATAATATATACACAGAGTTGCGCAAACATCATTACTATCTAATTTTAAATTAAATTTATTGTGGTGATGTTAGTTAAATAGACTATATAGGTTTCAAGTATACACTTCTATGATACATCATCTGCATATTGCATTTTGTGCCCACCACCCAAGTCCAATCTTCTTCTGTCACTATATAGTTGATCCCTTTTACATTTCACTTCCACCTGCTCACTTCCTTCTGGTAACAGCCATACTATTGCCTGTGTCTATGAGTTTTTGTTTGCTTTTCTTGTTTGTTCACTTGATGCTTTCGGTTTTATATCCCACATACGAGTGAAATCATATGGCACCTAACTTTTTATGTCTGACTTATTTAGCTTCAAATGATATTCTCAAGATCTAACCATGTTGTTTCAAATGGCAGTATTTCATCTTATATTCAATTATATACATATACTACATCTTCTTTATCTAATAATCTGTTGAAAGACACTATAGTTGTCTCCATGTCTTGGCCAGGGTGAATAATGCTGCAAACAACATAAGGGTGCATATATCTTTGCAAATAAATGTTTTCCAGGTTTTCATGTTGATATCCAGAAGTTGGATTACTGGATCATATGATAACTCTGTTCTTAATTTTTTGAGGAACCGCTATATGTTTTCCATAGTGACTGTACCAGTTTACATTTCCACCAGCAGTGAATGAGGGTTCATTTTTCTTCACATTCTCTCCAACACTTGTTATTTCCTGGTTTATTGATAGTAGCCATTCTAATAGGTATGAGGTGGTATCTCATTGTAATTTTGATTTGCATTTCCCTAATAGCTAGTGAAGTTAGCATCTTTTCATGTATCTGTTGGTCATTTGTATGTCTTCTTGGGCAAAGTGTCTGTTCAGTTCCAGTGTCCATTTTTTAATTGGATTGTTTGTTTGGTATTGAGTTATACAAGTTATTTATAAATTTTGGAAATTAGCCCCTTGTCAATGCTATTAGAAAACTTCTATCACCACAAAAAGAAACACCATATGCTTTAATAGTTACTACCCATTTCCTCCACTGCCCCTCGACACCACTAATCTGCTTTGCTTTATGAATCATATAGCATGGATATATCATATAAGTGGGCTTATACAGTATGTTTTGTTTTGTGTGTGTGACTGACTTCTTTATTTAGCATAATGGTTTCAAAATTCACTTATAACATGCATCAGCACCTCATTTTTTATTGCTAAATAATATTCTATGGCATGTATATACCAATTTTTATTTATTGATTCATCATTTCATGGCAATTTTCTTTGTTTTATTTTTCTGCTATGAATAATACTGCTCTGAATATTCATGTACAAATTTTTGTATAGAAATATGTTTTTATTTGTCTTTGATATATAACTAAGAGAGGAATTTCTGACTCATATGGTAAGTCTATGTTTAATATTGTGAGGAAAAATCATTTTTGATAGTGGCTACAACATTTAAATTTGCTAAAAACAATTTATGGAGGTTCTGATTCCTCAACATCCTTGCCAACATTTGTTATTATGTCTTTTTTATTATAGTCATTTTAGTATGTGTGAAATTATGTCTCATTATGGTTTTAATTTTCATTCTTCTATGAATAATTGAGTTGAACATCTTTTCATGTGCTTATTGATCATTTGTATAACTTCTTTAGAGAAAATATCTTTTTAAAAATTTGCCCATTTTTAAATTAGTTAATTTGTCTTTTTAATTGTGGATTCATAGCATCCTTTTTATAACAGCTATAATTGGTGTTTTGGTGTGTTGGGGGCAAGTTTGATAGTAATAATAAAAGTTGAAGTAAGAAACAACTTCTAATGAAAAAATAAGGTAACTACACACATTCTGGCAAATAAATGTGCACATTAATGAATTTATTCAACTCCATATTTAAGGACTACCTTCATTTACCAAGATGCTGGTGTAGGTACTGAGATGACACCGGACATTTTTTGTCTTACAAGGCTGATGTTGTAGACAAAGAAGGCAAAACAGGAACAGTATCTGATCTATTCCTGATAAGCACCTAGAAACAAATAGATGTCATGAGAAGGGGCACCTGAGTGAGCAGTGTTCTCTGATGAGATCACTAAGGTCTAAGACCTTAAGATATCAGCCTTTAAAGAGCAGAGAAAATTGAAGGCAATGGCAATAACAAAAAAAAAGTCACCAAGGCCACAAAATAATTGACAAGTTTATGAAGAAAAATAAGGGGCAAAAGGAAGTGGAAGATTACATATTACTTGTGTCCTTTGGATAGAAATTTAGATTTCTTCTAATGGCATGCAAAACTATTAAGAGAAAACTATCACACATTTGGTAAATTTGGCTAGGGGAAGACAAAATAGAAGCATATAGATTATGCAGGCGATTCTGGCCTTGAACTCTGATGGTAATGGTAGCTATGTGACAGTGTGGACAGCTTTGGAACTTCTTTGGGAAATAGAGCAAAAGGGGCTGCTGATAAGGGGAGAGTGTGAATGGTGAAGAAAATAGTGCAAAGGAAGGGAGGAAGAGAAGAAAAGGTCTAAATGGAAACTCTTTCTCACAAGTGTTACTCATTTATGTTACTAGATAGTAAATATTTTAACAAAATATTCTTGCATCTGTTATGTTAAAGGTATCTAAAAAATTTATGGAGAAGCCAAAATATTTGCTGTACTATGCTTAATTTGAAGCTTCTAAATCTCTTTGTGTATACTAATTACACTCTCCACAGTTTTTTAGAAAAGTAGATGATGATTATATTTCTTTTTTACATATGAATGTCCCAGAGGCAGAGACTGTAAGTGACTTTATAAAAAAAATCAATAAATAAGTTGCTCGTGCATGGACACAAGCATTGAAAGTGAGGTTGAACACTCAGCCTGTCTCTTGAACCATCCACCTGCTACTCCTTAAGCAGGAAACCTGGTGATCCATGCCCTCAGTTTCTTCCCATTTAATTACCTGGAAGCAGATTGGACTCTGAGACCAATTACCTTTGTACTTTAGTTTTTAAATCCTACATTTGACATGTTTTTAAAATATCTGAATCAAGTAAAAGAAATGTCTTTACTGTATTCTGTGTCGATAAATCTATGTTAATACAATAAATGAAATTTAGAAAATAAGTGAAAGAAAAACTGCAATTATAAAGTGTATGAGGGTCCAGAAATTGATTTTACCCATAAAGTAAAACCTCTTTTTAGGTTTTCTGGAACACCTCTTTGGAAGGGAACGTGTTAATCACATAAATAGTGCATTAAAAGGTATCTTTACAAAAGTAAACTTTATAAGAACTCTCTAAGAAACTACAACTGTAAAAGCAAACTTGTAAATCAAATTAACATTAAACAAATGTAACAAATGCATGTGTAGCACTTAGTTTATGGATCAACCTTGACAATGTAGCGTATAGTAGAATGACAGCCGCATGGACTAGGAAATCTAGAGAAAATAGTTACAGACAGTTGCACTGGAAATATATATGAGTTTCAAATTTTAATGCAGAATTCATTATGAACTCCAAAAATTTAATATTGTTTTTATTTAAAAAGAGAGGAAATTCAATGTTTATTATCATTTTCTATTTTTTGTTCATGAAGAATATTTTTTGTTTGTTTTCAACTAAAACATACCAAAAATCCATTCAATTGAGGTCTATAAAAGTGCTCATTAACATATGCTGATTGTAAATGCTAAAGATGACTACATTTTAATATATTTGACTATATATGATTATAGTAATTATGTATAAAAACATAATGAGAGAGTTAAAATATAATTTGATTTCAATTTAACATAAGCCATATTTTTATGTCATTGAGTTGCAAAAAGTATTGATTTTGAAATTAAAATGAAAAAACACCTGTGTTCAAATTGACTCTCTGCCAGTTGCTAGCTATGTCATTTTGAGCAAATTAGTAAACCTCTCTGAACCAAAGTTTTCTGATATGCCACATAATGAAAATATGTCTTTTCAAAAAATATGGAATTTTCAAAATATGTCTTTTCAAAAATATGGAATTTTTATGAATTTGAGTAAGAAAATATATGTAAATAATTATCATAATGTATTGTATATGGTAAGCATTCATTATTCCTAATTTTAGTCATCACAACTGATTTTATTTCAATTTTTTCATACCCAGGAAGAAATACACAGTACCAACTGAATAAATCTCCTAAAATATTGTGTAGCAACACACATAGTTTATTATAAAATAGAATCTGTGTAAAATCCAATATCCCTTTTTTATTAAAAATGTGGGCACATAGGTATCTTTTTCTCATCTTAATCACAGGAATAAAAATGAAAGGACTCCAGGAAATATATTTTCTCACCAGGAGCAATTCTAGGAGAGAATTGTTTTGACTAGGACTTCAGTTGTGTGCATTTAAATTCTATAACTGTCCCCGCCCCCCAGCACAATTGTTTCCATAGATCTGAATATCAACCTTACACCGAGAATAATAATAGTACAATGAAGAGATTAAAACAGTGGCCAGAGGGGAGAGGGAAGACGGGTAATGGTGGAAAGAGGGGAAGGGACTGGTCAAAGAATATAGGGGAATGAACCACGGACATGGACCACAGTGTGAGGATTGACTTTGGGAGCTGGGGGTTGGGGGATGGCTGGGTGGAGGGGGGCAAAGGGGGAAAAATTGGGACAACTAACAATAAAATAACAATAAAAAATCCTAAAGATGTAAAAAAATTAAAATAACAAAATTTAAAAAAAATAAAGAGAAACAAACATGAAAGGCAAAAAAAAGATTAAAACAGCATTTGGTACATGAAAATTTAGGAATATGAAAAGTTTCTTAAGAAGTTTAGGTATGTGACAAAAAGGGCTAATAATAAGATTATAGGATTGTGATTGAATGTAATAGCTGCTATTTTCTTAAATGCTTAACTTTGAAAAGTATTGAAGTGGTGCAGCACGAGAAAGAACATGGGTCCTGGAGACTGAATGTCTGGGTTGGGGTATCAGCCTTGCAGCTTACAGCTGTGTGGTCTTAAGAATATTTAAAATTTTGTGACTCAGGGTTCTTATTTCCAGAGGGATGATGATGGTATTTATAGTACATTGCTTATATATTTGTTGCACACACAAGTGAAATAACAAATGGAAGACACATAGGGTATCTGGCCCATAGAAAATATTTTTTTTAAATATGCATTTTTACTAAGTCATAACTTTCTAAAACTCATACTTCCTAACTTAGCTAAAGAAAATATTTTGGCTTCTTACTGCTTTCTGAATGAAATTTAAATATTGGTCTCTGGATTACAAGGTTTTCCATAATCTGCCTTCATTATAGCATTCCACACTTAGAGTTCTTTCGGGTTTCCCTTTCTGTATATTTTTGTCTATTACAAATACATAAATCTTATCGTCTCCCCACCTGTTTACTACCACCCATCCACTGTTACGTGTAATTGCATAGTATATAGTAAAGGCCAGTTCCACAACAAAGTCTAGTGAGAACAATTGCTACTTAAGTTTTCTGGCTCTCTAACTACTTGTTCTTATCACATACTCCCTATATAATATCTGCCATCTTCATATGCCTATCTATATCAGTACATCATTCAAGATAGTACTTTATCAAATTTTAATTAATATTGTTGAATGATTTATGTGAATATAACCTCTCCACAATGAGATTTTTAGCCTTAGAGGAGGGGGCATGGAATATTAATCACCGTGAACCCACATAACTGAGCACAGAGCTAGATTCAGTGAGACTGTGTTAATGAGGCTGTGTTTGACTCCACCACAAGTAGAACATCTCACCCAGAGGTTTCTTCAAAGAAACATTCATTGATATTTTGCATCTGTCAGGAGAAAACCTACCGAAATACAACACTCTTACACAGGGTTACAACATTTTTACTTAAAATAATTCTGGAGTGTTCTTATCATAAAATAATTTTGAATTTTGTCAAATGTTTTTTCAGTATACACTGAGATCATCATGTGATTTTCACCCATTCTATAATATTAATGTGGTTTATCACATTTATTTTCTTGAATGTATTGAACTATCTTTGCATCCCAGGAATAAATCCTACCTGAGCAGGGTGTATGATCTTTTCAATGTCCTTTTGAATTTAGTTTGCTAACATTTTATGGAGAATTGCATGTATTAAGTACACTCGTAAGAGATATTACCTGTAGTTTTCTTGAAGTGCCCTTATCCGGCTTGAGTGTCAGGGTAATGTTGACTTTGTAAAATAACTTTGAGAGTGCTTTCTTCTCTTTAATTGTTTAAAAATGCATTTTTCCCAGTAACCACCAACACACAGGAATCAGGCTTTACATTCAAGCTTCTCCTAGACAGGGACAAAAGCTCTAGCATCCCTGTGCAGGAGAGTTCCTGCCTTTTATCTCCTCCCTCTTCATCACCTTGTTATACTAGTATAATTATATAGTGCATTTTGTGACTCTTTTCTCTGATATAGGAAAAATCATTTAAAATGATTTGTTTTATATTTCATCATTATTGTAATTTTGCATCATTTGTATTTTTTTACCATTACCATGATTTACATTAAAATGTCCATGAACAGTTACATTTGGAAGGATTTGCATTTAAAAGAAAGTCTAATGTGACAAGCAAAATGATTAAAGATCTGATTTAACTTAATTGGATAATTTTTAAGTTTAGATTTTACTTCAAAATTTATATTTCCCTGTAAAGATCTCTTCTGCTTATGGGTAAAGCTGTTCTTTGTCTATTTGTGAATTATATCTTTTGGATATTTTTAGATCAGTACAGTTAGGTAGAGCAACGTCATATAAAAACTTTAGCAAAGTGTTAAGCTTTTAATATATTTTTTCAAGTATGTTTTTAACATAATTAAGATATTGAATTCTGTTCACAATTAGTAAAGAGAGAAATCCAAAATAATATTTTTATAATTTCATTTTAACTGCTAGGAACATGCAATGACATTTTCTGTCCAATTAAACAGGAGAAATGATTTGCTGTGTAATTTAATATTTTCTAAAATAAAATGTACTGTAAAAGGTCAAAATCAGCTTTGAAATAATATATGTATCAGTGTTGTAATAACATACAAGAAACATTTGTTTTTAAAAAAGTTATTTAAAAAGCAACACAATTAGTGAATAAATGACAGAGAAAATATTTATGTAGTTCTTAAAAGTAATTTAAAATCATATAACATGAAATTACATTTTTCAAACTTACTTTGGAAAAGGTGTTTGGACAAAGTTACTAATTTAAGAATGTTATTTGTTAATGGACAAATAGAGTATAATGTTGCCTAGAAAAATTCAATATTAACATCTGAATTTTTAAGAACATTTTTCAGTTTGTTGTATAGAATTTCAGAGCTATATAAAAGTTCTATAAATTCTAATAAATTTATCTAGGCAAAATTAAATATTATCTTCTTTAATTAAATAAACATTAATGAGAAATAAATAAATTGTTCCTTTGATTAGTTAAGCAATATCAATGAGGTACAATTAATAAGAGCTATGAAAAGATAGCTTCAAAATAAGATTTAATGTGTCAAATTATGTATGATTGACATTTATTATTCTAAACTTCTTTTGGGTAAAAGATATGCCTTTAATTGTTTGGAAACTTTACAGAGTGGTATGACATATCCATGTCTACCTACACTGAATAGGGACTAAGATATTTCAAATGTATGTGGTAGTCTTTTACAAAGTAAAATGATATTGTTTGAGACAAACAATATGTAGCATTGTTTTATACTCTCTTCATTTGTTTCTTTGGCTATTATTATTTGCCATTTTATCCTCTGAAAAAAGATGATTAAAATAGACAAATGAAAAGATATATGGTAAAATTGTATTTTACTCATTCTTTCACTTATCTTTTTATGTTGAAAAAAGAATGAGTGACCATTTTTATCAGATAATATTCTAGGTCCAGGGGAAATAGATGAAGTCCTTTCAATCATAGAGTAATGTTCTAGAGACACAGGGAGGAACAAACAATAAACTCAGTAAGTAAAACATATATTAGATGGTAATAATTTTCACAAAGATAAATAAATAGATAAAAACATAGAAATGGAAAGGATGGCAATTGTCCATATATAAAAAAGTGGCTAGAGAGGACCTTACTAATAAAAACTGGAGGTAAGTAAGCAAATCACAAAGATATAGAATCATAATTTTCCTGAAACAAGAAAGTCAGTGCAAACATCCTGAGAAAGAGATATAGCTGTTTGTTGAAGAACAAGTTTAGTGCAGCTCGTGAAGAATAAGCTGGAAGGAAATTAATAGAAGGTGTCACAGATGTATGTGGGTAACCAAATACATACTGGCTTTCTACTTTCCTCCAAAGTGAGATGAAAAGCATTGAAGAGTTGAGAGAAAAGATACAACACGATTTAACTTTCTACTGTACACAGTTACTTAGACTTCTGTTTTTAGAATATATTGGAAGGAGAGATTGTTAGTGGACTCTTACAATAATTCAGGCTACAAGAAGGTGTGTCTTTTTTTTTAAGATTCTATTTATTTTACTTTAAGACATAGGGGAAGGGAGGGAGAAAGAGAGGGAGAGAAACATCAGTGTATGGTTGCCTCTCATGTGCCTCTCACTGGGGACCTGGCCTGCAGCACAGGCATGTGCCCTGACCAGGAATCGAACCAATGACTCTGTGGTTCACAAGCGGTGCTCGATCCACTGAGCCATACCAGCCAGAGACAAAAAGTTGTGTCTTAATCCAGCATAATGCTCTTTAGAAATTGTGAAGTGGTCAATATTTTTATTGTAGAACTCTCAAGATTTGCTGATAAATTAATTGTAAACTATGAGAGTAGTGAAGAATGACTCTGAGCAACTTGAAAAGAGATTTGCCATAACTGAAATGGGTATGACTGTGTGAGGAGTTTGAAAGTGGGGGGTGAGGATGGGGAGACATAGCCAGATTAGTTTTGGACGGGGGTTTTTTGAGATGTATTAAGAATGCAGGAGACAATTTGAAATAGTAATCCGTTGTTGAGGTGAGAGGTCCAGAAGAGGTATGCATTTGGGAATCATCAGCACTTAGTCTACTGAAAGTCATCTAACTGCTGACAACTAAAGAAGAAAAAGAAAAGAGGTGTAAGCACTAAGAACTGCAGTGCCCCAACATTACGGAGTTCTGTTTATGAAGAAGAGCTTGCAAAGTAAACTCAAATATAAGTAACCAGTGAGATAGGAGGAGAACAGGAGAGTGTGATCTTGGAAGGGAAGGCAGCATTTCAAAGATCAGATAGTGAAATGTGACAAGTGCTTTCTCGGGTTAGAAGATTTGGATTTGATTATTGGAATTAGCAAATGTGTGTTATCAATGATTATGACAAAGCCATTTTACAGAGCAGTATGAGCAAAAGAGACTAGAAAAGGTTGGAAGAGATGATGAAAAAAGCAATATAAAACAGTGAACATTAATAAACTGATCAAAGAGCCTTACTTTAAAGCAAGAGTTCCTAACATTTAAACATAATATATAGGGAAAATTTAATATTTACTCTAATTTCAAAATGATGGTGATTATAAAACATATTTTTGTAACATTAGATAATATAAATGATAAAATATTTAGTTAGAACTAATACTGTTTGTGGTAGATTATTCAATATGCAGAATTAAAAGACATTATGTTCAGTAAGTAAAAATACAAAAGTTTTTTTTTTTAATTTTTATTACTGTAGATTGACCCCCTGGATTCCATCCACACTTCTATTACATGAACTCTATATTAAGAATCCCTGCTGTAAAAGGAAATTTACACCCAAAGAATGAAACCTCCAGGTAAGATTGGTTTATCTTTTCTGTTTTTGTTTTCTAAGGATATTAGCATCATTGATGGAAGAAATCAAATATAGAAAGATCCCATTCATTACAAAGGAGGAAAAAGGAGGTGAGAACTGTTGGAACTTTATCCTTGAGTAGAAAAGGGGTGTTGGAATAAGGCACTTAAGGGGAAGAGTCAAGTTCATAGGAGCACAGATAGTAGTAATAGGAAAAAATGGAAGGGAATGTGGGCAAAGATGAAAGCTAGTGGTAATTAATAGAATACTTTTCTGATGTGGTTTACTTTCTCTGTGAAGAAACAAGCCAGACAAATAGTGAAAAGTGGAAACTGAAAAGGAGATATTAGAGATTTGAAGAGGAAGGACATTAAAAAAATGTTCTTCTAAAACAATGGAAGAGTAAAAGGACTAAAGGAGGAATATAGCATATGTCTGGTATTAATGGATTTAAATTGAGAATAATCTTCAGGTTTCTATGTTTTCTTCAGCTAATTTAGGCTACGTGGAAGTCTATGGGGAGTAATTAAAGAACTGCATTTAATCAAGGTTGCCTACATGCAGCTATAATCTAATCATTCATTCAAGAAATACTACTTAGATACCTATTATATGATGGTTATATAAAGCTTGTAAACTGTGGGGAAGAAAAATAATCAAGGAGCAAGTTGAAGCTGTGATGATATGAACACCATGGGAAAGTAAGACTTTTCTTATGCAGTAACATAAACATCACCTAGGAGTAGCAAAGGCATGGGGAAATTCAATTCTTTAAGACTAAAAGAGGGCATGGTCATTTGGGTAAAATACCGGGGGAGAGACTGACATTTAACATATAGAGGAAAAAATGTATCTTGTTTGTTTGCTTTTAATATCCTTCTGGAAGTTGCCATACCAACTCTTTTAATCTGGCTAAATGATATTTGGTTTAATAATTTTGAGAATTTATATAAAATATGATAAATCTTTTATTTAATAATTATTTTCATGCAATCCAAAACATATAATCTACTATCTGCATTTATTTTTTAATGATTTATTTGCTCTGTGTATATTCACCTTCCTCCAAATACAAAATCTCTTCAGCTCTGGGGGTGAGTAGAGCAAGGTCTTTGCTTATGTATATTTTATAGCACAACAAAGCTACTCATGATTTAGTCCCTATGGAAAATTCATTAGTTAAAATTTCTATCTTACTTTTTTGATCTTTGCTATGCTTATAACTTATTGACATACTATCTGCCTCCTCCCACTGAAAAGTAAAGAATAAGAACCTAGTCTCGCTGTTTCTGGCTGTACCCTGAGTTCCTAAAATTATTCCTGACATAGTTAGTGTTCCTAACATCTACTAAGTGAAAAGGCGAATGACAGAATGATGAATGAATGAATGAATGAGTGAGTGAGTGGACAATATTCAAACTTGGTGTTTGTGAATATAGAATCAGATATTAGTAAAATTACCTTTCATTTTCCAGCTAAGATGAAAAATTTGTTTTATAGGAAAAAATTAAAAGCAGAGTCCATTAAACAGAATGAAGGCAAGCTGATACTTAAGGTCTATGGGATTGTTTGTTTAGGCTGCAGAGCTGCTGTGCAAGTGGTGGCTCTCTGATAGAAATACAAGTTTGTAAGTATGTGAATGCAGGGGTTGGAGCACCTATTGTGTGTCCACAAGCACGTACAAGGAGCTTTCTTCCACTTATCCTTCAATGATATTACTGATGATCTAGCATTCATATAAGTAATTAAAGAGAGCTACACAGAGCCATTGGCTTTTAATATCATGCTGTTATTAATATTATCCTTGTTTCCATGACTATTCTAGGTATTGGTCAATTTAATTTTGTTTGTGGTTTTTCTCTTGGATTTTTGTCTAAGTGGATTTGTTTTCCTAAAATAATTTATCTGTCTCCTGAGTGGTGATCATATAAACGTTTGCATGGCTTTCTGGAACTCTTAAGTGAAGATGTTTCTCTTGTTGCAGTTTATTAAGTCCTGTTAATATCCTGTGAACAACTACTCCACTACACCTCCTTTAAATACTCTCAAATCCTTAACAATAATTTTTATCTCTTGTACATACATGCTTAGAGAGAAAAAGCAATGTATCAGAGCTCAAACTAAACTAGTAAGTCAAGGCATTATTCCTTGTCATTCTATCTTGTTATAAATGCTTCCTAACAAATGCTGTTTAAACTGCTCTAAAAAATCTAAATATGACATCTCTAACATGTCCAAATCTTATAGCCATGGAGAAATTTGGACACTTGAAAATTCCCAAGCCTAAAGAATTGAAATGCCCTCTTAATAATCTGATAAGAAGTTCTGTAAAGCTACATGAAAGTAGTAGGTTACAAATGATTGACACCTGAGGGAAAATTATGGAGTAAATAATTGCTGCAGAACATACTACTAGCCATGCAAAAAATATCAATAAAGGATGCATTTGTCTAATGTCCTTAGCTTCTGTGAAATTTCAATCTATATCGTAACACATGTGTTTGGATACATGCACTGTTATACAAACATTTCTGATGCAGGAATCATAGCCGAGCAGAAAATTAAAAAAAAAAAAAAAACATCAGGTGGGAAATATAGATTTTGAAGAATAAGAATTATTAATTTTGTCAGTGTTTACTTTAATGCTTTATACCTACATTTAAAATTTAGTTTTATTTGTCACAGTGATATATTTGCATATTTTGTACTAAAGCACTACTTAGAACACTGAATTTGCCTGAAGAGGTTGAAAGCTCTGAAGGGCATGACCTTCTCTCAGGGAATTATTTATTCACAAACAACAATTAATTGAGTTCATAAATGCTCAACCTTTGATCTGATATACCTACACATTGTTTCTTCCTCAAATGATTCTTTACTTTAAAACTAAAATGTACAAATAAAAACATGACAAATATAAGTAAATATAATTATCTAAATAAATTAGAGAAAAACAATTTCTCATATGTGGAGAAGCCAAAAAATTTTAAAAAGTGGGAGAAATCATAGAGGTTGAAGAGACAGTAACTAAAAATAAATAGAAAGAGTAAAATTGATCAAGATAGAAATGAAGGGAACACAAAAAGAGGATACATTGTATAAAAAGATGACTTATTAAACACTTTTAGTATTGTTAAAGAAATACTCCTTTCTCTGTAAGCTGCACATGTTTTTCACGCATCAGTACCTCTTGGAGGAAACTCTCTAGAAGAGGGGAAATTTAGGGCCAAGAAATAAACAAACTCTGTTTACATTCTTCACTAATTTCTTTGTCTTGTCAATTCTTTACCAATTTATGGTTTCTTTGTCTAAAAAGTATAAAAACTGCCCACTTTGGTCATTCCCTTCAGTCCCATTTCTATGTATGAATTAAATTTTTTTTTCTCCTGTTAAAAAAAAGAAGAAGAAGAAGGGAAACCTAAGTGGGAAAATTACTCTTTAGTCTAGATTGGTGTTGAGTCCATTTTAAATCCATGCTGCTCTGCCATACTGCTCCTATCTCTGTTTCTTCCTTTTACTCCTTTGAATAGTATTTTGTTTTTAACTGGGAAGCAAATCTGAAGATCACCCAGCATTTCCTGGAATACTTCAGATATTTTTTGGCTGCTGATCACTCTCCTCTCAATCTGGTGGAAAAGTCACCATTATTGCAACATCACTTCAGTCATTTCAGTCCTTTCATGAGGCCAGAAAATTCAAGACAAAAGGTAAATAAAACCTTAAATATTTAAGTCTTTATGATCTGCCTTCAGAAATTCCAAAAAATTTTGCTTTAAAGAAGCTTGTAACCATTCTGAATACCTTCAAATCAATGACAGACCATGGGTTATAAAATGCATAAAATAATTACAATTTTATATAATGATTTAACTGTAACAAAAGAGAAAGGACTGAATATTAGAAAATAGTTTTCAAGACACTGTATTTGTAAATAAATTTAAAGTTTTATTTTGAATAAACTTCTCACTCTAATTAGTGTTTTTTCTATTATCAGTGAGTGGCACCTTATTATGATTATTATCAATTGCCCAGGTAAATTTGTACTGAAAAATACAGTAAGTAGAACAGATGTGGGTGGCATTTTTGCTTTGTTTGAGCATCATAAAGTGCTGGAGTAGAGGTGACATCTAGTGGAAGAACAGCAACACTGGTAAAATAAGGATCATCTGGTTGAGAATGATAGCTATACAATTAGTATTCAGAGACTCTCCACTGCTAAAATCCATGAGAAAATCATTATAATACTAATTAAAAAGTATTATCATTGATATACCTCACCTTATTAGATGATCTGCCTTCTTCGAGATTTGTGTGTGTTTGTGTATTTCTGTGTATTTGTAAACAAAACAAGTGGGGATGTGAGAATTATTATCATTAAGATACACAGATTCAAATTAATTTGGCAGGTAATAAGTATTTTGTCAAGTAATAAATTTAAAATAATACAATATCCTATTTTTACTCTTAGTATTTTTATCTTTGTCAGAGAGTGAAATTCTTTTAAAATCCCCCAAAAGAGTTAGGTCCAATATAGAATATTGATGAGCCTCTCCTCTCATCTTAATCATTAAACTCCCCTATCTTAAAGGCACCTTAAAGGCAGTTTTGTTAAAGAATAAAGGTGTTCCTTTCAGAGTTTGAAAATAAGTATGCGAATGTGATGGCAGTTCCTCAAATGTAGGAAATGGTTTATTCATCTGTATTCTCAGTACATAGAGGTGGAAAATAGTAAGTGATCACTGCTGCAAGAAGCTTTATAAAATGTATGTATTATGAAATAGCATATCTGAACATTTGAAGCATGCATAGATTATATGACATTATCTATATTAGTGTGATATTTATAGAGGATATGCCAAAGCCTGTGTATTATCACTTCTTTAAAAATATCAGATTTCTGGACATTTTCCTGATTTTAACTGCATTATCTCCTAAATGCTATACAATTATGACATTTTATAATGACATGATGAACAAATATCACAATTGTGGTAATAAATCATATAAAAGTTTTTAGAACTTTATTTTTTTGTTAATAATGATTATATCTAAAAACTAAAGAAATCACATTCTAAGAAATGTTCAGGTAAAACCGCTTGGGAATTTATAATGTTATTTGGTATCAATAACTACTTGTGAATTTTTGACTCTTCCAAGCCATCTATTTTATTATAAAATACAGTTACTTGAATTTAATCGTATCTAAAAAGAAATGCAGACTGCTATATCTTCTTGCTATCACTATAGTTTCAATCTTTTGTAACCCCACCTGGATAGTTCTATACTCCGTCGTAGAGTCTTCAATGGCCCTTCATTTTACATAGAATCGGGTACAAACTTTTTGACAAGCTATGCAAAGTTTCTCATCACTTGGCCCCAACCTGCACCCCAAACTCCTAACACGTCCCAACCCTATGCTTACCCACAGTTCAGCTCACAGAGAGTTCTCTTCTTAAGTTAGATTGTGCTCCATCTCCTGCTGTGCATTTGTCCTAGTACTTTCTCTGTTCTTGACCCTTGTCTCTCCTCTTTTGGGCAAAACTCAGGATTCACATGATAGAAAGAAGAAGGGCATTGAGGTCAACTCAAAAGGATGCAGGTTCTTATCATTACTTGACTTTTTGTAGTGATGTGTTATCACTGTCTCACTTTCCTCATAATGTTTAAATCACTGAGGAAAAAAATAGTGTATATAAAGGGCTTAGCAGAAAATAATTGCTCAATAAACAATTTTTCCCTTGAAACCCATTTTTTTCCAAGACATTTTCTTTGAAAACTGTCCCTGAACTAGTCAGGATTATTAAATTATTTGGCCACACATTTACTATGACACTGATTACATTATATTATATTATGATTCTCCTAATTTTTCAGCCTAGATCTGAGCTTGAGGATTATATCTCCAACCACTTATTCCGTACTTTGGGAATATGTAAAAGGTACATCAAACTTAAAATTTATGAAACACAGTTATTTATATCTCCCTTCAAAATACGCTTACTTCAAATTTTACCTTTCTAATAAATGTGTTCAGTATTTATTCTGTTTCTTACATCAAAATTCTGTTTTTCCCTTAGGCTTTCCAAAATTATTCTATCACCAAATCTTTTCTTCTTTCTGACATATATCTCTAAGCTCACATTCACAAACTTATTCCAATTCATCATTAGTTTTTTTTTTTATTTTCTCCACTTTTTATCGATGTTCAAATACAGTTGTCTCCATTGTCCCACCGCCACTTTCCTACACCCTACGCACACCTACCTCCCACCCTCAATCCCACCCCTCCTTGGCTCTGTACATGGGTCCTTCATTCATGTTGCATCCATTTCCCTTCTTTCCCACATTATTTCTCTCTCCCCTCCCCTCTGGTTACTGTCAGTTTGTTGTCAATTTCAACATCTCTGGCTGTATTTTGCTTGCTAGTTTATTTTGTTAATTAGGTTCCACTTATAGGTGAGATCATATGGTATTTCTCTTTCACCTCTTGGCTTACTTTACTTAGCATAATACTTCCCAATTCCATCCATGTTGTCATGAGGGGTAGGAACTCCTTCTTTCTTTCTGCTCTGTAGTATTCCATGTAAATGTACCATAGTTTATTGATACACTCATTCACTGATGAGCACCTAAAGTGCTTCCAGCACTGGGCTATTGTAAATTGTGCTGCTATGAACATTGGGGTGCATAGGTTCTTTTGAATTAGTGTTTCCAGATTCGTAGTGTATAAACCCTGTAGTGGAATTGCTGGGTCAAAAGGCAATTCTATTTTTAGTTTCTTGAGGAAATTCCATACTGTTTTTCACAGAGGTTGCACCAGTTTGCATTTCCACCAATAGTGTACTAGGGTTCCCTTTTCTCCACATTGCCGCCAAAACTTATTTTTTGTTGATTTGGTTATGTGGCCATTCTGACTGATGTGAAGTGGTGCCTCACTGTGGTTTTAATTTGCATTTCTCTGATGGCTAGTGATGCTGAGCATCCTTTCATATGTCTCTAGGCCCTCTGTATGTCATCATTGTCATCATACATTTTTGACAAAAAGATCTTGTATCAACATCCTCACTCTTCTCCTTATCTACATTATCTATATCTAATCCAAACAACCCACCCAAATGCTTATGGATTTACTAACTCTTAAATTATAGGACTCATACCAATATTTGGCCATTCACTAGAATAATATCCAAATTTCTGATTCTAGGAGGCAAGGTCAATGTGATTTCTCTTGCCTCCTTTTCTAAACTCCTATTCTGCCAGACTCTCATTTTCCACAATCAAGTCCAAACAGTCTCGTTAATGTCTTTTCAAAATGTGTCTTAGTTCATTAAGGCTGCTAGAACAAAATTACACATTCTGGAGGGCTTAAACAACAACAATTTATTCCCTAGTTTTCTGGAGGTTCAGAAGTCCAAGCAAAAGACATGGGCAGACTCTGTGTGTTTACAGCCTGCTTTCTGGTTCATATATGGCTATCTTCACATCGTGTCCTCATGTGGCAGTGGACCAAGGAGCTTTCTGGAGTGCCTCTTATAAGGATACTAATCTTATTCCTGAGATCTCCACATTATGACCTAGTCACCTCACAAAGTCCTCATGTCCTCTTATCATCAAATTGGGGAATAGAATGTAATGTTCAATGTATGAACTTAGAGGGGGACACGACATTCAATCCATAACAATAGCCAATCTCATTCCTAACTTGGCTTTTGAATCTGTTATTTCTTCTGAAAGGAAATTTTCCCACAAATATTCAAAAAATGTACTCCATCAGTTCTCTGTTCAAGTGCAAATGACAAATCACTGCCTGCTACATCATTTTAAAACACCTAAATCTATTTCTTTATTCATTACTTAAGCATTTTTACCACCCCACCCTTAAAATGCAATATAACCTGCTTAGAAAAACCTTGAAAGTACAATTTCTACCCTGTTATCAGTGGTTAACGAATGTTAGGTGCTTCAAAAGATTAACTCTCCTTTTTTCTTTTCCTTTATACAAATAATGCTGCCATGTGGTAAGAGGTACTTAGAAATTCATTTTTGGAATATTAGAATTGGTGATGAATTTTGCTAACAATATGAATTATAATAATACTATAAGACAATAATAGTAATTAAAATTGTAAAAAGCACTAAAGGCTTTACTTTGTGACAACATTTGAAACAGGTAGATCACAAAATCAGTGTACTTGAACTTTCAGACCCGCCCAGTGCACTCAATGCCCCACAGAGCTTCCACCCCTTACTGTTGAATAACAAACACCATTCTGTTTACAGAACAGTCACCTCAGGCTCAATTCACTGTTTTTCTCTTCTTTTTCTTTCGTATTATTTTTGTCATTTTAAGTCAAACAACTTTTGTTCTCAAGTATCAGGCCCATATTTCTTTTTAGAGTTGTGTTCCTATAACATTAAATCTAGTATTTATATCTGCTTTCTGCCTCCTGTCATTTAACTTCTCATTTAAGAAAAAAAAGTCCAGATCATGTGTTTACAAGACTAGCTATCCTCATTCCATTACAGTGTTTGTTGTGTTTGTGCCTCTGGAGGCTAAAGATTTTTATCCTGATCTACCATCAAGCATTCTTTACAGCGGCTCTTGTCATCTCAGGGGCTGGCGTAAAAAACAACAAAGTCTTCACATTAATATATTTATACTTTAAGGAAGAACCGTGCGTGGTGAGTGAAGCTCTTAAGTGCAGAAATAGCACCTCACTGTGGTAAGAGCTTGAACTCAAGCAAAAAACGAAAGTGAACTAAAATTCCAGATTTTGTGAATTATGAGCATTGTGACTTTGGTCAAATTACTTAACTTCTCTAGGCTGCAGTTTTCTCATTGGTAAAATGTGAATACTGATGAAATATACATTGATAATATTATGAATTAAATGATGAAAACTCTATATTGCTGATGTTACATCATCTTATTATTCCTTGATGTTACAGATTAAACAATAAAAAATACATGTAAAATGTATAATGCCTGGAATTTGGTGTATACACAGCTAATGTTTGACAGCATTATCTTTTAAATTTTCATGAGTTGATCTTAAATTTTATCTTAGAAAATACATATGTTAAAATACAGTTTTTAAAAACACCATCAAAGATTATTTTAATCATTTCACTCATTTAATATTACAGAAGATAGAAACATTTTCAAAATGTTAACAGATTTCATGATTACTATATACTCTATTTTAAGTAACTCATGAGATAAGCTGAGCACATAATAATATGCTATTAAAATCACTGAGAAAAGAGAGGTTTAAAACAACCTAATTATCTTATACAAAATTTCAGGTCAAGAGTAGAACCTAATTTTTTATAGTCTTTATAGCCTAGTAGCCCAAGTTATTAGATTTTTTTTGGTATGTCTTAATTTATAAAAAATGTAACCTCATTTGATGGATAAGATAACATTTATTAAGCAATTATTCTTTCTGGCAGTGTTCAATATAATTTCAATATATGAACTCATTTATTCTCATAAAGTCTAAATTACAAAGTAACTGATTTTATTATCCCCATTTTATGGGTTGCGACTCTCCAGAGGTTGAGTATTTTGCCCAAGGTCATAGAGCCCATATGAAGAAAGTATGAGATTTGAGCCAAATAATCCAACTGCAGAGCTCAAACTTTTAAGTATTATGTGCTACAGCTTATCATAAACACATGGAAATTTTATTTCCCATGCTAGCATTATTTGAAATTAAACATTAAATAATAGAACTTAAACCAAAACATTGAATCATTTGGCAGCCTACAACAAAAACAAAGCAGTGATCATTTAAAATAAGCTATCTTAAACTGCATGTGCAAAGTATGAGTTTATGATTATGGCCCCCATTTGAGAATTGCCAATTTACAGATCTGTGGTACGCTTAAATACAAGACTATCTTTAAAAGTAGCTAAGTATTATCTGCATTTACACAGTGGCAATTACTAACTACAATAGTGAGCAGTAATTCAAATGCAACTGCAGGGTTATCTCATGATAACAAAGCCACTAATTCAGGTCTTCAGTCACACAGTGGATTACAAAACAAAGAATAGAGTGAATACTCTGGGGGTGTCTCGCATGTGCTGTTGTCTAGAAAACAAAAGGTAGAAATGCTGCTTATGAACCAAGACCATTCTTTCTATAAATCAAATGACTTGCCATTTGGGGTTTGAATTATGCAATTCATAAGTTTTCACTGAGTACAAACCTGACAGGAATGAAAATATGCTTTAATCTGACAGTCAGCAGCTCTAACTCTTGTTATCCATGAGAACTGATGGGAAGTGGAAAACAGTTCCTATGCATGTATAGAACATGTCTATTAAATATATAAATTTTAGTTCACAATTATGAGAGTTCTTAAGTGACTTATATGAAGAATTTACTTAGTATTCACCAACTATCCCCCAATTACGATCTCTGTTTTCTGGAAAGATAAATTATGTCTTCAAATAAGAAATAATACACTTAACAATCAACAACAAAACTGAGGTCAAGCAGCTGGTAAGTAACAAATACATGAGACCCAAATCTGTCTTCCTGTTTGAAGGGCCACCTTCTTTGTCAAGGCCAAGTACTATCCAACCCACAGCACCTCTGCTCTGCCCCCCTAACAATGACATCCAGAGGATGAAGTGACTGAATTGAGTATCAGTGTAAATGGTACATTGGTGTTTAGAACTTGAGAGTTTATGTTTTAATTGACTACATGTTTAAAAAAGCTTGAGATAATTGTTTTTGTTTCATTAGTTATCTTGAATTCTTGAATTTTTATTGTGTTTTATTCAGTCAATTAATGAAAATATTCTAATGCCAAAGTACATTATCAGAATTCCCAGGGTAACAAATTGGAAATAAAAATTAGTTTCCATGGAAATATATAGATATGATAATCTGTCATATATATGACAAAAAAGTTGTGTATATATAGTTCCTATCTTGCATGTTTCTCTTGAACAAACAAACTTCAAAGTTATTTAGAAATACATTTTTAAGTTCTATCATTTTCTGGATGCCTCATACTTAGTAACATAATCAGGAAAGCCGTAGACCTATCCAGGTAATCTGCAAGCATTCATCTGAATTTTTAAGTTAAATGTAGTCAATTAGTAAAAGCAAAAGGAAGAACATATTCCACATGCAGATGAAATAGACCATGAATGGTTTTAGTTAGCAGCTATTTGCATGAGGTGTGAAATACTCATCTGACTGGGGGTGGGGGGGCGGTTAAAAGATACTTATATCAAGGGAAGCAAAGATTCCTGCCTCAGTGCAACAGGTTTTGTATACTAATTCATGTAAAACATGGGTCTTAGTTTTCAAACACAGAAATTGTAGACAAAGAAATTTGTGGTAGACTGGTTACCAGGTTACATGGGAAGCTGCAGGACACTGCATGCTCCCTAACCACAGTGGGTGGTTACCGGGAAGTTGCAGGACGGCGCATGCCCTGTGACCAAGACAATGGTTACTTGGGAAGCTGCAGGCCGGCGCATGCTCCATAACTATTGCTACTTATCACCCAGCTATTACATACAAACATACCCCGGTCATATAATGAATAATAATGATTGATCCATAGAAACCTTACATAAGGCTACCAAATAAGGAAATCATCTGTAAACAAAAAATAATGCTATAGGAACAGTTTATATACTGAGTCATTATAAAAGTCAGAGAGTTACAATAAACAGTGCCTCTTGGCCATTCACCCTTCCTCGAGAGTGTTGTCTTATGTGTGGCTCGTCAGAAATTTGTTTTTGTTAATATTTGGGAACATTTGTGCATTCTAAAAGGTAGTAAAATTTGGATGAAAGAATAAATCTTTGAAGGTTGCCAACGATTCAAATGTAGGTTCTGGAACAAATGGGTTTTATGACTTCGAGAAAATAATTAAAAATCCCTGAGTCTCACTCATTCTTTCAGTCCCTTAAATGGAGATAATAACTTTCATAGATGGTTGTTGTATAAATTAAATAAAAATAAAATTTATAAAATGAGCATACAATGCAAGAAATCAGTATTTTTTCCTTCTTCTTGTCCTACGAGTTGAGTTGTCTGTATATAAAAAGGATTGCAAAATGCCTCCTAGAAATTGAAAATTTACATCCTTCTTCATGGTTAAATCTATACAAAATTACTAAATGGGCAAAATTAAATACAGTTCCTGAGTTTTTTGTTCCTGAAAGGCAGGCCACCACTTTCTTTACCCAATAGGCTGTGAAGCACTTAGAGCATCTTTTGCTGAGATATGAGAAACTTTAAGAATAATTATATTTAGCTTTAGTAACATGATACACAAATACATGTGGGCAACAATTACACACTAAATTCACAAGGGAATTTCTAAAGAAAAAATAATAATAGTAATAAAACCTGTACAAATTTACTGAATGCTTGTCATTTTCTACATGATCTAATTATTTTTTTAATATTTGTATTATAGTTTTCCCATTACCATTTATCCTCCTTATACTTCCCTCCCCCCTGCAGTCACCACTCTGTTGTCCATGTCCATGAGTCCTTTTTCCGCTGTGCTGGATCCTTCAATTCCCTAAACACCCTCACCCCATAGCTGTCATCTCTGCGTTTCTCTATTTTACTTGTTAGTTCAGTCTAACAAGTAAACATATGAGTGAAATCATATGGCATTTGTCTTTCTCAGACTGGCTTATTTCACTCGGCATAATGTTCTCCAGGTCCATCCATGCTATTGCAAAATATAAGATTTTCTTCTGTTTTTAAAGCTGAATAGTATTCCATTGTGTAAATGTCCCACAATTGTTTTATCTACTCAGCTACTGATGGGCAGTTGAGCTCCTTCCATATCTTGGTGATTATAATGCTGCAATGAATATAGCAGGGTGCTTATGTAGTATACCATTAAACTAGTGATATTATAATAATAATGACAAACTAGTTATAAAACTGATTAATATGGTTAATATCCTACAAGATAGTAAACCATAAACTTTGAGGTTATATTTTCTGCTAGACATAAATCATTTACCAGACAAAAGTGTGTAAGTAACATGCAAGTTCACAGATTCTGAGACCTGTAATACACAGTAAACAGGGGATGCAGGCACATTTTTTAAATAATTAAGGTGTCCTCTGGTGGGCTGGTGTTCATTTATATCCATTCACCTTTTAGCCTTATTTTTAAGTTCAGATAACCATTCTTAACAGTATTATTACATCCATATTTCAAGTAGTTAAACTGAATTTTAGATTGTTTAGGCCAATTTTTCAAGGTTTCATACCTTATTAATGTTGATGCCAAGTTTAAAACCTAGGTTTTCTTGATCCAGAACTTAACTCTTTACTATCATACTTATTTTATAAACTATAGGTAGAATTATTCACTGGTGTGCTTTAGTTTCCTCTGTCTCTTACAATCATCCTTTTCCTTCCAGTCCCAATGGGGCCATGCATTATTACATACTCATTAGTACCTAGTAAATAAAAACAGAAACTCAGCCTAGTGTTTCCAAGCTGTGTTCAATAAGATCATATAGATGCCAGTTTTTTTATGACTGTCTAGTGAAAATCCTGTCCTAACTCCAAAATGCATGGCATAAACATCTAGCCTGAGCTGACATAAAGTTATCCACAGGTTTTACTAATCTCACTTAGTGCAAAGTGTTTGTTTTGTTTTACTATATAACTCTGTGCAATTAGATTAGAGTTCTATTTACAACAACACCGAGTCTCTAATTTCTAAAAAAGCAACAGAAAATTTAGAGTTCAGAACCACATCTAGTCCCAAGATTTTAGGTAAATATCTGTACTATAGTATGGAGATACTAAAAGGAGGAATTTCCAGATGAACTGCTTTGCAACTTCCCAATAAATCACAATCTCAAGGAGGCCATTTCTTGACCACTCTGTCTGAGATAATCAGTCTCCTCTCCATTCCATTGTCCATGCTGTCGCTTTGCAGCTCACTCTATTACACACACACACACACACACACACACACACACCTATTGCTATCATCTACCTAGCTGTCAACTATCAATCATAGTCATTATGATCTGTCTCATATTGGAATATGAGACATAGAATATGAGACATGGAATATGAAATTTTTATGGCGACAGAACATTTTTTATTCTTACTGCTATATTCACAGGAACAACAGACATATAGTTGTTAAACTGTGATAAGTGATAGAGTACATAAAAGTGTTTGTCTTTCTTGAAACTGGTCAATATAATTTGTTTAATTTATTTGCATGGATTTGTTTATAATATTTCCTCACTATACTTTTAAAAACACTTGTGATGACAATGACATTCCAGCTTTTCAAATTTGTTTCTTTTCTATTTTTTTTTCCTGGTCAGTCTGACTAAGCTTTGTCAATATTGTTGAACTTCTTAAACCAGTTTGGTTTATTTTGTCCTTCTGGGTTTTTTTTTCTGTTTTCTATTTTTGTTGTTTTCTATTAAGCTTTTTTTATTATTTCTTTTCCCCTACTTACTTTGGGTTTCACTTGCTCTTAATTACTCCAGTTTATTAGACAGTATAAAAAGTCACTTATTTTGAGGGTTTTTTCCCCTTCTAAAATAGATATTTAGTGCTAAATTATATCTCTACTGTTCTAGCTGAATTTCACTAATATCAATGTCATGCTTTTATTTTCTAATTTCTGTTTTAATTACATCTGTGAACTATAAAATATCCTATATTATGTTACTCAATTTTCAAATATTTGGAGATTTTGAAGTATCTTTCTATTAATTTGAATTCAATTTAGTTTTATCAAAGGCAAACTTTTGACTCTTTTTATAGATTTTATGACTTGTTTAATCTGCTTTCTTGACATTTTATCTATAATTATTTCTGTTAATAGTCATCGCAATAGTGTTTTTTGTATATAACTTTAATGTGTCATGGGCTACTTCCAGGGCATATTACAGCATTTCACATATAGTATGAGAACATTACAGCCCACACTTTGGCCTGGGAACGGTTGTTGACATATATATTTTTCTTAGATCTTCTGTCTAATTGTTTACTTAAACTTGGAAAATATTCTTTCATTATTTTCTTAATATTCTTTCTATTGTCTCTTTTCTTCTTTCTTTCTTTGTTTTCCCCAGTTCCAAATATATTAGGTCATTTGAAGCTTTCCCAGAGCTCTGTAATCATCTGCTTTTCATCTTGATATGTTTTCATTTTTTTCGGTTATTTTTTGCAAAGTTTCTCTTTTTACGTATGTCTTCAAATTCATAAATTTACTAATACATTCTTTAGCAATTTCTAATCTGCTGTTAACACTATTCAGTCTATTCTCAGCATTGTAGTTTTAATCTACAAGAATTTAATTGGAGCCCTTTTTATATCTTCCATGTTTCTATTTAACATGCACTTAACATCTTAAGCATGAAGAATTCAGTCATAATAATTGTTCTAATGCATTGTCTACTATTCTATCATATCTGTTATTTTTGGGTTGGTTTCAGTTGGTTAAGAGTGAGTTAAATATTACTGTGTTTCTGTATAACTGGTCATTTTTATAGCATGTTTAATAATTTTAATTATATCTGATGGGCACTGGACACTTTGTATTCTAAAAATAGTAATCTTCATTTTTGGCCCCAGTTATGATCATTTTGGATTTTTAAAGATTATTATGGGGGTACAGAACAGTGCTTAGCTTAAAATTTCCCCATTACAGAGGCAAATGGGAACTCTAACTAATTTTCTAAGAATTGTGAATTCTGAGGTTTTTCACTCTATCTGATGGCAAAATAAAACTATTCTTGACCTTTTAAGTTATAGATATTGGTATCTCTACTCTTTTGGAACTGTCAGGTATATTGTTATTTTAAAAAATCAATACATATTTATGCTAAGTAAAACTTGTATTTTGCAGTTTTTAGAATTTTACTTGTGAATGCCAGTCTTCTGTTAGTTAGAATAATTCTGATTTAGGTATAGAAATAATTATGTATTTCAGGATAGATAAGAAGAGTAAATAATTATAATTTATTTTCCATAAACTTATATACTTAGGAAGAACTTCTCTAAATAGTTAAAATTAGAAGTAAGAGAAGGGGTTTGAAATCTTTGATATATAAAACGCACATTAATGGACTACTCAAGGTGAAATAAAATAATCAGATTTCTCTTGCATTATTTTGTCTAAAAATAATTTTACTGTTTTGAATGATGTATCTTAAGTGCTTCTCCTCATATAATGAAAAAGAAATGATAACAAAACCTCTAAACTATTTAGCACACTATTCTGGGATGAGTGTGTTTGTTTACTCATAGGTAAAATGAAGAATGAAGCATCTGAGACTTTCAAAGACAGGTAATTAGAGCTTGCTTTTTAGAAAACTGAGTCTTGAGAATTGAAAAGAAAAAAATCACTAACCAATTTTCTTCTCTTTTGTTTCTATTCAATTTCTTTTTTTTCTCTTTTCACATGCATTTTTGTTTTTTGTTCCCATTTTGTAACTTTCTATAGTGCTTTAAGTGTTTTGTCTTTTTAAAAAATTGTTCCTTTTTGTCTGTGTCCTTTTCTTAATTTGCTTACCTCCTGTCCATTCTTTGCAGATCCTCATCTTATATTGTCTAATTACTGTGATTTCATCATAAAGATCAATGAACTATTATCAGAAATAATGTACTACCTTAAGCATTAGCTTCAAATATTAAGAATCAGATTTAACTATTTTAGTGATAAAAATGAACCAACTACAGGAAACACATTAGCCATTATCTCTTCTTGTTTGAGTTAATGAACCTGTGCTAAAGTACAACTTTAATTATTAGCTCTTTCAAGCATCCAAGAAATTATCAATTTAAAACAAGGTATTAATGGAATCTTTACTTAAAACAAGCAAGCCAAAGATAGTAGACTTAATATTTACCTCAGAAGTTCTTTAGCTATTTCTTATTTGTTCCATTCCTATAGCACGGTGGTTTTCTTTTGTAATCAGCCAAGTTTAGGAAGAGAAATAGAAATGATGGGAGTTTTAAGCAATATTCTCTGACAAAAATAATTTTAAAATACATGTGAATTCCAAGGTGAACTAAGATCTTTATCTTTTTATAGAAGAATTCCTACCAGTTTGGTTGTATTGAGAAGTCTTTTTACCATATATTCAAATACTAATGATAATGTCTAAACATTATAATATCCATAATGATAAGGATGTGTCTTAGTCTGCTCAGGCTGCTATAATAAAATACCATAGACTGGTAGCTTAAACAACAAATATGTACTACTCACAATTCTTGAGGATGGAAGTCACATAGTCAGCTGTTGACACATTTGGTATCTGGTGACAAACCTTTCTTGATTTGCAGATGACCATCTTCTTGCTGTGTCCTTACCTGGTCAAAAGGAAGATAGTATCTCTCTAGTGTCACTTTTTATAAGGAAGGGTACTAACTACTTTCACTCATCAGGACTCCATTTTCATTATTTATTTACCTTCCAAACACCCATCTCCAAAGATCACCATATGGGGATTTGAATGGACAAAAACATTCAATCCATAACAGAATACAACTTAGTAACAAGTTATTACAAATTTCTACTCTTAAAAATAAAATATTTACTTATAAAATGAATAAAAAGTTAAAACAAATGAACGGAAACAACATAGAAAAAGTCAGTTTTTGTTATTGTCTCCTTATGCACATTTGCCATTTTGACACTAAGATGCAATAACAACAAAAAATAAGTTAGTGTCCCAGGTTTGATTCATTGTCCTGTGTTTAAGTTATCTTTCTGGTTCCTAGATTATACTTATTTTCAATGTTTTTTAAAAGTCATATTGAGAAGTAAAATAAATAATTATATCTCAGTGAGTGATTGTATTTCAATTAATACAGGTAAAATCTTCATCTCATTTCTATCTACTGCAAAACTAAGCAATTACTCCTTTTTAGTTCCCAGATTACTCTTGAGAAATGCCATGAACCCCACATGACACAGAGCTGTGGAATGTAACTGTATTTTATGGGAGACCCATGAGTCAAGACTTGGACCATATGGGATAAGAGAGGAAGTAAACAGGTGGTCTTCACATTCAAGGTGTTTCTTAAATTCTAAACTAGGATGATTTTGAAAGTTTAAAATAAAATTTTTATGACTTGGGGTATGTAGATTTTTATATGAAGCTTTGATTAAAAAAAAGAAAAAAAGAAAAAAAAAGAATTATCCTAAAAGCAGTTCACCTGGAACTGGAGTTGAATTTAAGACTAAAGATGACAAAATAAGACTCTTCACTTCTCACAGAAATATGTCAAAGAAAGGACGAGAATCTTGGAAGTAGGTTCAGAATGAAGAATGAGGATACGTATATTTATAAAAAATATCAAAGTCTGTTCTGTGAATGAAATATTTAATAGTTTCAAAGAAGAAAATAAAGAAATGTTGTGGAATAGTCATTCACATAAGACACATTGGCACCATTTTGTTCAGTTATGTAAAATAAATTCACTTTATTCTGGGAGAGATTTCTCAAAATAGGGAAATGTAGCATACCTGACTAACACACGTTATCAACACTCGTAAGGAGAGCAGAAGATAAACACTCTCATAAGGGCTAAAATAAAATTTACAACAAAAATACACAATAATTTATAAACATTTACCTGCTTTTTAAGGTAATAAATAGTTTTTATTTATTTATATTTTTACTTTATTTTTATTGTTGACACTATTACCGTTGTCTCCACTTCTCCCCTTTGCTCACCTCTGCCCAGCACCAGTTTCCCGCTCCCTCCGGCCATCACCACACCATGGTCAATGTATGTAAGACCTGCTTTTTAAAGACAGCTTGATATTTGAAAATTTTCAAGCCTTGGTTAAAGTATTGAGTGATTGAAGTAAGTATTCTGTCAGTCCCCTGATCTTGCTAAATTACAACATAATGATCTCTGATAGGATCAGCAGTTCCTATAGTTCTCTGTGCCGCCATTATCTCTAGGTGCCACGTGGAGGACTAAATCATTATCAGAATAGAGGGAAGAAAGAAAAAGAAGGCAGGGGTAGACAGAGAAAAGAAAAAGAATGTACGTATGCCAGGAATGGGGCCCAATGTCAGTTCCCGAGGGATTATCTAGCTCAGCTCTGTGGCAGAGCAGATGCTAGTTCTTTAACACTGGCTAGCAAATGCAGGTCACGGAAATTTTGTTTTCCCTTTCTCCCCTATGTTTTTATCGGCGTCTCATTCTAATGGATAAAACCTATACATATTGTCACCAATATCCTTATCAGCAATAAAAGGAATGATAATCATCCTACATTATGTATATTAAAGTTTAGTCAACTCGAAAAGTAATTGCAATTAAAACAGTGAGTAAGACTGATAACAAAATCTATATAATTTCCCTGGGCAACTGAATTAAACTATGCAAGATTGTATCACACTATTTATTGTATTCATAATTCTCAGAAAACCACATTAGCATTAGCATTCATGTGAGTGCATGATTTTCAAGGTAGTTAAAATCATGAAAACAGATTTAGTTTCTGTAACAAATGATTTGGATTAGCATTAGTTTTGAAAAACATTATCCTAGGTCTTGGATGCAAAAAGGAAGAAGCCAACTCAAGAATTTCAACGGTATTTTTCAAAACAACATGCTTGGCAAATGTAGTTATTGGAACTATGGACATGGTTTATTCCTAATTCTAATAAAATAAAAAATTAACTGACTTACTGTTGAGGATGTTATTGATAATGTAGGGAACAACAAAAGTCTATATGTGGTCACCTTTGGCAAACCAAGCCTCTGTCCTTCTTCAGTATTCATCTTGTTGATAAAGAGAAGGGCAGATTAGCTGAAGAATATCTTGGTAACATCTACAGGAAAAATTTTGCTTCTTAATGGCTTAGTTGGTTGGAGCATCATGTCATACACCAAAAGGTCTCTAGTTTGATTCCCAGACAAGGCACATGCCTAGGTTGTGGGTTCGATCCCCAGCTGGGGCATGTGCAGGAGGTAACAGATCAATGTTTCTCTCATATAGATGTTTCTCTTTCCCTCTGCTTCTCTCTGTCTTTCTCTCTTCCTCCTTCTCTCCCTCGCTTTCTCTCTTCACCTCTCCCTCAAATGAGAATAAAATAAACCTTTAAAAAATAACAAATGTCTCATTGCTTTATTTATTTTTCCAGCCATGCTTATTTACATTATGATAGCTGGGAAAATTTTAGTTTTGCTGGGACTTCTAAAACACTAGTGTGAATCATAATATGTGTATTGATATTAATTTTCTCTTGTTTTATAAGGACATGGCAGCATACTGACAGTTTGAAGTTTAACGTTTTCGGGCCTATTTGCTAGTATATAAACCTCAATATATTCTGCAGTTCTTTGACTATGCTCAAATGCAAAGTGCAGATAAAATTTGATATGTGGTAGAGGAGAATTACATGAGATTAAAATCGTATTTTAGACTTACATACTTAAAAAAATATGCTACTCTGCTCCTCTGCATACCAGCTACTCTGAAGGTCCAGCCCATAAAACCATAATTTGATTCCTAGAAAAAAAATACAACAAACGTAATTTTAATACTTTCTGGTCTCATTGGAAAGAAAGAAAAAATAAAAAAAAAAACAGCTCTCTTTTTTCATCCCAATTATTGTCTTGAATACATTACTTCTGAAGTTTCAATAAGAAATATTAAAGGTGTCATCCCCTAATTCATCCTACAACAAATGTGACATCTATTTATCAATCTAGGTATCATTTATCTACTTATCTGTTTATCCACTTTAAAATCATAATATCGATATATACTGGAAAATAACAACTTGCTATCAAAAATATTTCTTCTTTATTTTCAACATCCTTAATAACATGAAAACTTAAAAATACTTTTATATGCCTGTTCTTTCTAATTTGCATGTGTGCTTGATTGAAAAGAGAAGAGAGAGAAGTTCCATATTTGATTAAGTCAAAGCTGCATCACATTCTCAGGGTGAAAGTGCTTTACATTTCTTTTGTTCAGACTGACAAATTTTAGGTACATTTGCTTAACTTTATTCAATATTCCAAATCCATTTTTTAACTTTGGGATAAGCATTTTATTCCTGTCATTCATAAGTGACTAATAGCAACATTTGTTTATTCTTAATACGTGTACTTATTAAGTTTAACTTAACTTAAACATGATAGTTTAGTGATTCCTTTATAAATAATGCACTGTAAAGTACACTTAATTTAAAATTTGCAATTTCTGTAATTACCAATGACATAATATTTCTTTACTTTTGTTGGTAATTTTCATAATGTCATTTAAATTAAATATTTTAACAACAGAATACCTTTTCTTTGTATATAGGGGTAGTTCAATGATTACCAAATTCAATTCAACACATAAGGCCTTGAACCTTAGGAAATCAGCTTTATTTATTTAGTATTAACTGATGTCTTTCAGATATTACACATATCAAATTTTGTCAAATATGTAACTTGGAATTTAGTTTTCAAGCATGAAATAATATTAGTGTGTGTGTGTGTGTATCCTTAGATGTACATATCCTTATCTATCTTCATAAGATGATTTTTTCTATTACCTAAATTAGACACAAATATATAGGGTTCTTTTTCACAGTCCAAAATAAAATGCTAGATATGTGTTTTTAACTTTTATATGGCCATATCATCATCTAACTTTATTTTCCTAAATAATCTATTTATAGCAAATTTTAAGCTTCCTAGACACCTTAACTGTAAAAGAAAAAATAGTTGTAATTATTATTTAGTTGCTATTTTAAGTTTAATAATATTCTCATGACTTTTGTTATATATTTATCAACTGTGTATTAATAAAACACGAGACAATCTAAAAAATTGTTAACACAAAACAACCTGGTCACTAGAATTTTGATAAATTATTAAAATATTAAAATTTCAACTAAAGTATTTTTGCATCAGTACTTGGGGAATGTAGTATATGTATGAATTCAGAAGAAAAAGAATGAGATAATTTACAATTGTTTGAGAAGGGATTGTTTGAAGTATTTTTAATGGATTTTTATGGGCATTAAATCATTGTAGCCTTTAGATTTCATTACTGAATTTAAAATTGTGATGTACAGGACTTTTGTGTCTATTAACAATAAGTTCATGACAAATTTTTGCAACTGTTTAAACTTGATAATTAAAACTTTAGCTGTACACTTACAAATATACCACCTCATTTTAAAATAAAGGGTTAACCTTTCTAACTTACATACCTTGGGGAAAACGGATAAAATATCTATAGCTAATTTTTTATCATTCCCCAAGGAATGTGGCCTGACACAGAAAAACAATTAAATGCATCCAAGTCGACCAGTAGCAATAGTGGCTGCATAGAGAACTCATAAGAAAATTTAACGTGCAGTTCCCTAAAACCTGAGAAAGCTGCCTGACTACAGTTCTTTGTCACAGAATTGAAGATCGATGAGTATATGTTGAAGAGCATGAAATAAAAATGAATGTTCTGCCAAGGCTCCCATGAGGCCTTATCTCTCCGCTTCAGTGCTAAGGTATGTGAAATCCTGTGCTACTTAGTAGCTAAGTGGATGAATTTTGATTGCCCTGAATTGAGAAGCCCGTTTAATGCAAAGCCATGGGAAGAATGGACTTTTTTTCTGGTAGTATGAATAATATTTGTATTAGTTTATTGGGTAATTCTAATTATGTTTATTTATATAGATATGCTGCCAAGTCTCTAAAATCAAGCTCCTGTATTCTCTGTTTGTAATCAACTTGAACCTTGAAGCAATCTCTTGTATAAGACTGACCTAAATTATCCTGAATTATGTCATTGGTTTAGAATTGTACATGAATTATAAACATATAATTATGAGGCTGTGTATACTTGGAGATATTCTGTGTTAGGTTATTAGCAAAAGAATATGTTAAGTCAATATAATCAGAAAATTTAAATGAAATCAAGATATAAGAGAAAAAATTAAAAAAATGATGCTGTACAATGTTTACATTCTTACAACTAAAGTAAATAAGATTAAACAAGTAGCTGATATTTGACCAAGTAGAACAGTCTGGTTAAATCTAAAGCTAATCACTAAATGACTCCCCGCTGATCTGGTTAATAATTCTCTTCACAGATATGAGAACACACTGAAAATATTCCCATGCGGATAATGAAAACAGTCACTGGCTGAATTCTAGGAGCCTAACAGCATTAACATTGAGGAATAATTATGCTGGAAGTACAAAGAAGTTTGAGCAAAGAACAAAGAGTAAGACTACATGATATTGGATCCCATTCTCTACCTCATTCACAAGCTTCTAGGCACCCTGGCCTCCTTGTACCCATTTCTGACCTCTGTACTTTTTGGTCTGTCTGTCTCCATGCTCTTCCTCAAAGATTTCTTTGACTTCCTTTACAGTTTTTAGCCCATATGTTGAGACCTCCTTTGAAACGCCTTTCCTCATGGCACCATCTAAATAAATACCGTCAATTTCCAATCCCTTGCCCTGCCTTTTTCATAGATCTCATTATGATATTTATGTATGCAATCATCTACCTGACTATCTAAATATCCATCATCTATCTATCTATCTATCTCTATTTCACCAGAATTACATTCCAGGAGAACAGAAATTTTGTCTACTTTGTTCACTCCTATAATTATAAACTCAGTCCATAGAACACTGCTTGTATAGAGAGGGCTTTTGAGAGTTATATGTTTAATGACTGACTATGGTAGAAAACACAAATAACTTTTTTTAAAGCTTTTATTTATTTATTTATTTTTAGAGAGGGGAAGGGAAGGAAAGAGGGAGAGAAACATCAGTGCGTGGTTGCCTCTCAAGCATCCCCCACACTTGGGGACCAGTCCTGCAACCCAGGCCTGTGTCCTGACTGGGAATTGATCCAGTGACCCTTTGGTTCTCAGGCCTACTCTCTATCCACTGAGCCACACAAGCCAGGGCAAGGCATTTTAACAGTAAAATGAAAAGGATCTTCTGTTGACTTGAAGCTTCTATCAAATAAAGGAGAAAGGTATTATATATATTACATATATATAGATATATATATATATTTTAGATTTAAGTGGATTAAGAGAAACAGGATGAAGTAAAGATTTTTTTCACTACTTTAAAAGCATTATGTCAAACTTTTCATTCAACATAGAGTATGTTTGAGGATAATGAGAAATGGACAGCACTTATATATTATACCACAGAAATCAGTTACCTTTAATGTTAATTATGGATATTGATAATCTAGCAAAAGTTTTAAAATCATAATACACGAAACAAAGAGCTAGGAAGTGCAGTTTTGATTCTAAGTCACATTGTTTTTACATGCCTTATTTACCATTTATTCTTTTTTTAATTTGCTTTATGTTTTAATCCTCACCTGAGGATATATTTATTGATTCTTCTATGAGTTTTATGGTTTTGAGTCTTACATTTAAGTTTTTTATCTATTTTCAGTTTGTTCTTCTAAATGATGTAAGAAGATGGTCTAGTTTCATTTTAACATGTATCTGCCCAATTTTGCTAGCACCATTTATTGAATAGACTGTCTTTACCCCATTGTGTTCTAGCCTCCTTTGTCAAATATTAATGGACTCTATAGGCATGGGTTTATTTCTGGACTGTTTATTTTGTTCCATTTATTTCTATATCTCATTTCATATTAGAACCATGCTATTTGGACACTGTGGCCCTATAGTGTAGTTTGATATCAGGGAGCATGATTCCTCCAACTTTGTTCTTTCTCAAGATGGCTGAGGCTCTTTGGGGTCTTTTGTAGTTCCATTTTTTGATTATTTGTTCTAGCTCTGTGAAATACACCACAGATATTTTTATATGAATTGTGTTAATCTATAGATTGCTTTTGGTAGTATGGACATTTTAATGATGTCAATTATTCTTATAATGAACACAGTATGTGCTTCCACTTAATTGCATCTTCTTCAATTTATTTCTTCAGTGTCTTATAATTTTCCAAGTACTGATTTTAACCTACTTTGTTAAATTTACTCCTAGACTTTATTTTTAATGGAATTATAAATGGGACTGTTTTCTTAGTTTCCCTTTCTGATAGTTCAATATTAGTGTATAAAAATTCAATCAATTTCTGAATAATATGTTTATATCCTGCTACTTTACTGAATTCATTAATTAATTTTAGTAGTTTTTTTTTATAGAAACTTTAGGGTTCCCTGTGCTAAGACTCTAATAT
>CM052538.1:35500475-35534281 GCA_028533065.1 Trachops cirrhosus
TGAGAATAAGTCTACCAAGACATGATCTGCTTGGGGAGGAAAGGTGGCGGATCTCTCAAAGGAGAAGGGCCAAGAGCCTTTTCCTCAATGAGCTTTTATTGGGTTCGTTTGCACAAGAATACAGGTAAAGCTCATTAATCCTTCTCAGGAAGTAAGGATTAAACAATAGATAACAAAGAACTCTGAGGGCTTATTTTGAGTCAGGGTCAGATAGCTAAAGAGCTATAAAACTTTGAGGAACAAACTCACTTCTCGCTTGGACCCTTATTTAATTTAAAGCATTCTAAACAAAACAGGTTTCACAGGATTTTATGTATTCTTTCTTAGGCCTGATCACTCTGGGAACCCACCCTTTCCAGCACAGGGCTGCACCACCCTCTGTCATTGTTTCAGGCTTAAGTCAGTCAGGGGAAGTAAGGCAGCCAAGAGATTAGGAGACTTCTCACAGACAGAATGAGGACTCAGGCTTTGTCAAAGCTGAGGGGTGAAGGTCCATCACCTCCTTTTGCTGTAGCCCCCCAAGTTCTTCTTTGAGAGTCTCCCATGTGATTGTGCGTATCTTAGGTCGTTTCCCCCTTAGGGAATCTTACCTGTCATTGGCTAACCAATCAAGCATTGGGGGCCAGTTATGCATGAAGTAAAAGGAGCAGAAGTGGCACTCCTGCCAGAGAGATAAGCTTTGTCTCCTTAGCGGCTTCTGGTCCAAGGCCGCTCCCTCAGCCTTAGCCTTGGGGGGTTGCAGCTTCTGAAACCAGGCAGGGTGGTTCCCAACATTATATGTTAACATATTTTAGATTTATTCATTTAATATGTTTTTTGCAAATCCCCATGTGCATGCACTGAGATTCCTACCAGAGTGGCAAAACTATATGAGTCATCATATTTAAACTGGAAGGTGAGCTAATATAAAAAGAGAGTTTGGTGTAAATGAGTATTATGATACAGATAAGAAAATAAATGATTTAATACACAAAGAAGTAATGATTTAATGGAATTTGGAGGATTTGGCAAATTGTTCATAAAGAAGAAGGATATTAAGTTAGATACTGAGCAGTGATTTCCACTGTATGAATGTGTGTGCCCCTAAAAATTCATATCTTAAAAATCTGACGTCTGATGCGATGATTCAGAGGTGGGGTCATTGCAATGTAGTTAAGCCATGAGCATAGAGCTCTCATGAATAGGTTCAGTGCTTTATAAAAGAGTTCTGGAGAGGTCTGAGGCCCTTCCACCACATAAGGACATAGCAAGCAGCTCTCAGTCTGCAACAAGTAAGAGAGCTTTAACCAGAATGCGGCCATGCTGCCACCCTGATCTTAGACAACCAGCCCCCAGGACTGTAAGGAAATAAATTTCTATTGTTTGTAAGTCATCCAGTCTGTGATATTTTGTTATAACAGCCTAAATAGACCAAAACAGTTATATTCTATGTAATATTGTGACATAATAAGCCATGTCAAAACTTAGTGTCTTAACAGAACCATTAACCATTATCAACAACAACAACAAAAAAACAATAATCAACAATCAAGATCTTGAACCTACAAGTTGGGAGGTACTCACTAGGGAAAGCTCATCTTTGCTGCTTGTGATGTGAGTTGGGTGGTTTGACTGGGCACTGGAAGAATCACCTTGAAGATGATTCCCTCATGTGGTCTGCAAGCTGCTCTTGCCTACCTTCAGCACTGTGTCTAGGATCCAAGAGTGAGCATCCGAAGACAGCCAGGTGGGTAGTATTGCATTTTCTTGTGTGACCTTGGAAGTTGCACAATATACTTCAGCTAGAGGCACAGACCTGCCTAGATGCAAGTGGAATGCAACAGGGCCCATTCCCTACAGGAAGAACATGTCATATCTTTGTAAAAATAACCCATGAAAAGAGAGAATTGGCTTTTGGGAGTCCTGGAAAATAAGTCTGCCACACAGGAGTAACTGTTTTTTTTTTGTTGTTGTTATGGCTGTTTTGTTTTGTTTTCAGATAAATAAGGTAGATAAAAATTTCAAACAAATAGATTAGCATTATTTGAACAGAGATATATTTGAAAAGCTGGATTTGTAAAAGAAATATTTGCAATATTTTTAATCATTCTTTGAAGATGCCTCAGTATTGTTTCTAAAAAACTTCACATAACAGATGTAAGTATAAAGAAAAATAAGCAAATATAATAAAATAAATGTATTCACCTTCTTTAGTAGTAAATATATACTTAATGATTTTTTCTTATTTTACAGTGCAGTTTTATTAAGGGGAAAATAAAACTTTGATGAAAACCCAAAGGAAAAAAAGAAACAACTCTATTTAGTAAAGAAGTGTGGATTAATCTGTTTCAAGTACGGATTTACTTTAGAGCAGTATACGAGACGGTTAGCAAAGTGGAACATTTGAAAGTTTGAGGAAGTATAATTGGACTTAGAAGAGAAGCAAAAGTGATATTGATCTTCTTCAGTTCATGTAGAAAGGGCATCTGTCTCTGAAACCCATGCTACTGTTTGTAACTGCACAAATTCCCTGGATAAGCAACATGCGGAGGAGATATTTTGATCATATTGTGGACCATATTTACCGAACTTAAAATTTGAAAATTATGTAGTTAATGATGCAAGAAATCAGCCAATTGTTGGCAAATTTACATTTTCTTTAGTTATTTAGGACATAGTAAAATGTGAGAAAGAAAAAAATAAATTAGTACTTTGGCTTCTTTCCCTGTGTTCTTATTTTTTTTAATTTTAAAAAGATTTGAAATGCTCTAAATGGTTGAACTACATTAGCTGAAGTTTTATTTTTACTTGGCAATCATTTATATAGTAAACCTGTCAAAGAAGGATTGTTTTTTCACATATGCACTGTAACAACACTGCACTAACACCCACACACACTCATGCAGGTAACACACACTTTTATTCGATGGAAGAGCTTCGGTTTGAGTCCTCTAGGGTTTCCAAGATAGGATTGTATGTGATTTCACTTATATGTGCAATCTAAAAAACAATATAAACAAACAAAACAGAAACAAACTTAGAGATACAGAGAACAGAATGATCGTTGCTAGAGAGGAGGAGGATTGAGGAGCTGGGTGAAAAGGGTGAAGGGGTTGGGAACTATAGATTGATAGTCATGAAAAAAATCACAGGAATATAAAGCACAGCATAGGGAAAATAGTGAATGATATATTTTATGTGGTGCCATGTACCTCCTGGAAATATCAGGGAGATCACTTTGTAAAGTATATGATTGTCTAAACACTATACTGTATACCTGAAATTAATACAAAATGATACTGAATGTAAATGGGAATCGAGGACTTTTTTATTGTTTAAAAATTAAAAAAGAGATATTGTAGGAAACTGTAGTAAATTGTAAGTAAGGATAGCCTTTAGACTCTAATGAAGGCCTGATATCTGTAACAGGAAAAGATGAAAAAATTAGAATTGAGTGGGAAGCATCTCAGACTTCAGCACAATTCCGAAAATTTTGGCTAGGCTAATGTGGATACCAGAGCCAAGGTTATCCATTATGCAAGTCTCGTGGCCATAGGAACGAGTCGACACTAGCAGCGGTGCTAAATTACTGGCTGGGAAGAGTGAATGAATGCCCTTGTGGATCTAGAGGGGCAGCACCTGGAGCTGCCAGTCATCTTTGCTTTAGAGCAGGAGATCTGAGCAGTGCATCTCCACAGTGCCACGGGAAAACATAATAAGCAGATAAATGGTAAATGTGACACTAAAAAGTCCACTCAAAACAACATTATGACTGTTGGCTTGCCATCTCAATTTTAGAGTCATCTGTTTTTTTAACCATGCTTGACAAAGGTAACAAAATATCTGAAAATAAAGATAAAAAAGAAAGAAGAAAAAAGAAGGATAAAATATTCTAAGCTAGGTATTCACAATAATTGAGTTCCAGAAACATTAACAAAATCCAATGACATTTCTGGCAACTAAAACGTACAAGGATGACGGCCAGTGTTAGACGTGAGATGGGGATTCAGTGCTGTGGTGAGAGTCATCAGTAGCTACGAAATCTCTACCTTGCAAAACTGGCAGTGAGGTATACAGCTGGGAACCAAAGGAACTGTGAGCAGAGATTGCCAGGCAGACATGGGAAGGAAAAACAAAAGATTTAAAAAGATTTCCCTGGGTTACATGGACTCTGCAAGACAGAGACGTCTTGAGTTACAGAGTGGCAGTGGCAATGACCTTTCCTGCAAGAGGAGTTTAGGGAGGTTGCATCCTGATTCTAATTGCTGAAACACTGGAGTGAGTTTTACTAACTTTGAGGGACAGCAATAATTAGAGTTAGAACAGTTTTAGAATGTGTCTCTTTACACAGAATGTTTTGCTAAGGTACATGTGCATTTGGTTCTGCCTCCTTAGTTACATCTCTTCTACTTTGATCTTTCTGTTTCCCTCTCATAAAACTCATATGATTATGCTGGGCCACCAGGATAAACTAGGATAATCTCACCACCTCACCTACAGAGTCCCATTTGCCATATAAGGTAACACATTGACAGGTAATGGAGATTAAGAAATGGGCATTTAGGAAACGAACCATTATTCATTCTCCCTTCAGTACAAAGTACAAAAATATTTATATGACTACAAAAACATCCAGTGACCAACAAAGAAAACTCCACAATTGCTTGCATCCAGTAAGAAATTGTTAGGCATAATAAAGCAGAAAAAATATGGCCCATAGTAAACCCATGTGGACACATTAATCAAATGAAATAGATCCGGAATGAATAGCATGTTAGAATTATTAGCAAAGAGCTGTAAAACAATTATTACAACTCCATTCAAAATGTTTAAGTAGTTGAATGAATCTTTGAGTGTGTTTAGTGAAGATAAGTGATAGAAAAACTCATATTTAAATTATAGATATAAAATCTCTAATGTCTGAGAAGAGAAATACACTGAATGAGATTAATTGCACATTAGACCTTTTAGAAAAAGATTAGTGATGTCTAAGACATTATAAATTATCCAACATAAAACAAAGGAAGAAAGCTGAAAATAAATGAGCATCACTGACTTACTGAAACAAGATGAAAAAACATTGTTCAGGGGAAGGAAGAATGAGTGACAAAGGATGGACTTCTGAGCCCTGGATGGCTCCCAAGTCACTGTCATTCTGCCACAAGACCTCAGCTGTACTGACTTTAGTGACTGCAGATAAAAGTAACCAATGCATTGTTTTTTATTTCATCACAGTCTGTAGGGTAATTTTTTTTTTAAAAAGTAAGCAATGAAATGTAGGAATAACAGAACCAACTCCTCAGAAATTGGCTCATTGGGTATATAAGGAAATATAAAATAACAAGACACAAGCTAAGCAAACAAACCCTTGGTTATTGCATGTCTAATAACTGAAAAAGAATGGAATTATAAGAAAAGTGTTGGGGCAATTCCTGTCACTGAGTTAAGCTCAAATTTTGATGAATCTATATGCTAAGGCTCCTAGCCTCAGGGCTCCTCTCAAAGGGGAAAATTAGGTTAAAATAACACATGGTACCACTATGACCTATTGTCATCCAGACCATATCTCATGGGGTGGGGCTGGATGGAAAAAAAATCAAAAAACAGGAAACCCCTGAAACCAGGGGATATAGTGCAAAGGAGGTGTCTTATTTGTAAACCAGTGCTATCTGCCTCCTAAAATACTTCACTAAAATGGATTTTGAGAGTGACTGAATTAAGAGCAGTCTCCATGGTTTTGAATGACACAGAATGGAGGTGCATGTTTGGGTTGACGCAGAGCCCAAAGATCACTATTGAACAATCACAATCTTCTAAACGTGATCCAAACAAGCAACAGGCTGTTCCCCATGAGACAGTGGCCTGGTAGACTGTATAAAGCTTAAATAAAGTTTTCTCCCCTGAGAGGGGACACTAGTCTTTCCCTCCTTTGAAAGCCAAGTGGCGATTCTCAGATGAAGCAGTTGACAAGCTGTACAGGCAAACCATGCTGGGTGGACTTTCTAATGATACAGGTGTTCACCCACTTATCATGGTCCTTTCCAAAATCATGGTAAATAGTATGATTAAGGGGATCCCCTTTGTAAGGGCATTCCACGTGTATTAGTTTGCTAGGGCCGCCATAAAAAAATTACCACAGACTGTATGGCTTCAACAAGAGAAATTTATTGTCTCACCTTTCTGCAGGCTAGAAGTGCAGACTCAAGTTATTGGCCCTGTTGGTGCTTTCTGAGAGCTGTGAGGAAATGATCTGCTCCAGGCCTTTCTGCTTGGCTTATACATGGCTATCATCCACCCATGTACATTCACATTCCTTTCCCTTTCTGTGTCTCTGTGTCCAAAGTTCCCATTTTTTATAAGATCCCCAGTCCTAATGGATTAAGACCATCCCTAAGGACATCATTTTAACTGAACTACCTGTGTAAACACCCAGTTTACAAATGAGATCACAATCTGAGGGACTGGAGGTTAGAACTTAAACATACACATTTTAGAGGGGTGGATACAATTCAACACAAACACCACATAACCTTAACACTGAAAAATCAAGCCATGGTCTGAGAAAACATATCAGGCTTGTTGTCTCTGATCCCCGTTTTGATTATTTTGCAGGTTAAGAAAACCAGAGTGATTTTACAAAGAACGAGAAACGGCAACATAGATAGTCATGAATTTTGTTCCATCTGGGTGGAAATTGTTAAATAGTTATAAAATGCGATGAATAATGTGGCCATTGATGGGGATGAAACAAAGGCATAATGGAATATTGTTAGAGGTTTGCTGAATAAAGGGGCTCCCTTCTTGGCTCCTCAAGCCTATGTTGAAATAATTTCAAAAGCTGGGAGGCAAAGAGGACAATGAGAAATCTGACTTCAAATTGCCGGGAATTACAGATCAGTAAATCATATCAGGATGGAGACTGAGGAAGGGGCAAGAGTCACTGGGCTGGAGCCCAGGCTATTTGGATACATGTGGCTAATATGGCCAGGGGGTGGAGAAGAAATTGTGTTCACAGCTCCTCAACACGGGAGCTCAATGCACTGGGATTCCAAAACCTGTTGGTGAAGACTTAACAGATACTACAGTCAGATTGGGAAGGTATAGGATATATCCCTGATGGGATTAAGAAATAAATTTGGATGGAAACTGAAAAGTTTGAATAGAATGTATGTGAAACAGTTGAATCTTCTTTACCTAAATATATTATTGGCATGGATATTAAGTCTGAATAGGAAACACATTCCCTAACAGTGTTGTCAAACAGAAGGCATGTACGTTTCCCCTTAGGCAAGTATTGTATAAATCGGACGTGCTGAAGTAGGGCCTGTAGAAATGCTCAAACCTGCTCAGGCTGTTAAATTGAAACAGTAGAGAATACTTGCTGGAGCAAAGGAGATCGCTACTTTAATCCATGACATGTTAGAAGCTGGAGTATAATACCAACAAATTCTCGGTACAGTAGCCCCAAGTGGCAAGTGCAGAAAAGTGGGTGGCTCATAGATATCGAAGAGTACACTACTAAGATGTGAGTAAAGCATGTTAAAAAATTCAGCTCCTGGTTAAAACATGTATGCGATTCTTTTCAGGCCTGACCACAGGCAGTCACAAAGGCTTACCTGTCGGGCCTCATGGGGAAAAGCTGCCCTCCCCACACCAGAGTGGGTGTACTGCTAGTGCAAAACATAATGTGCCAAAATACTAACCACTCAGAAACATCAATAATAATGTTACATGAGAATTAGAGGATAATGAACCCAGGTCCCAGAGTCTCAATCTGCAGGTCCAGGAGACAGCATGGTGAGCAAGGGAGATGTCAGTATCTTGCCAGGAAATGTCTCCGGAGCCGGGTGGACAGTGGAGCAGAGGAAGTCCTCAGTCCAGCAGGACAGAGCTTCCAGTGGCCAATGCCAAGGGACATGCATGGAGTAGAAAAGCACTCTGGTGTGTGGAGCTCAGCTATCTCAGTAATGGTCTGAAGCCTGCCTCAGTTACACCCTTGAAAGTGGTGTACTCCACACGTCTGGCTTTTGTGATGAATGTCTTGGCACCCCTGATGCCAAGTGGGGGATTTCCCCAGAAGCCTACCTGTGGGTGGCCCTGTTCTACAAATATGGCTGTTCTAGTCACATATACAGGTATATTAGATGTGTCTCCTTGCCAGATGTGTCTAGCATGACTTAGGTAGATTCTCTCTGGAACCAAAGTGTCATGGCTGACTGGCAGCCATCTTGGTTGACATGACTGACTCCACTTTGTTTTATATACTTTATGCTATTGTAACAGAGTGCAGCCAAGAGGGGAGCCCCAAATAGAGATTTGGAATAAGGTCCAGAAGAGCTTGGAGATCATTGGCTCCACACCACAGGGCCACACCTGTCCAGAATGCTGGCAACTGTGGCCAGTTGTGAGAGGAGCCAGAAATGGGCCTGCAGAGGAAGATTGGTGCTGCGATTTAAACAGAGGCACGGCAGCCATTGGGTGTCTCTCTTTTTGGGACCACGAGTCTGTTTAGGGCCATTCGGCTTTGGTGTCTTGGTTGGGACCATGAGGATTGTGTGAGAGTCAGGACAAGGCTTTGGAAGTGCTCCTTTTGCCTCGTGGAGGGTGCTGGGAGGACTGTGTGCATTTGTGGGGAACTTTAGTTTGTGCTATTTCAAAAAAATAATATATTCTTTTCCTTTTCACTGATCTCTGGTATTAAGAGACATCTTTCCTCAGGCAGCGGGCAAAATGAACCCAGCAGGTGGGGAGGAACCCCTAGAGAAAAAGGAGGGGTCTTTTATATCATTCAGCCCCTCCCCCCCGCTCTGTTTTGTATCACTATTTTGAACAGAACAACGACATTTTATTGGTTCTGCTCTCCACAGGCTTCTGGGCAAGTGGCTGCTAAAGCCACATGGCTATGGAAAGAGAACACATGCGTGCACAGTGTGAGCTCATTCCCTGGTGGGCAAGAAAAAGAGAGAGAGAGAGAGAAGAGAGAGAGAGAGCTTCTTTGTTCCCCTGGGATTATAATAGCTTGGATTTAAGACAGACCAGGTACTTTTTCAAAAAAATCAATCAATTTACCAAGCTTTTCTCAGGTTTTAGATGGGTCTGCACCCCCATCCATAGAGCTTTGATATAAGGCCTCTATGGTCCAGCACCTCCCCTTGTGTTCCCCAACAATCTGGCATCAGAGAGGAGGAGGAAGAAGTGTTAATTGGGTCAGCAAATGCTGTAACTCTCTGGGGTGTGACGCTATAACTTCCTGGGAAAGCAAACAGGCTCCTGTTTCCCGGTTTATTAAACTCAATGTCTAGTTCCTTTTGTCTCTCTTTTCTAGCTAAATATAGAGGGTGACATATCCATGCAAAGAAATATGTACATGCATATTCCAATATCTTTTTTATGATAATAACTGAAGACAATTTAATTATCCAATAATGATGAAAAGATTAAAAAATATGTAGTATATTCAGTACTGGCTGGTGTGGCTTAGTGGATTGAGTGCTGGCCTGTGAACCAAAGAATAGCCAGTTCAATTCCCAGTCAGGGTACATGCCTGGTCCCCAGTTGTGGACATGCCAGAGGCAACCACACACTGATGTTTCTCTGCCTCTCTTTCTCCTTTTCCTTCTCTCTAAAAACATTAATAAAATCTTTTAAAAATGTTAAAAATACATAGTATATTTATACAATAAAATACTACTAAATGATTTTTAAAAGCAATATAACAAAAACAAAACAACCGCTGATCAATGCAACTACATGTATTAATGTTAAAATTATGTGGAGTAAAAGATGCCAGAAATGAAAAACAAAATAACCTATGATTCCATTTTATAAAGTTCCAGAAAATGCAATCTAACACAATAATAATAAAAACCAGATCAGTAGGTGCCTGGAGCCAACAGGACTATGACGAGACATGAGGGAAATGATGGAAATACCTGTATCTTGATTTTGAGGCCTCTTAGATAATAAAAGTCCAATGATCATTTTGATTACTAAGAGCAGTCTCCCTTTAATAATTAAAATGTTCAGCCCAGAGTCTTAGTAACATAATTCCATACACCAATCTAATGGAAAGCTCTCTTGCCCCCTTCTGTGCCTGCTTCAGGCTGGAAAACCAGCAGCAGTAGATAAGGACGTGGGCAGCTTCTTTATTTTCCTGGCAAGCACATGCTTCTTTACTGTAACATCAGAGTCTGTTTCTGGCTCCTCTGGGATAAAGAGGGGAGAAGATAAAAGGTAGGAAAGAACTTAATTGCTTGCTATGCAGCCTAGCAATTTGAATGTAGCCTAGCATGGTTGGCTCCTGGGTCAGGCAAATTCTCAATGATAATTCTTTTCAGAGTGATTCAATGGGCTCTTCTAAGCCAGCCCCTCTGGGTCCGCTATGGGAGGCTTTGATATGGGTAAGCTTTGATATGGGTAATGCTGCCCTTGAGCTGGCTTCTTTAAACATCCCTCTCAGCTGTGCATGTGATACTTGATCACCAGTCACCTCTTGGTGAGAAGGCCTTCTGGACTTGTGGCTTTTCTCAAAAGAAAATGAATTCAAGAAAGTGGCAGTCTCACCTTATTTTCAGAAGATATATAGTACTTGAAGTGCAAGACCAGGAAACTAAGCCATAGCCTTCACTTTTCATCATTTTAGGTCCATTCTTAATACTAAGCTTCTGAGCTTCCTTAAAATATTGGGAAAGGTGTAACACTCTCTAATTGTTTCACATTAATACTCTCTCACTTGTTTTGATTTGAAGGGGCTATGTCACCATCACCAATGTGGAAATGAAGGTGTTAAGGAAAGCATAAAATCTTATTAACCGTCTCCAAAGAAATCCTCCTTACCTCTTTAAACTACTCTATTTTAAGGCTTAAATATGGACTTCAGGCACAGTTAACAGGCTGCCGTCTTAATTCATACATTTGAATATGGTGGCTTTTGAATGTATTGTCTTAGGCCATTAGAGAATCAGCCATAATGAACACAGCTCCCCCCACCCCACCCACCTGCCACATTCACAGGGGATAAGTTTCAATATTCCAGGTGGATGCCTGAAACTGGGTAGTACTGAACGCTTATCTGTGCTATGTTTGTTTGTTTGTTTGTTTGTTTTTTCCCCATACACACATACATTTTCACTTCGAGGAAGAACTTTATTTCTGGGGAGACTTTGGCATTATCTCCTGTCACAAAATCTCATAAAGCAAAAAGGGAAAGTTAGGGGCTTCCTGAGCCTGTATTGAATTTTTAGAATTCGAGAAAATTTTGCACATACCTATCCTTTAAAATCTTCCTTATAATTTTTAGCCAAAGTAAAATACTTATAATGTTAGCCCTGCAATGCATTTAAAATTTGTATATTCTATCTGGCACTTCAATTATTTTTCCAGAGAGGATATTCAGGACATTTAAAAACAAGTTCCCATAGTATAGTGTTTCTTTTTTGTGTGTGTTTCTCTTGTAAATTTGCTGATTTTAAATGTCTTTTCAATTCAATAAATAACATCATAGGAGACATTTACAAAAAATATGAAATGTGAGGATAAGTAAATTATATAAAATTAAAAAAAAATCCCTCTCCAATTTCCAGGAAAAAAAAAATTATTTTAGACCTGTCTTGAGAATTTTCTTAATCTATTTGAGATGCAACAGTGTTACAATACCACCCTCTAGTGTATTTGGTAGCTATTTTCGTCTTTTTTTTTTACATGAAACAGCTCACACCCCATTTATTATTTAAAACTACTTTGTTACAAAAGGAAAAAAATGCAATGCAGTATAACAGATTGACAGCATCATCAAGTTTATTACACAAATTTCAACCCACCAGAAAGACAAACAAACCACCGACAGCAGGGTATTTTCTTCTTTTGCTGGTAAGTGAAAAGTAATGTTTTGTATTGAGGTTAAACTGTGTTTTTCAGTTCAATCTATTTGAATTCTACCAAATACAAAATATTTCTCCTTTTTATTTAATTTTATATTTAAAAAGTATATATAAATACATATACAAATATTTCACTGAATATGTTAATTGATAAGAGTAATAAATTATTTTCAGAGCTTTAATCATTTTATACTTTTCTGGTGTTTGCACTCCCCAGTCTTACTCTTATCCCAGATATCAAGAAACTTGATTTAAATAAAATGTAGTATGACTTAAATATATAAAATAAATATATGTGTATGAAGTGAAATGTCTTTAAAGAAAATAATTTTTGAAACAGAAATAGGAGACTTAGAAAAGTGAGGACATGTTCTGCTATTTTCCAACTGAATGTTTTTGGACAAGTTACTTCACCACTGAATTTTATTTTTTTGTTTATTTGTTTGTTTTTGGATTTAAAATGTTGATAATATTCATCTTGGAGAGTTATGTGCATTAAATGGCATGACACATGCAAACAACCTAGTTCAGTGCCTGATACAATCTCCTCCTCCTTCTGCAAAATTGAGATTGGCTCCCGAAATGAAGGATATTTGGTCATTATGTAGCCACAAAAAAACTTTAATTACAATTCACAAGCCTGAAAAATGAGGATCCCTCTTAATGCCTTAGGAAGAAGCTATCTACCATAAGCTATGTCTTAGTCAGTTTGGGCTGCTCTAACAAAATACCACAGATTGGGCAGTTTACAAACAACAGAAATTTATTTTTCACAGTTCTGGAGATTAGGGAGTTCAAGATCATGTTGCCAGTAGACTCAGTGCCTGGGGCTGGCTTAGTGGTTCATAGATGGCCCTCTTCGGGCTATTTCCTCACATAATGCAGCTGGGGATCTCTGTGTGGTCTTGTTTATTAGGCACTAGCTCATTCATGAGCACTGTACTTTCATGATTTAAGCATCTCTCAAAGGCCCCAGCTCCTAACACCATTAAAATTAAAGATAGGGATTTCAATGTCTGCCTTTTGAGAGGGATATAAACATTCAGACCATAACAAGTAATGTAACAGAATTTGAAACAGAAAAAATTCTATCTAATTTTTATGCCTAATTAAATAATATATTGAGTATATTTTAAAGTTACATGGAGTTATTCTTGTTCTTGCTCTTATTTTAATAAATTATGATAAAAAAATTTAATAACTTTCCCAAATAGAATGACTATAGACAAATTAACTAAAATTCCAGACATTTTAAAAAATGGTTATTATTTTCAAAATCAAGATCGTGCCTTTCTCATTTTTTTCCTCATAGTGATCTATATAATAACATTTAATGTAATGGTGTTTTTCTTTTTTTAAGTATATTTCATTAAAAATACTATTACAGTTGTCCCATTCTTTTCTTTCCTTTATCTCCCTCTGCCCCTCATAACCCCTCCCTCCAGCATTTCCCCTTTAGTTCATGTTCATGGGTGGTACATATAAGTTCTTTGGCTTCTCCATTTCCTATACTACTCTTAACCTCCCCCTGTCTATTTTATACCTACCAATTATGCTTATTCCCTGTACCTGTTCCCCTATTCTCCCCTTTCCCCCTCCTTGCAGATAATCTTCCATATGATCTCCACTTCTGTGATTATCTTCCTATTTTTTTTGTTTTTGTTTTTTTAGATTCAGTTGTTGATAGTTGTGAGTTTGTTTCTGTTTTAGTGCTCATAGTTTGGACCTTCTTCTTTTTCTTAGATAAGTCCCTTTAACATTTCATATAATAAGGGCTTGGTGGTGATGAACTCCTTTAACTTGACCTTATCTGTAAAGTACTTTATCTGTCCTTCCATTCTAAATGATAGCTCTACTGGAGAGAATAATCTTGGATTAGGTCCTTGCCTTTCATGACTTTGAATACTTCTTTCAAGCCCCTTCTTGTCAGCAAGTTTCCTTTTGAAGAATCAGTCCTATGGGAGCCCCTCTGTAGGTAACTCTCTTCTCTTGCTTTTAAGATTCTTTCCTTGTCTTTAATCTTTGGCAATTTAATTATGATGGCCTTGGTTTGTTCCTCTTTGGGTTCAAATTCTGTGGGAGCTCTGAGCTTTCTGGACTTGTATGTCTATTTCCTTTGTTAGATTGGGGGAGTTTTCTTTCATTATTTTTTCAAATAACTTTTCAATTTCTTGCTCTTCTTCTTCTCCTTCTGGTACCTCTATGATTCAGATGTTGGAATGTTTAAAGTTGTCCCAGAAGTTCCTAAGCCTCCCCTCATATTTTTGAATTTTTGTTTCATCATTCTGTTCTGGTTGAATGCTTATTTCTTCCTTTTGGTCCAAATCATTAATTTATATATAATTTTTATTTTTTAAATATTTTATTTATTTATTTTTAGACAGAAGGGAAGGAAGGTAGAAAAAGAGGGAAAGAAAAATCAATGTATGGTTGCCTCTCACTCACCCCCTACTTGGGACCTGGCCTGTGATCCAGGCATGTGCCCTGACTGGGAATCCAACTGATGACCCTTTGGTTTGCAGGCCAGCACACAGACCACTGAGCCACACCAGTCAGGGTATTTTTCTTTATTTCCCTGTGTATAATTTTCACTTCTTCCTTTATTTTTCAACTACACTCAATCAATTCTGTGGGTATCCTGATTACCAGTGATTTGGAACTCTGCATCTGATAGGTTGGCTATCTCCTCTTCACTTAATTCTTTTTGTGAAGTTTTAATCTGTTCTTTTTGGGCCACATTTTTTTTTTTTGTCTCAGTGCACCTGTTATGTTGTAAAGGGCAGGGCCTTAGGTATTTACCAAGGAGGGTCAAGCCACTTTGCCAGCCTGTGGAGCTGTTGGGGAGTGGTCAGAGAGGGAGCAATGTTGCTTGATCATCTCTCTCCCTGCTTTCGAAAGACTGGCTGTTTCTCCCACTGCCACAATCCCCACAACGTTTTACAGCCAAAGGTTTCAAGGCTTTATTTTTCCCATGCTGGAGCCCTGGGTTGTGCAGCCTATCTCGCTTCCCAGTTATTCCTCCCAGTTTATCCCCACGTGAACGTGGGACCATCCAGTCCACCAGCTGCCACTTTGCAGTGCATCATCTCCATCCTAGCTACCCATCTCCATCCCTCCTACCACTCTGGATGAATGTTTCTTCTTTATCTCCTTGGTTCTCGGACTTCCATACAGTTCAGTTTTCTGGCAGTTCTGGCTGGTTTTTCATTTTTAAAATGATTGTTTCTTTTGGGTGTGTGAGGAGGCAAAGCATATCTACCCAGGCCTCCAAGTTGGCCAGAACTCCTTAATGTAATGGTGCTTTCAAATGGTGAAAAGTTTTCAGCAAAAAGTTTCTTTAAAATATTAATAAAACACTGGTTTAAAAAGCAGTTCAATTACAGATAACTCACAATTTGTCAACCAATGTTTATTAGTCTGTTATGACTAATGTGAGAATAGCAGGAGCTGAAATAAGGCACATTTCTTAGGGCCATATCAAAAAACTTCAAGCGTATTTCTAAGCTCATTTTAAGATAAAAATACTACACTGGATTTACCATTTTCTGTGGAAATATCTGTAAATGAACCTTCATCATATGTTGACCAAACCCAATAATAAATTTTACACTTAATGAATACATTTATCCTCATTACATTTCATTGAAAAAGACAGGGAACTGTCTACATTTTTTATTACCATTGATTGTATCAGCATTGTGTCAATTTTTCCCCCTTTGCCTTTTTCTGCCCAGCCCACCCCCCACTCCCACAGTCAATCCCCACACTGTTGTCTATGTCCACGGGTCATTCATACATTGTCTTTGACTGGCCCCTTCCCCTTCTTTCTACCATTGCCCTCCTGCCCCTTCACCTCCAACAGCTGTCAGTCTATTCTGTGTTTCCATATCTCTGGTTCTGTTTTGCTCACTGGTTTATTTTGTTCATTAGATTCTTCTTATGAGTGAGATCATATGGTATTTGTCTTACACTGACTGACTTATTTTACTTAGCATAATATTCTCCAGTTCCAGCCATGCTGTTGCAAAAGGTATGGATCCCTTCTTTCTTTCTGCTGCATAGTATTCCATTGTGTAAATGTACCACAGTTCTTTGATCCACTCATTTACTGATGGGCACTAGTTTGCTTCTTACACTTGGCTATTGTAAATTGTGCTGCTATGGATGTAGGGGTGCATAGGTTGTTTTGAATTGGTGTTTTGGGATTCTTAATATATATTCTCAGCAGTGGAATCACTGAGTCAAAAGACAGTTCCATTTTTAATTTTTGGAAGAAATTGCATATTGTTTTACACAGTGGCTGCATCAGTCTGCATTTCCACCAATAGTGCACTAATCATCCCTTTTTTTCACATCCTCGCCAGCACTTGGTGATTTATTAATGATAGTCATTCTGACAGGTGTGAAGTGATATCTCATTGTGGTTTTAATTTGCATCTCTCTGATGGCTAGTGATGCTGAGCTTTCTTTCATATATCACTAGGCCATCTGTATATCCTCCTTGGAGAAGTGTTTATTCAGGTCCTTTGCCCATTTTTTAATTGGGTTGTTTGTTTTCCTGGTGTTGAGTCATATGAATCCTTTACATATTTTGGAGATTAAATCCTGATGTGTCATTGGCAAATATGTTCTCCCATACAGTCAGCTCCCTTTTCATTTCGATGATGGTTTCTTTAGCCTCTCAGAAGCTTTTTAGTTTAATGTAGTCTGATTTGTTTATTTTTTCCTTTATTTATGTTGCCCTAGGAGATGGAAACTGTCCATTTTAATGTGAGGAATCTAAAGCATAGAGGATTTGAAAAATAAACTAAATAGATATTAAGTGATATTAGCTGATAGAGCTGGGAAGGTCTGGACACAGAGCATCTACAGCAGAATTGGCTTGCAGCCCACTTTTAAGGTGCATTTATCATCTCTCTATTATTAAATAATCTTGCACTGAGTTTTCAAAAGAAGCAAGAATGCATTAGACATTTTAACAATTTTTTGTCTGCAACATAGACATTTTTTATCTGACAAATGAGTTAGATGAATACATAATAACAAAATCCCACACATTATTTATCATGTGTATTATTCAACAACACAAACTGTTTCTTTAAAACAGAACATCATGCTTTGTTAATATCCTCAAAGACACTGAATAAACTTGGTTCAAGAGTGTAAAACATGTTTCAGTGGTATCTTTTTCTTGCTGTATTATGCATAGTCAGATTTGACCAACAAATGTATTCATATGTATTTGTCTTGGTACTTATTCTGATTTTAAGTAAAGTAGATAATTGCATCTGTTTTCATTATATTTTGAATCCATCCATGAATTTTGTAATCATGTAACTACATTATCATTGGGATTAAATGTTTCTGTATGGACAGTTTAACCATTGTCAATATTTGTGTACTCCATAATATTCTGCTTAATTAAATAGTTCTATGACTACATCTTTGACTGGAGTAAAGCTAAATTCTGTTTTAAAATCTTTCAAGTGAAAAATGGTAACTTTTAAGAAATTGCACAATTAGTCTAATAGGTGGGAAGATATGTACACACCATTCAGAAAGTGCCAATATCACCCTCAAACATATGTAAAGCCAAATAGCCTTTATATATATAAACTAAATATAGTTAATTTTGTAAATAATAATAATAAAAAAATAATAATTTAAAGACAACCTATAGAAGTTAATTCATACATTGATTTGAGAAAAAGTTAATAATCCTAAAGCAACATTATTTAAATTTAGAATCTAAGGATTATGTAATATACCCTTTATATAAGAAATTGATATTTTCATGGAATGCCTAATTTGTATGCAGAACAATATAAAAATACTTTTTCTGTTTATATCATGCTTAGTGTGATTATTAATCTGTTATATCCTGCCTGTTCTTGAGTCACTTTTTTCCTGTCTATACTTTTCCTTGAAAATTCTGGGCTGTATTTTTTTACTTCCTTTCAGCCATAAAATGAGGTAGAAATGATAAAATTATGCTTTCAGGAATCTTAAATCTTCCACGTTTATCACCCTGTGAAGAAATCCAGGATAAAGGTGACACCCAGCTGTCCCATCTGTTCCTACTGAGTGCAGCACCTAGTCTACCCAGCAGCATAATTAAGCCCAAACAAAACCCCCCAAAACAACTCAGGCCATCCACAGGGTCATGAGAAATAACAAATCGTTGATGTTTTAAGCACTTAAATAAACCGTACATTAGAAGAAATTTGTGTTTATAGTTGCAACACACGGGTTTCTGGGTGATTTATTGCATAGCATTATTATTAATATATCTTATTTACAGAAGTTGTCACAAATGTAACAAATATTTAAAATATGTGTTAATTGACTTAAAGAACCAGTTGGAGACAGCAAGACAAATGCTATAGAAATTTGGAAAGTTGTTCTTCGTGTTGAGTAGATCCAAACATTTGATGACTCACCTACCTTAATTTTTTTTAATTTTTTGCTGTTCAATTACAGTTGTACCCATCTCCCCCAATACTCTCCCCTGCCCTGCTCATCTCCCTTCTCCCACATTAAAAAATCTATCTAGTTTTAGTGCTGGAGGAAAAATGTGTGGCAGAATGTTGAAAGTTGAGTTCGTTGTTAACTGACTGTATTTGATAGAACACTAAAGAAAGATATAACACCATTGTGTCAGTGGAATTTAGTGAGCGTATGGAGTTCAAAAATTGCATGAAAATTGAAAAAATTCTTTTTCACTAAGTTGAACATGTGGTCATTACCCCACAGACTTAGGAAAAAGGCCAATTCAAGCTGCTGCACTCAAACATGGAATCAGAGCAGAGACCCAGATACACTTTTAAAAGAATTCTGCAAGGATGAAAATCATGCTTATTAAATCTTTTCAATTGGAAATAAAGGTTCCTACAAAGCTTAAGGTTATAGTCTCACAAATATCAATTCACTCAAAGTACATACGTATAGAGAGAAAATCATATTTCATATGTATTTGAAGGGGACAGTTTATGCATATAATTAGAGGCAATCAAATGCATGAAATATCCACAATTTGCCTGAGACAGTGATATTGCAAATCATTTCTAGTTTGGAATATAAGAAACCAAAATTATTTGAGATATTAAAAACATTCATGGATCTCTAAATTTCACTGGACAGAAAATGATCTGAAAAACCTACTAGGCTGCAAAAGAATGGGGAGGGGTATCATTGTACAGTTCCCTATTTGGAAGTGACTAAGTGGAAGGGTAGAAAACACATCTCCAAATAGCAGAACCAAGAGGTATAGAGAGAATGGATGAAACAGTGATACATTGGAAGCAGAACCAGGGAACTGGGGCTAAGCAAAATTTCACACATGCTGTCAATTACTGTCTGCTCTGTGTCTTCTATTTTTGATCTTACAAATGCCAATATTTATTGTTGTTGTCCTACACTTGTTCTGCTATCATATAAACAGAAAGTTGGAAAGAGTTAGCATGCTTATCTAACTAATAGCTGTTTGGACCACAAGAAGTCATCTAAGGAGCTGATGTAGTGATTATCATGATTCTCTAGCTTGAGTCTGTTGCAGTCATTGGATGATGCATAGAAGGTGTGTTGAGTAAGTGCAAAAGTATATACATCTTACAGAGAAAAATGACATGACAAAACTGTGCATCAGGAAGAATAAAGAGACTGAAAATAATGATGGGCCATGATATTAATTGTAGCAGAGTATAGTGAAGGCAGAAGAGTGAATGCTTCATATAAATTGAGGATTAAGAGATTCAGATACCTTAAAGGGAGTTTTTTGTCCTCGTACAGTATTGGAAATGACAAGACCATCAAGAATATAACCATGGGAGAGGTTGATTATGTGTTTAAGAAAATAAAATTAGAACTAGGTATCTGAAAGTCTAATGTAGATTTTGGCTAAAACCACCAGAAGTAGTGAAGACTGTAAATGAGAAAAACTGCAGAAAAATTGCTAGAATTTCTCAGGAACAAGGTGCATGACAAAGATAACTATAGATGACAGTTCTTATCTTATATATTCACTCTCTTGATTTTGAAAATATTTTTTGCAAGACTTTCTGGGAAATATTCCCAACTTTTCAAAACAATTAACTATTCTAATATGATTTTAGGCAAATGCACAAACATTTATACCCACAAAGAGAAAGAAACAGAAACTTATAATGTTTTTTCCTATAATACAAAAAAGTGATCAGGAAATAAAGAAAAATGTTACTTACTTGCTCTAATAAATTTATGATACTTTCTAGTGACTCAGATAAGGTATTTTTAAAATGATTTTGAACCCTGTTATTCATTTGAATCACAGCTAAGTTAATAATTTACTTTGATTTCCAGAAGAGAGAAGTTTCTGTTTTAAGAGAAAGACAAAGGAAAACTGCATTTTTCTAAATCTCTAAAAGTCATTTACTGTAACCAGTTTACTATAACTTTTAATATAAGATATTATGACAGACATGTTATTTAGAAACACATTGAGGACTCTGATACTATTTCAGGTTCTATTTATAAATTTTATTTATCAGATTAATTTGTTAACATATTCTATGCTTTATATTTCACAATTATGTTACTCTACCAAGTTTACTTGGAAAATGATGAAAAGAAAATATTTTATTTATGGAAAAAAACAAATAATTCATGCACAGATGAAAAGATGAAGAAAATATGGCATACATAAATAATAAATATTTAGTCTTGAAAAAGGGAAATCCAACAATAACATGAATGAATCTAGAAAAATTATGCTGAGACAAAAAGCCAGTCACAAAAAGATAAATACTGTATGATTCCACCTGTATACTACACCTACATTAGTAAAACTCACACAAGCAGAACATAAAATGGGGTTGTTAAGGCCTGGGGAGAGAAAAAGTAGGAAGTAGTTGTCAATGGGTGTAAAGGGTTAGCTGTAGAAGATGAATAAGCTCTGGACATCTGTTGTGCAACATAGTACACATAATTAACAATATGCACTACAAAATATACTAAAGGGGTAGTTTTCATGTTGTGTTCTTATTACAAAAACAAACAAAACACACAAAAAACACAAGGACATTTTGGAGGTGATGAATATGTTTAGCACCTTGATTATGGCGTGTATATTAAATATGTTCAATTTAAAAAAAATCAAAAGTAAGTGCATTTAATATTGTATGATCCAAATAAAATGCAAAACAAATGTTGAAAGTGAGACTGTGATAATGTACTGTTCTTACTATCATTAAACACATTGGTATTTATTGCACAGAACAACTATTTGATGAAAGTAGATCCAGTTCTGAAAAATCAGAGCTACAAGTAAAAAAGTAAAAAGGGCCATTATGAATGTTTAGTAATTGAGAAGCATCTAGGTTTGTGCTTCCTAAGGATTTTATTCCTTTCTGGAAGCTATGGGCAGTACCCAACATTGAAAAGCTGTTAGAAGAAAAAAGGCAAACAGACATATTGCTACCAATCAAACAAGTTATTTTATGTTTAGAGCAATTATGTTAAGTGAGTGATAAATACTGACTAAAATGGAAAGGGAATCAAAGAAGGCTTTGCATTTAAGCAATCACTAAAAGGAATTCTCCTATTAACACACTGTAAACCAACTTACCCTTTGTCCTGTGGAATCCAAGACTTTCTCACACTCCTTGTTTCCCTTTATCTCTCACTTAGGCCTGGACATTCCCATAGCTCCCAGCTTTCTCACAAATGTGTCCATTCTATACTTTTTAGGAATTCATTAACATTTAATTCAGTCTAAGATGACATAAAATAAAGCAAATTTACTTTCACTACAGAATTTATTTATGAAATACTGCATATGAATAATTTATCTTTATTTGGTACAATGCTGAGGAGACACATAACATTTGGTTCAAATTAAATATTTAACTTAATGTTTGAAAATCTTATTGTTAAAATATTTGAAATGGTTTTAATACTTGTCTCATTTTTTAGCTTTTATTTATTTACTTTTAGAGAAAGGGGAAGAAGGAGAAAGAGAGGCACAGAAACATCACTGTGAGAGAGACACATCGGTTGGTTGCCCCCCGCATGCACCTCACCGGGGACTGAACCCACACCACAGGCATATACCTTGAAAGGTAACCACACTGGTGAACTTTTGCTCTGTGGGATGATGCCCAACCAACTGAGCCACACTGGTCAGGGCTTCTGTTTCAATTTTTCAGGCAAAATTTTCTCCCCCTGAAACAGTGGAAGGGAGAAACTCACACAGTGAAAGTGATCATAAATTATGGATTCTTATAGACTACTTGAGGTATTCTCTTGAGCAGTACAAAGTTCTATGGGTATCATGGCCAATAGACAGCATATAGGTGGTATTTGAGCATGAAATCTATACTTGTAAATTTCTCTTAAAAGATAGAAATTTTGACCCTCTAAATATTCTTTCTGATAAGATACCATATTGTGTTTGATATTTTATTCCTTCTCTTTCAAAAGATGTTCAATCCTTATCTTTTAGTGGAATCGTGAGTGTGCGTGTATGTTCATATGTCAGGCCTGAAGTAGTTAACTGAGATGCCTAGAATTTGACCTTCAGCTTAATGGGGAATTATGTTCAGATCTGAGACTGATTGAGTCAAATGCAAATACAGGCAAGAAGGTAAAGGTAGGCTAAATATGCAAAATAATACTAGTGATCCAAAGAGTGGTTTAACCACTGTAAAATATAAAGGACAAAATCATAGAAAGTGTAAAACTCATTTCAGGAAGAAAGCAAGTTTCTAATAAAGGGCTGAAGACCAAACTACTTTCGTATATGACATCATTAAAGGTAATGCATTTGGATGCAAAATCACCACTTCCAATTATTTTAGTAGCAGGTTGATGACTATCCTCTTAACCTGTGGCTTCATAATGAGGATCTTTTCACCTTTAAGATAATCTTGAGCCAATAAGTGCATCTGCAGATAATAACATTTGCAAGGTAAGATAAGAACATTCCTGGAATCGTGGAGGTTTAATTGAGGAGTTCTGCCATTAAATACCTATTACTGTGCAATGGGGCTTTACAAACTACCTAGAAGAAAATGAGTCATTTCAGGGTAATGAAATAGTACATTTGATGGGTCTTATCAATAGTAGCATAATGGATTTTGAAAATAAACATTTAATTAGGTAGATATCTAGAAGAAGAAAAATAGACTTTATTAACAGAGTAATATATGTCATATATTTGAAGATTATCTTCGTATGATAATTCCTGAAACCTTCAGACCTATGTATAGGTCTGGTATAACGACTAATATGTTTAACAGATTAGAGTAAAACAACTAAAAAATGTTTCAATATATCTCCAAGTATAAATTGTTGATATTATCTTTCTAATTTTTTAAAGCTGCGGTGGCAGAAAAAATACATCTCTCACAATTCAAATCCACATCCTAATGTCTGAATCCCGAGGCTTCCTTACATGACAAGAAAGGACACTGATACATTAAGGATGTTGAGATGGGGAGATGATCTTGGATTCTTTGGCTTGACTTGGATTCTCTGGCTGGTCCTAATGTGTTCACAAGTGTCCTTATAAGAAGAAAAGGATCAGAGAAGGAGAGGTGACAAAGCAGTAGAGGTCAGAGAGATGTAGGGCCACAAGCAAAGAAATGCAGGCATACTTAAGAAGCTAGAAAAGGTAAGTAACAGATTCTCTCCAGAGGGATGAGATATAATATAGCTCTCCTAACCCATTTTAGACTATAAACCTCCACAACTATAAAATAATAACTTTGTGTAATTTCTTACAATAGCAAGAGGAAATAATATAAAAGCAGATAAGTAACATATACTTGAGTGTGTATATATATAGACATTTATATGTGTATATACACAGTAATATATAACATATATTATTTATTATAAATATATATACTTGTCATTAACACTTAAGATATTACTATAGTGATAGCTTAGTATAGCCTTTAAGTGTGTACACATTATAGGTCTACTATATATTGTGTTGACTTTTGTTTGCAAATATTGATGTATATATTAATAGTTTCTCCTACATAAAATACCAGTTTGAGAGTCTAATATTACTTCTACAGTGATATAGATACATAATTCCATTCTGAGATGTGAGAAATTCATGTTCTTCTATTGATGGGAAAAAGGGAAGCTTTCCTCTGACCTTTTCTTCCTGACCACGTAGGAGCAGGCAACTCCTCAGATTCATTCATAGTTAGCTTCCTGATCTTGTCCAGAGGATGTTTCAAGGACTAGGACTTGGAAAAGAAATTGAGTCTGGAACACTACGCTTTCAGATGGGGGGAAACAAACAAAAGAAACCCTGAACAGTGAGTGAAAGATTTAAAGTGCGTGGAATTGATAGCTGTGGAATTTAAGTCTTCCTACAAGTTCTTAGTCAATCCCCTTGACCTGTCTGCCACTTATATTTAGGCCATACTTCTTTTCTCATCAACCCGCACTACAACTACAGCACTCCATTTGAATCCCTATAACCTAATCACAGAGACTGGGTTGTTTATAAACAGCAAAGATGTATTTCTCACTGGTCTGGAGGCTGACAAGTCCACAAGCAAGCCACCAGCAGATTTGGTGTCTAGTGAGAACTCGCTTCCTGGTTCATTTGTAATTATCTTCTCACTGTGTCCTTACAAGGTGGAAGAAGCAGGCAGTTCTCTGGAGTTTCTCTCTTAATGTCACAAATTGAATTCTGAGGGCTGAATTCTCATGAGCTCATCACCTTTCAAAGGCCCTCATCCCCTAATATCATCACACTGAACATTAACATGTGAATTTTGGGAGAACACAAACATTCAGTCTATAGAAATTATTCAATTGTGAGTTCTTCCCTAAGCAACACAGGAGCATTCTCCTTTTCTCCACTGCCAACCTACATAAAAGAATTTAATATGTTCTTTCTATGGACAGGGAGTCAATCTATTATTTCTTGCTAGAAGTTAGTGATAAATATAGACAGATACTTGGAACTACACAAAAGAATTAAAAAACACAAGAGATGGGAAATATGTGTGTAAATAGTTTTTTTTATTTTTTAAATTGTCTTTAAAAGACAACTGACTGTTTAAAGAGAAATGATAACAATAAATTGTCATAATGTAAAATATAAAGAAGTGGATGGCAAGAAACAAAGGAGAAGAGTAGTATGAATAGAAGAATATTGTATTAAATTATTACATTATTGTTTTAAACTATTACATCATATGAAGTGGCTATGATATTTAGTCAAGGTAAACTATAACAAAGTAAGGATGCAGATTCTAATCTACAATGTAATCAAAAAGTAGAAAGATATGCACAAATAATACAAACATAAAAACAAAATTAAATGCATATAACATGATAGAAGAAAATAACAATAACTGATTCAAATGGAAGAAGAAAACAAGGTGAAGGAACAAAAACAGATGGGATGATAGAAGACACAGAGAAAATGTCAGACTGAAACACAACCATATCAAATACTTGATAGAAAGTAAATGGAAAAACACTATGATTAAAATCAGAGATTCTTGATTTGGATTATATAAAAAATGAACTAACAGTTCTTTTCTGTAGAAAAAAGCAGTTTATGAGTCTAATACTATTTCTGTAATAATACACACACAGATTCCTACAACAAGATGTTAGAATCTCAAGCCATTTTTAGAAAAAAAAAGTACATGATATTTTCCTCCCTCTAGACTCTCCTGACAGAGCAGCAGTAGAAAATTCGGCAGGTCCATGTCCCTGCCTTCTCACATTGTTAGTCTTGAGTAGGGGCGTTTCTACAAGTAGTGCTCTGCTCCAGGGCTAAGACCAATGTTTGTTTTGATAGTTCGGCACTCTGAGTTACATTAGAGATCCAGTTTCAATATAAAGACACAGATAGGTCAAAAAGTAAAAGGTGAAGAGTTGTATCATGGGAAAACTAATCATGGGAAAATTTGAGTGGCTGTATTAGCGATATTCAAAAATAGATACCAAGACAACAGAGGTCATCAGAGAAAAACAGACCATGTAACAATGCTTCAGGTCCTCAAACATTCTTTAGAACCATAATTCCTGGGCTTCTAAGAGTGGTGCAAATTCACAAGGAAATAATGTCTTCATAGAATGTAGTATTTAGTTAGGAACTTTCAGTGTTTAGATAGAAATGTAATTTGAAGTGTTTGATCACACAAGTTCTAGTTATAATGTTGTTTGCTATTCTAACTTATAGTATAACACAACACATTGCAAAACTACATGTTTTACAGTACTTGTGGCAGCCTTTATAAAAGTTAGTGTTGACATTCAAGAACCACATAAAGAGGTCTGGTAGCACTTGATATCGCCAGAATCCTCTGCAGTGAATTTTAACTTTGGGTTGAACTAACAGGTTTTCAATATTCTATAATGATGTACAGTACTGCTTCTACTGTGTAATCCATTTTTTCTTTTAATGAGGATATTGCTTAATCTATAAGTATTCAAATGAAGTGCAATAGGCAAAAAATGTTTGTAATATCATCCAGATGGCATAATAATTCTGTCTCCCTGTTTTCTATGTCATTGGTGAGACTTCAGAAGTGATAATATAGTGCTGTTCTAACTAAGGCTTATATTTAATCTCTTAGTTTATGTATATTATAAAAATAATTTTGCTATTTTCTCTAGATTTTTAACACTATTGCAATAATTATACATTTAAAAGCAAGCACATCTTTATTGAGCTAGTAATTAGTGCTGAAATTACATTATATAAAATCTTTCAAAAGGCAGGGTGCATCATGCACAGAGTTACTTTTATTTATTGCTATTTTAAGTAGCTTAGTTTTGTGACCACTGTGATATTTCCCTACAGCATACCAAGTATAAAAATGACACAAGGAATTTACTACCCATTTTTGGACAACATAAAACAGTTAAAGTGACTATAAATGATTTTTAAAAACATTTTACAAAAATAAAGGTAGTAAATTATATTACAGATGAATGTCTATAATGTTTTAGTAACAATGATAATTACCACTTTGTGTTTTTCTTTATTTTTTGATAAAGAACCATAGCATGTTTAACATATATGCCCTCTAGCGATATGAAACAATAATGAACAGCAATAATTAAAACACCATAAAGTTCAATCTTCCAACAAATGCCAGTGTTTTATTAGGGAGTCTTGTAAAGAGCATAAAGGTCTTTGGATGATTATCACAAATGCCAGCCCATGTTGGATCAACATGTAAATGAGATTATAAATCTCTTGGGGATGTTCAGTGAACTGATGCCCATTGCAGGTTTAAATATTAGAGAACTATAAATAGAAACTGGTGAGCCTCACAAATTACTGGAAGTAATTTCAAGCCCTTTACAAATATAAGATAAAATTTCATTGAAGCAAGTTAGCAGGCAGCAGAGCATAGTTAAAACTCATTGACTTACTCAAGCATAGGAATAGTAACAGGTTTTGTAATTTATTATAAGAAGGATGTTTGTGTAGTTCAAATGTTTTCAGATAGTTTCAAAGGCACTACTGGAAGTAAATCTCCAGCTTGTATCAGTTATCCTTTCCATATATTTTCCTAATTTCTCAGTGTAATTTTAAAGGTCAAATCACCAACAAAGGAGGTTATCATATAATATGAAGTGGATTTAATGGCTAAAGAAAGTGTCTATTTACAGGAAGTTATTTCAACAGGAAAATGGAACTCCTTGAAAATTATTTACATTAGCCAAAATAAACCGGTAGAAAATTGGGGAGTGGTGATTAGATTAGGTTAAATCCATCAAGAGAACTATTTGGTTAAATGGCTGTCTTACAAACAATCTGTTGATGAGAAGACTATAGCAGAAAAGTATGTAAAAGACAGGAACATTCACTTTATAAGTAGAAGTGTATCATAATCAGGATTCTTAGAGTCGAAAATGACAAAACTGAACTTCAGCTAATGTTAACTGAAGAGGATTTATTTGAAACATAATGGAGATAATTAATATAATAAACAAAAATTTCCCAAAATCAAGTTTTCCTCATTAATTAACAAATAAATTTTATTTAGCACTAGTCATAATGGGTGACACATTTTTTCCAAGTGTGGTATGTTTGCTGGTTGTCTTAAGGTGAAATTCCAGTGTTTTATGTTATTTTATGTTACCGGTTTTAAGTTAAATAATTTGTAATTTCTGTGTGAATGTAAAAAAGTATATGTAACTATCTTTAAGATGATGTATCCTCCTTGTGCCAGGAGCTATGCATTGTACGGCAGTTTAATAAGAGAGTCATAAATCTATAGTCATTATTTTCCATAACCTAACAAAAAAGTTTAAAAAATAACAATAAAAAACAGACTCTCAGCCAAGGTGGACGAATAGGTAGACACATATCGCCTCCTTACACAACCATGAGAAGGATCACAACTAACATCATAACAAATGAAACAAAGCAAAACAAAGACACCCAGAACTGCTATAAAATCAAACTATAGAAATCCGGAAACCGAGGATGTAAAGAAACCATATACAGCCAGGTGGGTAGGAGGGGAGGAGATGGGGAGCCAGGGCAGAGAGGACATAGTGTAGCCTTGGCAAGGCAGTGGCAGTAAGGCAGCCAGCAGAATGGGTGGTCTCACATTCACATGTGGTGGATGAAATTGGGAGGGATACCTTGGGAGTGAGTGATGCCAGTCCTAGGTCACACGGCAGAGCTCACGGTTCCAGTGCCGGGAAATAAAGCCTCATTACTTCTGGCTTTAAAAACCAGTGGGAGCTAGGGCAGCAGAAGAAACTGCCAGTCTCTTAGGAGAGTCTGTTTTAGGAGAGTCTGTTTAAAGGTCCCACAGGGCCCTAGGACAAACGCAAACCTACTCACTCTGGGAACCACCAGTGGAATAGCAACTAGAAGGCTACCCGTTGCATACAGAAAGGGGGTGGAGTGACTGGAAATGGGGCAAGTTCTGAAAAAGCCTCAACATTGTCCCTTCTCCAATTCCTCCCCCACATACAGAGCCAGAAAGTGGCAAAGCAGGTTGGTCTGCCATGGGGAATACCTATGGTTGTGCCACACACAACTTAACAGGTGCTCTAAGACAGGGAGTCAAAGCAACTCTACCTAAAGCACAGAAAGGCTTCCAAGTTGGGGAGAAAAAGAAATATGGCCCACATGAAGAAACAGAATAAAACTCCAGATAAAGAAGAAGCAGAGATAAGTGAAATGGAGATAGCCAACCTATCAAAGGCAGAGTTCAAAACACTGGTTACAAGCATGCTCAGAGAACTCATTGAATATGGCAAAAGCATAAGGGAAAAAATGAAGACTGTACTAAGTGAAATAAAGAAACATTCACAGGGAACCAACAGCAAAGGAAAGGAAGCCGGTGTTCAAATCAATGATTTGGAACATAAGGAAGAAACAAACAATCAACCAGAACAAAATGAAGAAACAAGAAATAAAAAAAAATGAGGAGACAATAAGACACCGGGCCATCTCCAAAAATGCTAACATGTGAGTCGTAGGGATGCCAGAAGGAGAAGAAGAGAAAGAAATTGAAAACCTATTTGAAAAAACAATGAAAGAAAACTTACCTAATCTGTCAAAGGAAATAAACATACAATTCCAGGGGACACAGAGAATCCCAAACAATTTGGACCCAAAGAAGGCCACACCAAGACACATCATAATTAAAATGCCAAAGGTCAAAGATAAAGAAAGAATCTTAAACGTATCAAGAGAAAGGAAGAGAGAAAGGGAACAAAAGAGTTCCCATTAGACTATCAGCTGATTTCTCAAAAGAAACTTTGCAGGCAAGATGGGACTGGCAAGAAGTATTCGAAGTAATGAAAAGCAAGGACCTGCAACCAAGATTGCTCTATCCAGCAAAGCTGTCATTTAGAATGGAAGGACAGACAAAGTGCTTCTTCGACAACGTAAAGCTAATGGAATTCATCACCACCAAGCCCTTATTATATGAAGGGGTTTATTTAAGAAAAAGAAGAAGATCAAAACTATGAACATTAAAATGACAACGAACTCACTACTACCAACAACTGAATTAAAAAACAAAAACAAACAACTAAACAAGAACAGAATCACAGCAATGGAGATCACATGCAGGGTCATCCGTGGGGAGGGGTAAGGGGGAGATTGGGGGGAAATGTACAGGGAATAAGAAGCATGACTGGTAGGTACAAAATAGACAGGGGTATATTAAGGAAAGTATAGGAAATGGAGAAGCCAGAGAACTTATATGTACGACCAATGGACATGAACTAAGAGGAGTATTGCTAGAGGCAAGGCGGGTACCGGGCAGAGGGGTACAAAGGGAGAAAAATTGGAACAACTGCAATAGCACAATCAATAAAATACACTTTAAAAATTAAGTAAATTTTAGCTAATAGAACAGAAAAAGAAAACAACATCCATAGAGAAAAGAAACATTCCTGTAATTTTGCACTTAGTATAGCATGGTAACCACTCTTGTTGCAATCTTTTGGTGTTATTGCAGTCTTTGATAGAGGAGATTATATGACATTTAATTTTCTCAGTTTTTCCACCAGTAGTAACCGTTTAAGGCTTATGCTCATTCTTGTTCTAAATCACTTATTTAAAATAGCCACCACTGAATCAGCTTTGCTTTTCACTCTAAAGTCGTTTGATTCAATGTTGCTCTACAGAAATATGCCCTGGAAAAGCATGTTTTCATTCTGATTCTAGTCCTCTACATATTCTTCTGAAAAACATGATTGCATTTATGAAGTAAAATTGGGTTTTAGAATTAGTTTACTTTATTAATTTTGAAAATTAATGGGATGTTATATGTAAATGAACTCTAAATGTAAGTTGCAAAAACCAACAGTTTCTCTCTCCCTTAAAGATTGTAAAGGCTTGCTATTGTTTCCTTTTTCCTCCTTCCTTCTTTTTTCATCTCTCCTTTCTGACTTATTTTTTCTTTCTCTTTCATTCTTCTTTCTAGCCTAGAAAACCTCACTCCATCTTAATTAATACTTGTACTTGATTTAGTATGTTAGTAATTATTAGCTATTTCTCTAAAGAACATTTTAGGTTAACCACAAACTAAATTCAATTTACATTTTAAATACCCCAACTTTTTGTTGTATGTATGAAGATCTCTTTTGAAAAATAACAATTAATTCTGACAAACTATGTGTTAAAAATGGGTGTGCAAGTATAACTGATTTTTAATACAAAACAATAATTTGTGAAGTTATTAATATATATGGATGATTTTTAGTGTAAGGTGATGTTATGATCTCAATGGCTGGCAAACATCTAGTTCTTCTAACCAATCATTTGAGATTTTTGACAAAATTGATAAAGTAAAAATCTAGACCTTTGAATTTTCTTTATTTTCTTGTCGAATGCTACAAGCATAGTACATAATTACATATCTTTTATCCCTTTAATGTTACCTATGCTAAAGAAATATCATTCTACCTATCTTAACACATTTTCTTAAATAAAGCATGTTATTCTCTGTGAAACATAACAGGGATGTAGAAAATATGTCTTCCTTTCAAATTAAGACTATATTAAATAAAATCAGAAAATTCAGAGATTCAAAAGGTTATATGTTATTACTTCAGTTCTGTTCAAAAAAGACAACATTTTTGAGGAAAAACTACTGAATTATTGTTTATTAACAGCTATACCCCAAAACTTTTTCTTAAATTAATGGCAAGTAAAATGAACAGTTGACATGATTAGTTCCCAAAGAATCAGACTCAGAGTACTAAAAACACTCACAATATCAACAATACATACTTTATGTCATCACTGACCAAAAATTTTTCATTGAAGCCTAGCTATTTATAAGGTTACTGGAAAATATAGACACTATTAGAGAAAAATATCACTTCATTCTCTTTTTAAAAGTTTAATCTTCAAACTTTTTAAAAGTTTACTCTTCAAACTTTTGGTGCATCCTCTAGAGGTCTTATCTAATATGTACTAATTTGGCCTAATTTATGTTTTATATGTGTACATATACAAGTAAGTGAAATATGTGGCTAAAATAAGTAACTAAGAATGATTCTGCATGAAATTCATATTGAAATTATTTAGAGCTCTTTCTAATTAAACATAGTTTTTGGTTGCAAAGTACTACTTAATTAAGCATTTCTCTGTATTATATCATCAAAGGAAAATGGCATAAACATCTCTACAATATGCTTATGCAACTCACAAACCCTTTCAAAAATAGTAGAAATTCTGGGTGGTCACAAGAGGGCAGTAGTGTAACAGTAATGTTAATAACATCTTCATTCATAAATCAGAACAAAACAAAAGCTTTGAGTTTCTAAATAGTGAAAGTACCTTAAAATATTAACCATGGGAGTAATGCCTAAATCTAGAAAATGATCGGAAAAGTAGAAAAAATGATATAAATAAATATGGTAAGCCTCGGGGAGGCAGCTTAAATGTCATGATTTTTTCTTGTAATCAATTAATTTTCTACCAATTTGTGTTTTTCATGAAGAGGTGACACAAAAGAGTGTCTTTCACTTTCCTCTCTCCTGAAAACTGGTTGGAAGAAAATAAATTCTGAATTTATTCTTTACAATTCTTACAATTCCTAAAGGCATCCAAAATTACACATGAAATAAAAACATAAAAATTATATATATAGTTTTTTCAAATATGGGTAGACTGTAGAAGTAGATAAAATCACACAGCACAGTTGTTGGGGTTAGAAAGACCCACATCAATGCAGTGGTGTCCTCACATTATACATGTATCTCAAATTCTCTAAGTCGTGTTCCCACAGACACAATATGGAATAAGCAAAATCTACCCTTCAGAAAAACCTTGAGAAACAAATTGCACACGACTGTTAGTACTGTCATTGCCATTAATACTTGATCCAATTGTACAGAGGACACACAAATTGAAGCATTTTCTATCAGTTTCAAATTGTTTCAGCAAATATTATTATATCCCTGTATGGTTTGGGGCCCAAATTCACTGCATTTCCCCACTGGGACAACTCAACATTTGTGTGATTAGCATTTCTCCCACTTATTCCTGCACTCTACTGAATTACTGGTCCAATCATGCGGGTTTCAATGTGTTGTTGTTACGGCAGAGTCTTCTCAGACTTGGTTTTGGTCCTTCTGCACTGTTTGTTTGCCCTTACTTTTCATTCCTGTTGACCACTTGTGACTCTGAGAACATTGCTGACTTCCTTTCTCTTTTATCATTACATTCAGTCAATCCTACAGTTTTGGGGGGAAAACAAGTGTCTTTTTTCATTTGTTAATTGCCCTAATCCACATATGTGTGTACAGTGTTGAGAAATACTTAGGAAGGAATTTTCTGTACTCCTGTCCTATTAGACGTACTCATGTAAGATGTAGAACGCGATTATATAATGTTGAGCTTAGAGGTATATTTTTCTCTCTGGTTGTCAGATAAAACCACAAACTTCGCTTAATATCACATTAAAATGTGACCTGCATACAAAATTTTACATCTAAAAATAATCATCTCCAAGAATTACCAAAAAAAAGAATATGTGCGTGAAACCACAGCATCAGGAAGTAAGAAATTATTCCACAAGAACGCTTCAGCTGTACCCAGTTTTGCTTTACCTTCCCTCCTCAAACATAATCATTACTGATTCCTAAAGCCATATATTACTTTTTTGTTGAACTTTGTAAAAATGGAATCATACACTTGCTTAAGCTTTTATATCTGGCTATTTTTAATGAGCCTTCTATTCATCTGATTCAGTTTGTGTAAAATTGTAGCCCTTCCCATTACATCGGTGCATGCGTAACAGTGCATTAAATGAAGGGCAACAATATAGGTATCCGTTCTACGGAAATTTAGTGATTTTTTTTAATAATTTTTTTATTTTAGTTTATTCAGTACAGTTTCTATCCTTTATTCCCATTCCAGCCCGCCCGCCCATTCCTCCCCTCCTCCTTCCCCTTTCCAACCCCCCTAGTTTTCTGCATGTGTCCTCTATATTTGTT